>JACEEZ010004824.1:85000-105000 GCA_016584305.1 Chionoecetes opilio | reverse complement strand
TCTGCCATCGTCTTGCCACTGAAGACCAATAAATGTTTAAGTATATAGGTCTTCTTCCCACTGTGTTTCTCACCACGGGTGAGGCAGGGCGGGGGAGATCTGGGTGAAGCAGGCTGGCAGGTAGTGGGTGACCTGCAGCCCAAGGGTGGAGGAGGGTCAGGCATGCGAGGGCGCGGCCTGGCGGGCCTTGAGTACGAGGCGGCGCAGGGCTGTCATGGCCTCAGGCAGACCCTCGCCCGTGACGGCACAGGCCGGGGCCAGGGTCCACGGTTGCGTGGGTGGCAGGTCGAGCAGGCCAAGGGCGTCGGTCATGGCAGCGGGTGTCCTGGCTCCAGGCAGGTCCTGCTTATTGGCCAACACCAACAGTGCCGGGCGTGCGCGTCGCAGTGCGGCGCTCTGGGCCGCCTGGCGTCGCACCAGTGCATGCAACTCGTGGCCCGCTTCCTCCAGGCGATCCGCGCAGCTGCTGGAGTCCACCACGAAGAGCACCGCGTCGGCGCCCCGCGTGTAGGCGCGCCACAGGGGACGCACGCGTTCGGCGCCGCCCACGTCCCACGCTACCCATGAACACCCGCCGCGCCGCAGCCGTTCACAGTTGAAGCCCACGGTGGGCACGGCGTTCACGTACTGACCGTACTTGAGTCGCAGCAGCGCCGTGGTCTTCCCCGAGGAGTCGAGGCCCACCAGCACAAGCTGCGGCGGCCCCGCCACCCACCCCGCCAAGCCTTTCAGTCCAGCACGCGCCGCGGCTAACACGCGCCCCACGCCCATGCCGCCCACCGCCTCGGCTACCAGGTCCCGAAGGTCATTGCCCGAGAAGGGCATGCGTAGCGTGTGTCGTCGCGCGCGGCACCTGCATCCACCTCCCCGAACACCCCGCTACTGACCGCCGCCGCCGCCTCCGCTGCCTCTGGCCTGCCGACCTCCCTCGTGCGGCTCACGCAGTTGTCAGCTGGTTTCATTTCTTGCTGGTGTTCCCAACGCCTCCCTCCTCACGGCCTCGCGGCACCAGGCTGGCACACGCAGCCACGTGCCAAACGTACGCCAGGGTGCCTCGCGCCCTTCTCTTCCCCACTACTTCTGCACCCGGCGCGTCCAAGCTTCGTCCCCACCCTTACTCATGCAGCAGTGCACCAGAAAATGTATTGCTCTACAGGTCGGGCGTTTTAATACCTCCTATACGGTGTATAACAATATATTTCTCAGTGTCATAATTATTCAGCATGATATACTCATGACAGCCTCATGCTGAACCACATTTTCAGGTCAAGTTCAAGGAGTGTTCCAATATCAGGTAGCCAAGGCGGGAAATGTTCGGAGCCTCAACACGGCAGGAACAAATACCATGATGCAGGGGATCCACAATGAACATCACCTCCCTGCAGGTGCCTCAACATTTTCTCATTAACGAATGGTCTATTATCTATATATATCTCCCACGTAAGGGTACCTGCAATACTGTTGATGTTGGGCCTCATTCAATGACAAAAAATATTTTCATTAACGCTGGCAATATGTGGCAAAACATTTTCTTTGTCTGATATGAAGTGAAGAAAACGAATGCTATTGATTGGGTACTATTGACATTTTGTTTAATCTTTGACGTGCAGGAAACAATATATAATGGTGAACGTTTGATTGATGTTATGATAAACGACGGGAGAGAGAGAGAGAGAGAGAGAGAGAGAGAGAGAGAGAGAGAGAGAGAGAGAGAGCAGAGAGAGAGTCTGAGATGTGTGTGTGTGTGTGTAGCCATGGGAGTGGAAGTCTCAAGGCAATGCATTCTTGATCACTAACGTTGCGGTATCCGTCACTAAACCCCTCTCTCCCCAATTTGTTGAGATAAGGAAAGAGAGAGAGAGAGAGAGAGAGAGAGAGAGAGAGAGAGAGAGAGAGAGAGAGAGAGAGAGAGAGAGAGAGAGAGAGAGAGAGAGAGAGAGAGAGAAAGACAATATATTAGAACTGCAATGATGACTAAGACACCGAAATGTTGCTCTGACAACTTAAAAAAACTGTCTTAAATGCCAAGCGAAGGATGGAAGGCTATAAACTCAACCCGAAACTGAACTAACCGACCGAACGAACGACTGCAATCCACGCAATTGACTCGCCAGCTTACAAAACGACCAAACATTAATGACGTGTAAAGAAAAAAAACTGAAATGAATGACTAGAACATTATTTACCAGGAGAGGCATGAAGGGTGAATGACATGGAGGACTTAACAGAGGAGAGTACGTAACTTGAAAGTGTTATTGCTGCTGTTTGTACAGAATGTGGGCTAGCGCAAGTGTATATATAGTTCGTGTGCTTTCTATATACAGCAGTGGCTAATTGCCCACATGTATATATTATATTTGATTCGCTTTAGTACTTAAGTTCACTCCTCATGTCTGTATGTCATGTTGTTGTTGTGTGTTTTACTTGCTGTATGCCTTCGGGTGAAAATAAAATTATTATTATTATTATTATTATATATGCAGCGGGGGAGGCACCATTTATTTCCGACAAAAACGAGTGCCAGATTCATGCAATACACATCAAAACTATTCAGGAGAACTAAGTTCCAAAGCGTTGAAAGCCCACTACCAAACTTTTACCGAAAATGTATTCGCTAGTACAATAAGTGAAGCCAGAAATACCCCATTTTTACCCATTTAGCGTGCATATATTGCCTCTGCTTGGGTGTTATATCATGCAATACAGCCCCATACCCTTTCTTACCCCTTACATAGCCTTGAATATTGCAAGGGAACCCGTAAATTGAGGTAAACAGCAGAAGAAAATAAGATAAGTGAAGCCAGAAATACCCCATTTTTACCCATTTAGCGTGCATATATTGCCTCTGCTTGGGTTAATTTGGTATATTCAGTCACTTTTCGTAATTTTATAGTTGACAACAGACGATTTTATATAGCCAAGGAAAGATATGGGCGTGAAGGGGTTACTGTCACCACGTAGAAGCAAGACACAACTATACATCACTCTACAGACATATTAACAGGTAGCTTTAACAACGCCATTTGCTTCTCTCTCCCTCCCGCTTGTTCACCTCCTAACCCCCCCGCCTTTGTAACCCCCTCTTCGCCTCTTCCCGTCACCCGCCTCTCTCTTGGCGCCAAAAATCAGTTTCCCAGTGGTTGTCGCGGTGTTAACATGTAGTGCTATCATCTACGGTACGTAAAAGTCATCATCTACGGTACGTTGTCTACTACTACATTCTACCATAGTTTATATGGTACAATATTAATAATACTTCCATACTCTCTTAACCCCCCTTCCCCCTTGTTTTTTGCACTACGCCTCGCCCACTTATGAAAAACGGTGATTTAGACCAAGAAGTTATTAGTGAGGACACAAACACATCAAAATCTATTAGAATATAAAAAAGGCTTGTTTTTATAATAGCGGAAAGTTTTGAACCCAGAAATACCCCATTTTTACCCATTTAGCGTGCATATATTGCCTCTGCTTGGGTGTTATATCATGCAATACAGCCCCACACCCTTTCTTACCCCTTACATAGCCTTGTATATTGCAAGGGAACCCGTAAATTGAGGTAAACAGCAGAAGAAAATAAGATAAGTGAAGCCAGAAATACCCCATTTTTACCCATTTAGCGTGCATATATTGCCTCTGCTTGGGTGTTATATCATGCAATACAGCCCCACACCCTTTCTTACCCCTTACATAGCCTTGTATATTGCAAGGGAACCCGTAAATTGAGGTAAACAGCAGAAGAAAATAAGATAAGTGAAGCCAGAAATACCCCATTTTTACCCATTTAGCGTGCATATATTGCCTCTGCTTGGGTGTTATATCATGCAATACAGCCCCACACCCTTTCTTACTCCTTACATAGCCTTGAATACTGCAAGGGAACCCGTAAATTGAGGTAAACAGCAGAAGAAAATAAGATAAGTGAAGCCAGAAATACCCCATTTTTACCCATTTAGCGTGCATATATTGCCTCTGCTTGGATGTTATATCATGCATTACAGCCCCACACCCTTTCTAACCCCTTACATAGCCTTGAATATTGCAAGGGAACCCGTAAATTGAGGTAAACAGCAGAAGAAAATAAGAGAAATAAGATAAGTGAAGCCAGAAACACTCCGTTTTTACCTATATATCATGCATAATATGTTGTCTTTGTCAATGGGTAATATCATGCAATACAGCCCCATAGCCTTTCTTACTCCTTACATAGCCTTGAATATTGCACGGGTAGGCGTAAATTGAGGTATAAATGTAAGAATAAGAATAAATTTCCAATATGGCCGCTGTGACGTCATCAAGAGCTGGATCAGGGCTCTTCTTGATCTTGACATCCAACCCGAGACTACAACTTTTCCCTTCATAATCAAAAACTTCAAATAATGAATAAATCAACACGAATAAAGTAAAATAATGATAAATAGGACTCAATAAGCCTAAAAAAAGAATGAAATAACGAAGAAATAATTAAATATCCCGTATCAAAAGATGGCCGAAAAAACCCAAATTTACCATAACAAAAATCGACTTTTTACCCAAGGCTCTATAATTCGTGAAAAAATATGGGCAAATACTATATGATGTGTGTATCTTATAAACAGTAACAGCTCCTCGTTCAGTGTTGAAACCATGGAGCAATACATGTTTGGTTTTTTCGATAATTTGACCCTTTCAACTGCTGAGTCAGATGTATTCCTCCAGTAAACACGTGAAAAACACGTCACATAAACATACACAAACACATTGCGCCTGTAGGCATGGCTAATCACACACAAATATCCTTACAGCTCATTTAGAAGGAGGAACAAGTTAGACGTTAAAATGTAAACAAAACCTGCCTAAAATAAATAAACAAAATACAGCCATCAGGCGCGTGATTAATACATAAAACGATGCGGAAATATCGAAATATATTAAAATACACAAAAATCCCCCTCCATTTGATGTAAAAAAAGAATTATCAACAAAATATCGCAAAAATCTACGGTGTTACTAAAGGATTGAATCGTACTTATTTTACGAAGGCCTTATATATCGCAGACTTTATGTGGGAAGTCATAAAAAGAGCTGGGGTTTTCATTAAGGCTATACAATTCATAATCGGTCCACGAATAAAAAAGTGACTATTCGTTTTAAATACTAATTGGCACCACGTAAAATGGCGGCGAGGCCAGCCTTCCTCAGAGCCAATCAGAGGCCTCGCATCTCTCCCTACATCTCTCAGCCAATCAGCGGCCTTGCTCTGGTCTCAGCCAATCAGCGTTCAGGAACCAACATGGCGGCAATGTTCAGTGTTTATTCCCGAGATATAGACCTTATTTAATGGTAAATGAGGTGAAATTTACCCTTAAATACCTTATTTATGGCATATTAGTGGCAATAGGAGTATTATTATTGATAAATATAGGGTGGACGATAATACATTGCCGCGATATTAGCCTTTCAGCGTAATATTCTCCCTGAAATATGACATTTGAGTTTGATACCGGTAAAAAAATATTTTGACGTGTTTTCGCTTAGTGTCTCCAGCTGATTACTACAGAGACGTACCCAGGGTAGAGTACCTATATTATATATGATGGGCCAATGAATGGCGTTACCCTCAAGTCTCACGGCCTGTTGTAGTTTCCTTATTTTCTAATGTTCTAATGTTTTCCACGCCCGGGCAAATAGGGATAGAGACCTTATTGCCGCGCTCCCAGTTTTTGCCAACACGCCCGGACAAATAAGGGACAGGAACATTGTTTACGCGCTCCCAATAATCGCCCGACACCGCCTCCGTCTGGGGCACACGACACTCACGGCTCACCTGCACCGTCTTCGTCTGTCCCCTGACCCTCACTCCCCCTGGTGCATCAATGTTTCGGAGACTATTGAACACTTTCTGCTGTAGTGTCCGTGCTTCCACTCCCACCGTGTTGTGCTACACTCTCACCTCCTCGCCCTGAACGTCACCACTCACCACCTTTGACCTGCCCACCCTGCTGGCGGCGGCGGGCGTCCACCCCCCACGGCAACACGCCGTCATCCGCCTCACCTGTGCCTTCCTGAGGAGGACAGGTCAATTACCACACCTGTGATAGCGTCATAGGATATCACCAGGGCTCATAGTGTTCCCCAAGGGATCCTCGCAGCCCTAAAACAAGAACAACAACGAGATGGAGATGGGAGGCTGGCAGGACTCAGAAATTGTCAACACAACTAAGAGGATACACAAATAAGAGGAAAGAAAGAGAAATAAATGAACAAACAGAATAAGAGAAGACAACTAGAGACCCAGACAGCAAGAAGAAACACGTCAGGGAGTGTCGATAAAAAAGGCCAGACTCCCGACCCACAACTGTACTGCACTGGCGATGGCGAGTGAAGACCCACACACGGCAGGCTCCAAACTCCTCCACTTATTCATCTTTAACTCATCCTACGGCCAGAAGGAAGGACACGTGAGTTAGCACGGTCGGACTAAACACCGCAAATCTCCCCAAACTACCGCAAACCACCCACAAACCACCGCAAACCACCCACAAACCACTGAAACTCCCTCATATTACATGCAAATCAATAGCAAAACACTAATATCTTTCTGCAAACTAACCGCAAACTACCATAAATCTCCCAAAACTACCGCAAACCACCCACAAACCACTGAAACTCCCTCATATTACATGCAAATCAATAGCAAAACACTAATATCTTTCTGTTCCGTTAGGGTTTAATATGGAGGAGAGTTTCACGTTCGTTTTCAGAGACACCAACTAATTTTTCTTGGCCTACAATAGGTGCTTGTTCTAATGGTGCTAGTTTTATTTTGCGCAAACCAAAAAAAAAAAAAAGTATATTTTGTGGTTAAGGTTAGGTTAGGTTTCTTTAAAACCTGTAAGGTTAGGTTAGGTTAGTTTAGGTTGGGTTAGGTTAGGTTAGGTTAGGTTTCATTAAAACATAAGGTTAGGTTAGGTTTCATTTAAAAATTTTTATTTTTTATTTTTGGTTTGCGCAAAATAAAACTAGCACCATTAGAACAAGCACCTATTGTAGGCCAAGAAAAAGTAGTTGGTGTCTCTGAAAACGAACGTGAAACTCTCCTCCATAATTACCACCTAACCTAACCTAACCTAACCTTTATCTAACAAACAAACAAAAATAAACAAAAAACAAAAAAATTGTGACTAAAACGGTTAGCAGATTCTTTCTAAACACATCAAAGCTAACCAGAGAAAAATAGTTTCGTCCACCAAAGTGAATTCGGTGTTCATCTGGAATAATACCCAAAACTTATATACAGATTATACAATATTATACAATACAATAATCTCGCCGGGGGGTTAAGAGGTTCGGTTAGGGTAATAATCCTCCCAGCGGGGCGGGGCAGAGCGGACCACTGGGTGGGCTGGCGAATGCGGGGCGGGGCGGGGCACACCTGTTTCCGTACAATTCCGTCACTTCCCTGCTTTCTGAGACACTGCCTGTTATTTCCTGGATAGTAATTTTTAGTGCTTTTTCTGATGGAGATACATTGTTATCAATGGAAGCGGCTACCCTAGGATTTGGTTATGAAAATTACAAAACAAAATTTTAACGGGTTTCCGGCAAATGAAAATATCTCCATCTGAAAAAGCACCAATTTTTGACCAGGAAAAACTAGTCAGTGTCTCAGAAAATGAACGCGCAGTCCTCGTCCATTTATACCAGGGATCTCCAACCCGCGGCCTTTTTGGTCATCAGTGCGGCCCTCCATCATTCCAAACGTGTGTTGAAACATCTTTTTTCTCAACAGATGACCACTTGGACGACGTTCTCCTGCTGAGTGGTAGTTCCATTACCCATGATTTTGATAAGCTTTGTGCTGAGAAATGTCACCAGGTGTCTCATTAATAAATTCTTTGAAATTTTTTGTTCAATATATGTGGTTTTCAGAGTTTTTTTTATTGGTGCGGCCCTCAGGCCCTCTCGGACTTGTGGATGTGGCCCACGGTGCTCTGCGGGTTGGGGGCCCCTGCTTTATATCCTACTATTACTACTGCGACAACTACGAATACTACTTTATTTCAGGAACATGAGAAGATCTTGTTTTACTACCCCAGTACGGCCGACCTGGATACACAGGTGCGCCAGGTTGGGCTAGCAGAGGCCATCACGCGATTCTCAAGGTGTGTGTGTGTGTGTGTGTGTGTATTAATAATATACGTGCTCCTCCTCCACTTCCATGTCGTGCCACAGCCGTATCTCTAGACACTCATCGTATCTTTCGGGTCACTCCTCCCTTGTCTTGGCCCATTTTCCTTCAAGCTTACCACACTATGATATAATTTTAAAGTTTCAAAAATATACAAAATATAAAATGATACGACTACTACCACTACTCTTACTACTACTGGAATGGACTCACCTGGTCGTTAGCGCGGAGTCAATAGGGAGTTTTAAAAGGAGGCTAGACAATTTCATGGATGGGGAGGCAAGGTAGGTAGTAGTGAAAGAGAAACTACCACTTATAGGTGTCACGGCCTTTTGTAGCTTCTTAATTTCTTATGTTCTTATGTACTTTAAACCCACCCCCCCCCCCCCCCCCCCCCCCAGCACCTTCAGGAAAGATGGGGACTGTGAGGCCGTCCACACACAGAAGACGAGACAAATCTTCCTGCAGACGGAGCTTAATATCTGGATGGTGATGGTTAGTGGCAAGGGCGGAGGGATGGATAGATGGATGGATGGAGCTTTTGTGATGGAAATTAGATGCACGGAGGGATGGATAGATGGATGGATGGAGCTTTAGTGACGGAAATTAGATGGATGGATGGATGGATAGATGGACGGATGAATTGATGTATGGATGGAGCTTGTATGACAGAAAATTAGATGCACGGATAGATGGAGCTTAAGTGATGGAAAATTAGATAGATGGATGGATGGATGAATATCAAATTGATGGATAGATGGAGCTTGTGTGTATAAAATTGATAGATGGATGGATAGAACTTGTCTAGCTATATAAAAAATTGATAGAAGGCTGTATGGTACTTGTGTGACATAAAATTGATGGATATATGGATGAAATGTGTGTGATAAAATGGACTGCTCGTTGGACTGCGAATATTTGATGGATTGATGTCGGAAAAATTGGATCTTTTTGTTGATGAAATATGATTGTACAAAAAATATATTGGTCAGTGGACAGAAAATTTCGATTGATTGATGTAGGAAAACTTGTATCTTAACCCCTTGAGACCCAGAACGTAATTTCCATAGTAATTTGGGTACCATTAGATGATGTTTAGTGACTATAAGCAATATTTAATAGCTATGACTTGTTTAGTATCCATGTCCACTAACTAATTTGGTATATTCAGTTACATTTCGTGATTTTATGGCTAACAACAGACCATTTTTTTATAGCCAAGGAAAGATCTGGGCGTGAAGGGATTAACATTAATAGAACATGACATTAGGAAATATTACATGGCAAATCTTACATCCCGCAGGTAAATAAAAGGCAATCCCTATCTAATCCCCAATCCCTCGCAACAGACCACAAACACACCCAATCTTACCCAATCCTTCTCAACAATCTCCAATCCCTTAATACAAACTTATTTTACCCCACATCACCCAATCAATGTCCTAATCTTCCCTAATCATCCCCAATCCCTCCCCAATCCCTCTATTCGGCTTTCAGACTGTGAGCATAGGGTGGGTGTGTAGGGTGCGCGAGGCGGGTCCTGTGAGGGAGTACCAGAGCGAGGAGGTGCAGGATGTGGTGCTCAGGGCAAGCCTCTCCTCCCTCTACCGCTCCTTCGCCCTTCGTCACTCGTCCTTCGCCGCAGTCATGGAGGACAAGGGCATCGAGGGGCTCAAGGCGGCGCTCGAAACCTTCCTCAACACTGTGAGACGAGAGAGAGAGAGAGAGAGAGAGAGAGAGAGAGAGAGAGAGAGAGAGATAAGATAAGATACTTTGATCCTATCTAGACACTTTCCAAGTACCAACTACAAGGTTATTGACTATACAAAGCGCCACCACGCCAGGACGAACTTGGTGAGAGAGAGAGAGAGAGAGAGAGAGAGAGGAAGGAGAGAGAGAGAGAGAGAGAGAGAGAGAGAGAGAGAGAGAGAGAGAGAGAGAGAGAGAGGGAGAGAGAGAAGATAAGATACTTTGATCCTATCTAGACACTTTGCAAGTACCACTACAAGGTTATTGACTACAAAGCGCCACCACGCCAGGACGAACTTGGGAGAGAGAGAGAGAAGAGAGATGAGAGAGAGAGAGAGAGAGAGAGATAAGATAAGATACTTTGATCCTATCTAGACACTTTGCAAGTACCAACTACAAGGTTATTGACTATACAAAGCGCCACCACGCCAGGACGAACTTGGGGAGAGAGAGAGAGAGAGAGACCCGCTGTTTGTTTAATTTTTTTCAGTATTTTTCTGTGTCTTCTTTAGTGTTTTTATGATTTCTTATGGTTTTTTCCCTATCTGTGGTATCCGGTCATTTCGCCCACATGCCATTTCGCCACACCATGGAGTCATTTCGCCCACAGGTCAATTCGCCCACTATGGAATCATTTCGCCCACACTATGGAGTCATTTCGCCCAAGGTTACTGGTGGTTCATTCCATTTCTGCCAGAGGAAGATATAGTTACATGACTCCGTGACATGGATCATGTGGCCGAATTGACTTTAGAGTGGGCGAATTGACTTACATGTGGGCGAATTGACTCTTACATGTGGGCGAAATGATTCTTACATGTGGGCGAAATGACCGGTAACCCTATCTGTCCATATGACCTTTTTTCGACACCTTCCTCAATGCTGTGAGATTCCCGGCTGTTGGTTATACAGTAAAACCTCATATTCGGACTAATTGGGCCAAGGAGTGGTCCGAGTAATGCAAGGATCCGAATAATGGGGGGATTTAGATATGTAAAAAAAAAAAAAAAAATTCTAGGCTAGGATATTTCGACCCCTAAAAAAGAAAAAAAAAAAACAAAAAAAAAAAAAAAAAAAAAAAAAAAAAAAATTCTAGGCTAGGAAATTTCGACCCCTAAAAAAAAAAAAAAAAAAAAAAATTTAGGCTAGGAAATTTTGACCCCTTAAAAAAGAAAAAGAAAAGAAAAGAGGAGGTCCGAATAATGTCAGTCCGAATAATGAGGATCCGAATACGAGAGGTTTTACTGTAGTTCTTTTTTATTGTCTGCATATATTTTTTTTATTTAATTTCTGTATTTTTTATTTTCTCCTATGTGACCTTGTCTGGCCTTTTTTCTCCGTATTTGACTATTTTTGACATTTTTTCTCGACTTCCCTTTTCTCTGACCTAACAAAATTTTGACTTTTTTCTGACTGATCTGACCTTTTTCCACCAATTTGACCTTATTTCTCACCTAATTCTCTCCCTTATCTGACCTTTTCCCACCAATTTGACCTTATTTATCACCTTATACCACCCTATCTGACCTTTTCCCACCAATTTGACCTTATTTCTCACCTAATTCTCTCCCTTATCTGACCTTTTCCCACCAATTTGACCTTATTTCTCACCTTATACCACCCTATCTGACCTTTTTTCTCCTTTTTTTCTCCCTATCTGACCTTATTATTTTTTTTTTTTTAAATATGACCTTACTTTTGACTTCATACTTTGTTTACTTACTTTTGACTTCTTATTTTTGACCTGCTTACTCCTCCGCGTGCAGTACATGCCGTGCGTTGACCTGAGTGGTGGGGACATCCTTTATTCACTTATATGACCTTATTCTGACAATTTCTGACCTTTTATCCCTACCTGACCTTATATTTTACCTTTTTCTAACCTGACCTTACTTGCTTACTTTCTCCGCGCGCAGTACATGTCGTGCGTTGAGCTGAGTGGCGGGGACATCCTGAGTGTGTGGGCCGGAGTGTCCTTCCTGCCGCTGGACAGACAGACCTTCCTCAGGATACACTGCTGCCTGTCCCTCTTGCAGGCCACCTTCCCGGCCATCACCCACACGGCCTTCTTCTACAACCAGCATATAGTGTGGTGAGAAGGGGGGGGGGGGGAGGGGGCTTGTGTGGTGAGCAGGGGGGTGGGGGCTTGTGTGGTGAGCAGCGGGGGGGGGCTTGTGTGTGTATTTGTTAACCCCTTGAGACCCAGAACGTAATTTCCATCGTAATTTGGGTACCATTAGACGATTTTTAGTGAACATAAGCAATGTTTTATAGCTATGACCTGTTTAGTATCCTTGTCCACTAACTAATTTGGTTTATTTAGTTAGTTTTCGTAATTTTATGGCTAGCAACAGACGATTTTTAATGACTATAAGCAATGTTTTATAGCTATGACCTGTTTAGTATCCTTGCCCACTAACTAATTTGGTTTATTTAGTTAGTTTTCGTAATTTTATGGCTCGACAACATATGATTTTTATATAGCAAAGGAAAGATCTGGGCGTGAAGGGGTTAATGTGTGTTTTTGTAAGACCACCACCACCACACCAACACCACCACCCTCAACACCTGTCCCCCCTATCCAGGTGTGGCCTCGCCATGGAGGACCTGCGTTCCCTCTCCCAGTACCTCAACACCCAGGTCCTCCCCTCACGCCAGGACTCATCCAACACATCCTCCTCCTCTTCCTCTTCCTCCTCATCATATCTCTCCAGGTAAAATATCCTTGTTTATTATGAGTAGGAAGAGCAGGTGTGTGTGTGTGTGTGTGAGTGTGTGTGTGTGTGTGTGTGCGTGTGCGTGTGCGTGTGCGTGTGCGTGTGTGTGTGTGTGTGTGTGTGTGTGTGTTAGAGAGTTGGAAGTATGACCTCAAGCCTAACTAAATAAGAGAGAGAGAGAGAGAATGAGAGAGAGAGAAGAGAGAGAGAGAATTAACACACATTTTCCTTATCAAAAAACTACCAGAGACCGGAAAAAATGCCACCCGTAAGACCCTATTTTCCCTTTTCAAAATGTGCAAAATCCACTACTTTATACTTTAACCTATCATCACCCCTTCCTCACCCCTCCTTCAGGTTTGTGGGCACGGGCGTCACCCCCAGCCTGGAGGTGCACGTGAGGGGGGAGGGCGGTGACCTGCGCCCCCACCACCTGTTGCTCTACTGTCTGGCGGGGGTCACCATCTGTCTCACTTTCCAAGGTAGGTGTGACGAGATGATACATAACACAGGAGCTGCTCTCTCTCTCTCTCTCTCCTCTCTCTCTCTCCTCTCTCTCTCTCTCTCTCTCTCGTCAAAAAATCTTTAGTCTCTTTCCTGTCTCTCTCTCGCTCCTTTTCCTCTTCTCTCTTCATTCCCTCTCCCACTTCCCTTTCTCTCCTTCCCCTACCTCACCTCCTTCCTCTTCCTCCTCTTTTTCTCCTACCTCTCCTCTCTCCTTCTCTCCTCTCTACTCTCACCTCTCTTCTCCTTCCTCCTTCCCTCTCATCTCCTCCTTCTCCTTCTCTCTCTCTCTCTTTCCCCTCCTCCTCTCTCTCTCTTCACCCCCTTCTCCTCTCCCTCTCTCCCTTCCCCTTCCCTCTCCTCTCCCCTTCCCCTTCTCTCTTTCTCTCTCTCTCTCCTCCTCTCTCCATCTCCTCCTTCCTCTCCTTCTCTCACCATCTCCCTCTTCTCTCTTCCTCTCTCTCTCTCTCCTCTCTCCTCTTCTTCCCTCTCCTCCTTCTCCTCTCTCTCCCCTTCTCCCTCTCCTCTCTCCTCTCTCCCTTTCCCTCCTCTCTCTCCCTTCCCCTTCCCTACCTCTCCTCCTTCCCTCTTCCCTTCTCCTCTCCATCCCCCTCTCCCCTTCTCTCTTCCTTTCCCCTCCTCCTACCATCCCCTTCCCTCTTCTCCTTCTCCCTCCTCCTCCCCCTCTTCCCCTTCCTCCTCTCTCCTCTCTCTCCTTCTCCCTCTCCTCTCTCTCCCCTTCCTCTCTCCCTCTTCCCTCTCCTCCTAGACATCACCCTTAATCCCTTTCCTGTCCCTTCCCTCCTCCTCCACCCCTTCCCCTTTCCCCTCATCACCCCTTCCCCCTTCCCTCCTCTACCATCACCCCTTCCCTTCCCTCTATCCCATCACCCCTTCCCCTTCTCCTCCTCACCCCTTCCCTTCCCCTCCTACTCATCACCCCTTCCCCTTCCCCTTCCCCTCTTTCCTTACCATCACCCCTTCCCTTTCCTCCTACCATCACCCCTTCCCCTTCCCCTTCCCCTACCATCACCCCTTCCCCTTCCCCTACCATCACCCCTTCCCCTTCCCCTCCTACTACCATCACCCTTCCCCTTCCTACCATCACCCCTTCCCTTCCTTCCTTCCCAACCCTCCAAGGTAGATGAGAGGGACGGAGAAAGGAAGATATATAAAGTTTGTGTGTATTTACCTAGTTGTATTTTACAGGGCCTGAGCTAATCTTGTATCGTCTCCGTACAGTAAACCGTCCCTAATTCAAACTAATTGGCGGGACACCTGGGTCGAATTAACCGAAAGTCTGAATTATCCGATGGTTACCTCTAGCCCCTCCACACAATAATAAGTCACTCATAAGTCACTCATAAGTCAATAATAAGTCACTCCACATGCCAAAACAGCACAGATTTGTATTACTTGTACTTGTATTCACCCAAACCATAGTATTTATAGCCTAATTATAAGTACACACACTTATAATACCATATGATAATAGTAATGATAATACAAATTACAATAGCACATATACACATAACTCATAAACCATCAATTTCTTACTACTTAAAGATTGGACTATACACCCACACATTTTTCGCATGGGTGGCTCAAATAGGGATTAATTAATAATAATAATAATACAGAAAATACTAATACTGTTCGTTGTATTGAAGTAATGATTAATCTAGCAATGCCTATCATATTTTTATGTCTTGTAGTAAGTTTTGTCTAATTGTGATTTTTAAGAATATCTGTTGATAGTATTCATGTCTATTGTGTAATTGGACTTTTAAGAAATCTAAGCGACTTCTTAGTATAATACAATTTCATTGTAACTGAAAACTGACTCCAGATTCGTGTTCAGCATGCCCGAAAACAGCTAGGAACTTATTTTCAAGCAAATCTACTTTTCAAAAAATATTTCAAATTTTGCAAAGGCTTTTGTTTTCTTTGAGATTTTATTTATATTTAAAAAAAAAAATGTGTGTACTTAAAATTTTAGTATAAATACAATGGTTTTGGTGAGTACAAGTAATACAATCTGTGCTGTTTTGGCATGTTTGATTAACTTATTGTGTGGTATCGGTGGGCCTAGTAACTATATATGCAGATTTTACCCGTCGGTGGGCCTAGTAACTATATATGCAGATTTTACCCGTCGGTGGGCCTAGTAACTCTATATGCAGATTTTACCCGTCGGTGGGCCTAGTAACTCTATATGCAGATTTTACCCGTCGGTGGGCCTAGTAACTCTATATGCAGATTTTACCCGTCGGTGGGCCTAGTAACTAATACAGTAAAAGCCTTATAACTCGACACTGTATAACTCGGAATTTGATATAACTCGGCATGGCAAAGACAAAGTTTTTTTTATTTTTTTTTTTTTAATTTTTTATAACCCATATTAAAGGAGGACATTGCATAACTCGGCACATTGAATAACTCGGCAAGGACCAGAGCCCCTAGCGTGCCGAGTTATAAGGCTTTTACTGTAGTTGGTATAGATAGTACTCCTACAACCTATTTTCTATTGCAGAATCGGAGAGGCTGACACCCCAAGTCTACGAGAAGATAGACCGACTACTGGAGCCAAAAGTGTCGCAGTTAGCCAGCGACATAGGGGAGCAGGCTAGCAGGAAGGGAGGGGGAGGAGGAGGGGGCCAGGAGCAGAAGGGGGCAGTGGTGGGGGCGGTGGAGGCGGCAGTAGTGGTAGCGGCACCTTCCGTTACGTCTACCACAACCACATGAATCTTGCCACGAAGAGTACGGTTCACGCCCCCAGCCAACCGTTGCCGCCTGAGGTGATGCGGGCTATTGCGGACATGCATACGGACATGGGGAAGTGAGTATGGGTATTGGGGTATGTGGGGGTGGGGGGGGAGGGGGTTGGTAGTAGGGTTCAGTGCATTTTTTAACCCCTTGAGGCCCAGAACGTAATTTCCATTGTAATTTGGGTACCATTAGACACTTTTTTGTGACTATAAGCAATGTTTTTATAGATATGACCTGTTTAGTATCCTTGTCTACTAACTAATTTGGTATATTCAGTTACTTTTTGTAGTTTTATGGCTAATAACAGAAGATTTCATATAGCAAAGGAAAGATCTGGGCGTGAAGGGGTTAAGCAAATTTTTCTGGCCGACATTCTTTGGATATCCAGAAAGGTAGTAGGCATATTAACCCCTTCTCCAACCCCTCTTGTCCCCCTTAACCCCTCCCCCCCGCCATGCCCCCAGGTGCAGCAGTGGGGAGTTGGTGGTGAAGACGTCACAGGATCACTGGATCGTAGGGCGGTGCGGCGACGGCAGGGAATTCTACGTCGTCGTCAACCACAAGAATGCCAACCTGGTGGAGGTGACAGGTAGGTGTGGGTGTGTGTGTGTGTGTGTGTGTGTGTGGTGTGTGTGTATGGTACTGTGTGGGTGTTGAGAGATCTATCTATCTATCTATCTATCTATCTATCTATCTATCTATCTATCTATCTATCATGTGGTAGGTGTGGTACTGTAAACCCTCGATAAACCGAACCTCGTTAAACCGAACACTGTGTTACCTTCCAACAAGCCTCTGATATACCGAACTCTAGTCAATTTTTTTTAACAAGGCAAAAATTCCATGCTATCTTAAGGTCTCATGCTTAAAATGATGCCTGTGTTTACCTGATAATAGGGTTAACTATGATAAAATACAGGTGAATTTAAGAAAAAGTATAGTATTCCCTTCTCCTGGCATCAAATATCAGTCAGTAAGCAGCAAGGGGGCAGGATTTTGGCCTCGTTAAAAAAAATAGACTCTAGTTTGGCATATGCGGCGATTGGTGAGCTGACCGAACCTGTTGGCCGGCCCGTGCGCCTCAGTTACACTCGGTCTGACTCCTCATTGTGTGTGGGCAAGGTTGGTAGAGACGTGAGCTCGCAATGTGCAGCGTCCCTGTGCATTCGGTCAGCGGTTCGAGTCCGCCTAGTTCGTGCTGACGTGGCGGCGCTTTGTATAGTCAATAACCTTGTAGTTAGTACTCGCAAAGTGTCTAGATAGGATGAAAATCTTATCTTATCTTATCATTGTGTGGCGACTATTCACTCCTGCGCTCTCGTCTTCACTTCCTGGCATGGTAAGTTCAGTAAAATTACCTCGTACAAGAATGATATTTTACTCTACTGTACTGTACTATGGGTTAAACAAGTATCGTGGCACTATACAGCTAAGTATTAATTATCCGACCTTGGGGGGACCGAAGGTAGGTCGGATAATTGGAATAGTCGGATGTTCAGATATCACAGTAACCATAAACGTAAGGACAAAATGGTATAGAACATAAAAGATGCAGCTCTTGAAGGCCGATCCAGTGGTATATACGAAAGTAAAATTCATGCATAAATAAAGCCACAAATCAATGTGTTCTAAAAACTAAAAAAAAACGAAGTAGAATAAATGGCCAAAACAAGACACAATGTGGTGGTGAAAAAAGTCGGTTGTTTGGACAAGTCGGATGTTTGGAGGTCGGATGTTGGGAATTTGGCTGTATGCGTGAAACATTCTGACACTACGGAACGAAGGAAACTAAAACCCTCCCCTATCATCAGCCTTTGACCGAATGTTTACAGTATTCATCGGACCCCTCTACACCGACACTTGTTTTACCCATAGTACATACAGATAACCCCTTCACGCCCAGATCTTTCCTTTGCTATATAGAAAATCATATGTTGTTCGCCATAAAATTACGAAAAGTAACTGAATATACCAAATTAGCTAGTGGACAAGGATACTAAACAGGTCATATCTATAAAATATTGCTTATAGTCACTAAAAATCGTCTAATGGTACTCAAATTATAATGGAAATTACGTTCTGGGTCTCAAGGGGTTAACTTTGTTTGAACACGTATGACCGAATGACGCCCCAACCGTATGACCTGCAGTTGTACCGTATGACCTGCAGTTGTACCGTATGACCGAATGACACCCCAACCGTATGACCTGCAGTTGTACCGTATGACTGAATGACACCCCAACCGTATGACCTGCAGTTGTACCGTATGACTGAATGACACCCCAACCGTATGACCTGCAGTTGTACCGTATGACCGAATGACACCCCAACCGTATGACCTGCAGTTGTACCATATGACCGAATGACGCCCCAACCGTATGACATGCAGTTGTACCATATGACCGAATGACGCCCCAACCGATAATCCTATAACCGAACTATCGGATATTGCGATGGACCCTTCCCCCCAATTGGTTCGGTTTAACGAGGGTTTCCTGTACAGGGAGGTCCCGTGATACGAGCATTCGGTATACGAGAAATCAATGATACGAGCTGAGTAAATTAGGGTCTATTTTTAATATACGAGATCGAAATATTGATCTCTTTGTTTACATTGTGTGGTGGAAGTATTGATTTATTTATTTTTACTTGAATATTCATACTAATTTATTTATATATATTTATATATTGTGTGGTAGTGGTGAGGGTGTCGGTATCTTTTGATTATTATATATATATTTTTTTTATTTCTGATTGATTGATTGATTTTATAGATATTTATTTGTGTGTGTGTGTGTGTATTTACCTAGTTGTATTTACCTAGTTGTAACATACAGGAAAAGAGTTATGCTCATACTGTCCCGTCTCCAAATCTATTATCCAGCTTGTCTTTGATACCTGAATACTTCTTGCATTAATCACTTCTGCATCAAGGTTGTTCCAGGCTTCTAGGCTTCTATACGGGAAGCTGTATTTTTTTTTGTCCCTCTTGCATGTTGTCCTTTTCAATTTCTTCTCATGACCTCTTGTACTTCTATCGTCCCACACAAACAGATCTTCTCTATCCATGTTTTCCAGACCTATTGATGCTCTATACACTGCTATAAAATCTCCCCTTTCTCTTCTTTTCTCAAGAGTTGGGAGTTTTAGTCTTGGTGTGTGTGTGTGTGTGAGAGAAAAAAAGATCCACTCGCTCACTCACACTCTCTCTTTGCTTACAGATGAAGTGAGTCGGATGTGTGCCAGTCACTTCAGTAACATCTTCATGATCGAGTGACTTACCACTACAGTCAGTCAGTCAGTTGGTCGGTCAGTCAGTCAGTCAGTGAGAAGGGACCCATAGTGTTAGTGATCATTTGTATTACTGTTATTATTATTGTTACCATCATTATTAATATTATTGTTATTATTATTTGTTTGCTTGTGTGATGTAAGTTAAAAGAATGGAAAGTATGAGATGATTGTAATACAGGTTGAAGTTCCCAACTCGGCATCCCAAGACTCGGCAACACCCAAAACTCGGCTATGGTTCCGGATTTTCCAAAACACGGCAGAACACCCAAAACCCGGCGCGTAGTTGCCGGGTCGGCCGCTAGGTGCCACCACACTAGGCCGCTTGGTTTCTCCCGCCGATTTGTTTGTTGTTATTGTTCAGTGGTGTTGTGACTGTAGAGTTGTGTACACTGTTATTTTGTGTACTTCTACAGGTCTGTTATTGGTATTATGGCTCCCAAACGTCCAGGAACACCTACTGGTGGAAGTGAAAGTTTTTTCATGTGATTTTCATGCTTTTTTTCCCCTTAATATATCTACGTTCTAAAAGTCGGAAAATTCCATTACTCGGCTCGGCGCTGGTCCCGAGGTTGCTGAGTTTGGGAACTTCAACCTGTATAAAGAGGCAGCATTATCCTTTATTATTATTATTGTTGTTGTTGTTGATATTATTGTTTATATTGTTGTTCATATAAGTACCTCGAGTAAACCCTCGCTTTAACCCCTTCACGCCCAGATCTTCCCTTTGCTATATAAAATCATCTGTTAGCCATAAAATTACGAAAAGTAACTAAATAAACCAAATTAGCTAGTGGACA
>JACEEZ010004824.1:57500-80000 GCA_016584305.1 Chionoecetes opilio | reverse complement strand
GCAGTTGTACCAATATTTTCAAACACTTAGTTTTTCACTCATCTGTAAAAAGAATGAAAAAATGACATATTATAATTTATCTTCATAGGAACTGGCAAAAACAACAACAGCAAGAATAAAGAGTGATGAAAATACAACAATAGTCAGCTTAGGAATATGATTTTCCTGTCATTTTCGGGACTAGAATGAGGTAAGGTCAGGTTAAGGTCAGGTCAGGTTAACCCCTTCACGCCAAGATCTTTCTTTGTTATATAAAAATTCGTCTGTTGTTAGCCATAAAACTACGAAAAGTAACTTAATATACCAAATTAGTTAGTCGACAAGGATACTAAACAGGTCATAGGTATAAAATATTGCTTATAGTCACTAAAAATCGTCTAATGGTACCCAAATAACAATGAAAATTACGTCCTGGGTCTCAAGGGGTTAAGGCCCCCCCCCCCCTCGTTCACTAACCTAACCTGGACATTAGTTAACTGGCCAACCTAACCTAACCACATAATCTAACCTAACTGTTCAGGCCATTGCAGATATTTAATCCCTGAATGCAGAAACACAGGTAAATATTTATTAAATGTATATATTGGGTACTGTAGTGTAATACCACGATCAAGAACTGGAACTGTCGCCGAAAATAGGAAATCTACGACGTGAAAAATTGGAACACTCGCCGATGTCGGCAAGAATTCCTATCTGCGACAGTTCCTGGTACCCATTCCCCTTATTTAAACCTCCCATCCTCCATAACGAGTCACACCCCCGCTAGTTAACTAACCTAACCTGGGCATTGATTACTTAACCTAATCCTCGGGGGGGGGGGGGGGGATCGCCCCCAAACCTCCTTGTGTTATTTTGTGAATAAAAAGCAACTTCTTGTGTTCCTCTTCTATATAATCTTAATATTACTAATGTAATCTAATGTGGGCGAAATGACTCCAGCGTGTGGGCGAATTGACTTTGGGCGAAATGACCTTTTGCTGTGGGCGAACTGACATTTGGGCGAAATGACCGGATACCCTAATATTTCGTGTTGCTATAAATGTTCAGCCGGGTATTGCTATGATGTGCTCCTCCTGCCACATCGAACATCACAACATCAACACCCGGGTATTGCTATGATGTGCTCCTCCTGCCACATCGAACATCACAACATCAACACCGGGGTATTGCCATGATGTGCTCCTCCTGCCACATCCAACATCACAACATCAACACCCGGGTATTGCCATGATGTGCTCCTCCTGCCACATCGAACATCACAACATCAACACCCGGGTATTGCCATGATGTGCTCCTCCTGCCACATCCAACATCACAACATCAACACCCGGGTCTTGACATGATGTGCTCCTCCTGCCACATCCAACATCACAACATCAACACCCGGGTCTTGACATGATGTGCTCCTCCTGCCACATCCAACATCACAACATCAACACCGGGGTATTGCCATGATGTGCTCCTCCTGCCACATCGAACATCACAACATCAACACCCGGGTATTGCCATGATGTGCTCCTCCTGCCACATCCAACATCACAACATCAACACCCGGGTATTGCTATGATGTGCTCCTCCTGCCACATCCAACATCACAACATCAACACCCGGGTATTGACATGATGTGCTCCTCCTGCCACATCGAACATCACAACATCAACACCCGGGTCTTGCCATGATGTGCTCCTCCTGCCACATCGAACATCACAACATCAACACCCGGGTATTGCCATGATGTGCTCCTCCTGCCACATCCAACATCACAACATCAACACCCGGGTATTGCCATGATGTGCTCCTCCTGCCACATCCAACATCACAACATCAACACCCGGGTATTGCCATGATGTGCTCCTCCTGCCACATCCAACATCACAACATCAACACCCGGGTATTGCCATGATGTGCTCCTCCTGCCACATCGAACATCACAACATCAACACCCGGGTCTTGACATGATGTGCTCCTCCTGCCACATCCAACATCACAACATCAACACCCGGGTCTTGACATGATGTGCTCCTCCTGCCACATCCAACATCACAACATCAACACCCGGGTCTTGACATGATGTGCTCCTCCTGCCACATCCAACATCACAACATCAACACCGGGGTATTGCCATGATGTGCTCCTCCTGCCACATCGAACATCACAACATCAACACCCGGGTATTGCTATGATGTGCTCCTCCTGCCACATCCAACATCACAACATCAACACCCGGGTATTGCTATGATGTGCTCCTCCTGCCACATCCAACATCACAACATCAACACCCGGGTATTGCCATGATGTGCTCCTCCTGCCACATCGAACATCACAACATCAACACCCGGGTATTGCTATGATGTGCTCCTCCTGCCACATCGAACATCACAACATCAACACCCGGGTCTTGACATGATGTGCTCCTCCTGCCACATCGAACATCACAACATCAACACCCGGGTCTTGCCATGATGTGCTCCTCCTGCCACATCCAACATCACAACATCAACACCCGGGTATTGCCATGATGTGCTCCTCCTGCCACATCCAACATCACAACATCAACACCCGGGTCTTGACATGATGTGCTCCTCCTGCCACATCGAACATCACAACATCAACACCCGGGTATTGCCATGATGTGCTCCTCCTGCCACATCCAACATCACAACATCAACACCCGGGTATTGCCATGATGTGCTCCTCCTGCCACATCCAACATCACAACATCAACACCGGGGTCTTGACATGATGTGCTCCTCCTGCCACATCCAACATCACAACATCAACACCCGGGTATTGCCATGATGTGCTCCTCCTGCCACATCCAACATCACAACATCAACACCGGGTCTTGACATGATGTGCTCCTCGAGTCCTCCTGCCACATCCAACATCACAACATCAACACCCGGGTCTTGACATGATGTGCTCCTCGAGTCCTGCCACATCCAACATCACAACATCAACACCCGGGTCTTGACATGATGTGCTCCTCCTGCCACATCCAACATCACAACATCAACACCCGGGTCTTGACATGATGTGCTCCTCCTGCCACATCCAACATCACAACATCAACACCCGGGTCTTGCCATGATGTGCTCCTCCTGCCACATCCAACATAACAACATCAACACCCGGGTCTTGACATGATGTGCTCCTCCTGCCACATCCAACATCACAACATCAACACCCGGGTCTTGACATGATGTGCTCCTCCTGCCACATCCAACATCACAACATCAACACCCGGGTATTGCTATGATGTGCTCCTCCTGCCACATCCAACATCACAACATCAACACCCGGGTATTGCCATGATGTGCTCCTCCTGCCACATCCAACATCACAACATCAACACCGGGGTCTTGACATGATGTGCTCCTCCTGCCACATCCAACATCACAACATCAACACCCGGGTCTTGCCATGATGTGCTCCTCCTGCCACATCCAACATAACAACATCAACACCCGGGTCTTGACATGATGTGCTCCTCCTGCCACATCCAACATCACAACATCAACACCCGGGTCTTGACATGATGTGCTCCTCCTGCCACATCCAACATCACAACATCAACACCCGGGTATTGCCATGATGTGCTCCTCCTGCCACATCCAACATCACAACATCAACACCCGGGTCTTGACATGATGTGCTCCTCCTGCCACATCCAACATCACAACATCAACACCGGGTATTGCTATGATGTGCTCCTCCTGCCACATCCAACATCACAACATCAACACCGGGTATTGCTATGATGTGCTCCTCCTGCACATCCAACATCACAACATCAACACCGGGTCTTGACATGATGTGCTCTCCTGCCACATCAACATCACAACATCAACACCCGGGTCTTGACATGATGTGCTCCTCCTGCCACATCCAACATCACAACATCAACACCCGGGTATTGCCATGATGTGCTCCTCCTGCCACATCCAACATCACAACATCAACACCCGGGTATTGCTATGATGTGCTCCTCCTGCCACATCCAACATCACAACATCAACACCGGGGTCTTGACATGATGTGCTCCTCCTGCCACATCGAACATCACAACATCAACACAGTAGTCTTTGCATAAACATAAGAACGTAAGAAAATAAGGCATGAAGTTACGTACAAGAGGCCACCAGGGGCGTAGCTAGACATTTGGGGGCCCGGGGGTCTTACTTCCTGGAGGGGCCCCCTCTAAAGTTGGCAAGTGTTTGGGGAGGGGAGGGGGGGAGGCAACCAGTTGGGGGATTTCGGGGAAATGGGGGATTTTGACAGACTTCTTTCAATGCCCATAAATCCTTTTTAATCCAATTATTTTCAGCACTGATTGAGTGCTGAATTATTTTCAGCACTGCAGATCAGCACTGATTGAGTGATGCATTTGGGGGCCCCCCTCTCTTGGGGGCCTGGGGGGCGATTTCAAATAGCCCCCCCCCCCTTAGCTACGCCACTGTAGGCCGCGAGACCTGCCTACCTACGCGTGGTAGTTCCTGTCTGTTCTGATGTTCTAACACACTGCCTGCTATTTGTTTCAAGTCCTAATCTTGCACGGTACTTATTATTTCGAGGGATGCAGCAGCTGACGCGGGAGAGTAATGGCAACGGCAGTCGTCGGGATGAAAATCTCGCCTCGGCATCGGAGCTTCAATACGTGCTCCGCCATTGGGCTATTTTAGGCCAGGCTTTTGGGCGACTTTTTTATATTATTTTAGAAAAGAAAAGAAACTGTAAAGCAATACATTTTCTACCATAAAGTTTCAAAATAATGTACGTTGTTATTTATAATGACTAAAAACACGTCAATAAGTTTATTTCTTCATAATATTAACAATATCCTAAAAGAACCAACCGCAGCGGCTTCGAAGCGGCATGGCGAGGCAGGTTGCAGGACGCCAACAGGTGAGTCTCTCCGCCAAGATGCTGATAACTGTTGCTGTAGCAATGTAGGGTAGGCCTAGTGAAGGTAGGAAGTGAGCCTAAGGCGTGGTGGGTGTGGCATGAGTGGCGGGGGCGTGGCAAGGTAAGCAGTGAGGGTGTGAAGCAGCGTGATGTGTGAGGCGCCGCGGTGACGTGAAGGCCGCGCAGGTCGCCAACACTTCACCACTACCGCCTGCCTCATCCTGCCTTCCCGCGGCGCCCCTTGGCCTGGTGGTGGGCGGCGAGGCTCCAAGGGCGTGGCGGGATGGGTGACGCGCGCCAGGCAAGGGAGAGGAGGGCAGTGTAGCGGCATTATGAAGGACTGTGGTGGGCCCGGCGGGAGGGGTGGCGGTGGCGTCGGTAAGGTTGGCAACCTTGCCGACGCCTCCGCCGCTATGGCATTGCACGCCGCGCGCCACCATACTTTACGGGTACCTGAAACTGTCGCCGATATGAATTCTCGCCGATATGAATTCTCGCCGCGTCGTCGAGTGTTCCAATTCTTGATATTACGGGACCCAATATCAGTGCATTTTTTCATTATAACTGGGCGACCAAAATGTCTCCCAGTGATGAATAAATGTCGCCCAGTAAGGACATTTTTAAGCTACTAGGCGACAAGATTTCTTTTATTACTGCCTATATCATCTTGTGCAGCCATCTATAACCCGTCGATTGTTTGCGAAGTGAAGTTTTGTTGGTGTCATGGAAGATTCATAAGCACTGCATGGCAAGGGAGGGGAGGGGTCACACAACATACCAAATGGTGAAGATGATATGACCAAAAAGTTGTATTTTAACAGGTATGCCTACTACCACCCTTCTCAATATCCAAGGAATGTCGCCCAGTAATATTTGCTTAAAAAATGCTCTGCCCAATATATACATTTAATCAAGTTTTATCCGCGTTTCTGCATTTTAGGGATGAAATACTATCGTTAGCTTGATCAGTTAGGTTAAGTTAGGTGCCAATGTCCAGGTTAGGTTAACATTTCCACGTCGGCGAGAGTTCTAAGTTGGTGTTTCGGCGAGAATTCCCATCGGCGACAGTTCCATAAGCCACATTACGTCTACAGTGACTTGTTACTCGCACAAATACCGTAACACCCGCCTTATTGAGGCATTCTGAGGGGACGGCGACGGCGGTGAGGCAGTGACGGAACAAGGGATGTAAAAATGTCCAACCCCTCCAGCCTATCCCCTCCCCCTCTGTCACTCATGGTATATCTTGACATCTTATTCTTTCACCCCAAGGCTCAATATCGTCACCAATAGGATCAGTGGCGGAACTGCGGGGGGGCCTGGGGGGGGAACGTGCCCCCCACCTTTTTACACCCCTTGTTCCGCCACTGCTTCCCATATTTTTTTTTTTTTTTTTTTTTTTTTTCTTTTTTTCGGCAGTGGTGACCCAGGGACCGGATGGTAGGCTCTGGAGGTTCACTTGAGGGTTCTGATGGTTGGTCCTCGCCCGTTGGTGGCGCAGGCAGGTTTCTTATAGTGACGCCTGTGAGGCTCATGCCGCCCCCCTGTGTCCTCCGATGCACTCGCAGTCGAAGGTAGAGTTGATAGGCAGGGCATGTGGGTGTTCTTAGGCCACTCGACGGTGCAGAAAGGTTTTGGGTTTCTTCAGGGATCGAACTCGGGTCACCGAGAACGCCAGTCGGAGACTCTAATCGCTCCGCTACCGCCTCCCCCTCCTATATATATATATATACTGTATAGTCCAGTCATAAACTTATTCATTAAAGAAAATGTTGCAAAAGGAAACTAATTTGGTTTGGTTGGCTGGCTATGAAGTGGACTTACTGATCACAAATAGAAAGTTAAGGATTTGATATGTGGCGTATAACTGCAACCACCAACCCTTCGCGTTAGTAACAAGAATTCTGACGCTTAATTAACGAGTAATTACCCCGTAGTGTACCTGTAACAAGGCGTCACGACCAGTGGCGGAACAAGGGGTGTATAAATAAGGGGGCACCCTGGGGGGCACGTGCCCCCTCCCAGGCCCCCCCGCAGTTACGCCACTGCTATAGTTGCAAACCCGGTAAAATTCTAGAGTTCTTTCCCGCCCTTATTAGTGGTTTTATTTTCTCCAGACCTTCACAGATTCCTTCAGATACCTCTAAAACATAATTATTGAAACGGGGAGAGATGCCCCCATCAAACCCTTCATATCTTCATATCAAACCCTTCTTCATCTTTTCCTTCATATTTTTTGTTTTTGTTTGTATACGCCAGGTTCTGATGGTATATGACTATTTTCAAGAATTTGGCGCTTCTTTCTAGTTTCGATTCCAATTTTGATACAGTGAGTAATTAACTTTTTTTCCTGATATTCTTTTTTTCCTTCATATTTTAATTTTTTTTTTATACACCAAATTCTGATGGTACATGACATTTTTTTTTTTTTTTCACGAATTTTGCTCTTTCTATTTTCGGTTCCAATTTTGATACAGTGAGTAATTAACTTTTTTTCCTGATATTCTTTTTTTCCTTCATATTTTTTATTTTTATATACGCCAGATTCTGATGATATATGCATTGACGGAACTGCGGGGGGTCTGGGGGGTCAAGTGCACCTCCATCCTAGGGTGGTGCCAATTTTACACCCCTTGTTCGGCCTCTGAATAGGATGCGTGGTGACTATTAAGAGGCATAAACAAGAGCAGCAAATAACTTGAAGCCTGACATGGAGAGTGGGGATAAAATACTCATGTGGAATTTTTTCTTTCCAGGAAGGTAATGTGCTTGAGACAATCCGTAGCTCGCACTGAAGCGCCTGCCTCGCCATCTCCTCCGTGTGGTGAGTATTGTCCTCCAGCTGTGAAATAAATGCATGTATTCTGTAACCTCCGCAAAGTGTGGCTAACATTAACCCCTTGAGGCCCAGAACTTAAATTTCATTGTAATATAACCACCATTAGATGATTTTAATGAACGTAAGCAATATTATATAGATATGACCTGTTTAGTATCTTTGTCCACTAGCTAATTTGGCATATTAAGCTGCTTTTCGTAATTTTATGGCTAACAACACGATTATATATAACAAAGGAAAGATGTGGGAGTGAATAGATTTGTATCCCCCCGTCAGGCATGCTATTAAGGAGAGGCATTGCAGAGTCAAGACACACCAACTCCCACCTGTGAATCTGAAGGGTCTGTCTGATATGAACTCCAGATACTAATTCCATCTGTTTCTTAACTATTGTCTCACATAACTACCCTACCACACTGGTTAGAGAGACTGATCTGTAATTGAGTGGGTGCTCCTTGTCCCCCCCCCCCCCCCCCCTGTATGTATTGGGCAAGGTTAATAAGAGTGTCAATTATTTCAGGTAAGTTTTGCAAGCCGTCGCGGGACTGCCAGACATCGCAGGAGCTCCAGCGGCGTACAAGAATGCATTATGTAAAGTACCCATGGCAGTGTTTTCCTTGAGGTTAGGGTGTTAGGGTGTTAGGATGTCCGCCCCCTTACCACTCAGGAACCCAACTAATCCCTTGGCTGAAGTCTTTTTTGCAGCTCCTCTTTCCTCCAGCACTTCCTGACCAGTCTGGGTGGCTGCACAAATGTTGGGCTCCAGTCATGCCTTCCCTGCACAGACCTCCTGCCAGCACAGCAAAGATACAGGGTGAGTAAGATCAGTATTTAGAATCATGGGATGGAATTATGATATTTGTTATATGATAAGTGTTGGGGTAAGCCATGTAGTGATTAGTACCTTTGGTTGCAGGGATACATACAACACTGCCTCAGGTTTTTATTTATTTTGATTTATTTATAGGAAAGTTAGAGGGGAGAGAGAGAGAGTGGAAGGGAAAGCAGGTGGAAAATATGAAAGACAGTAGAAGTAGATAGTTGGTGGGCAGTCCACCTTGCTGTGTCTTGTGATAATAGGTTTGAAGTTTTTATGCATCGTGTTTTTTAATAGGTGTTTGCATGTATTTTATGTGTCTATCTAGCTAATCATGTTCAGTTTTTAATGATAGTGTGGTTCTGGTATAGATTCCATTGTTATTAGTGTACTAGGGAAGTTCCTATTGTATTTCCTGATATTTTCTTGTCTGTGTTTTAGTGTTAGTAGTAAAGGATTCTCTTCATCAAGTTTCTTCCATATGTTTTCGGCTCTTTTCTCAGGTGAAGCAGTGGTTGGGCAGCTAAGGAGACCCAGAACACACTTGAAGGCTGCCTCATTCCCTCATCTCCAGCCACGGGTTTGGTGGTCACAGTGTCAAGGACCACAACCAAGGCAATGCTATATGAAGGTTAGTGTTATTTAAGAACAGTATTAGCATTATAACTATAGCTTCTTTTAGACTATCAATGATTCCTGTTAAGCTTTGTGCAGTGATGTAGCGACTCACTGCTATGATGGGGACTCACAACCCTCAATTCAATGTGTGACTTAATGGGTACCCAAACTACAAGCACCAATACCACGTCATCAGTGCGTCCTGTGGGTACCTATAGTCTATTTTTTTTAACAAGGCAAAAATTCCATTCTATCTTAAGGTCTCATGCTTAAAATTATACCTATATTTACCTGATAATATGGTTAACTATGATAAAATACAGCAGAAATTTAGAAGAAGTGTAGTATTCCCTTCTCCTGGCATCAAATATCAGGCAGTAAGCAGCAAGGGGGCAGGATTTTTGCCTCGTTAAAAAAAATAGACTATAAGCCCTGCTCCTATGACCTGACCACACAGATGCAACACTCTCCTATGACCTGAACACAGAGATACAACACTCTCCTATGACCTGAACACAGAGATGCAACACTCTCCTATGACCTGAACACACAGATACAACACTCTCCTATGACCTGAACACAGAGATACAACACTCTCCTATGACCTGAACACAGAGATGCAACACTCTCCTATGACCTGAACACAGAGATACAACACTCTCCTATGACCTGAACACACAGATGCAACACTCTCCTATGACCTGAACACAGAGATACAACACTCTCCTATGACCTGAACACAGAGATGCAACACTCTCCTATGACCTGAACACACAGATACAACACTCTCCTATGACCTGAACACAGAGATACAACACTCTCCTATGACCTGAACACACAGATACAACACTCTCCTATGACCTGAACACACAGATGCAACACTCTCCTATGACCTGAACACACAGATACAACACTCTCCTATGACCTGACCACACAGATGCAACACTCTCCTATGACCTGAACACAGAGATACAACACTCTCCTATGACCTGAACACACAGATACAACACTCTCCTATGACCTGAACACACAGATGCAACACTCTCCTATGACCTGAACACAGAGATGCAACACTCTCCTATGACCTGAACACACAGATACAACACTCTCCTATGACCTGACCACACAGATGCAACACTCTCCTATGACCTGAACACAGAGATACAACACTCTCCTATGACCTGAACACACAGATACAACACTCTCTTATGACCTGAACACACAGATCAACACTCTCCTATGACCTGAACACAGAGATGCAACACTCTCCTATGACCTGAACACACAGATGCAACACTCTCCTATGACCTGAACACACAGATACAACACTCTCCTATGACCTGACCACAGAGATGCAACACTCTCCTATGACCTGAACACACAGATGCAACACTCTCCTATGACCTGAACACAGAGATACAACACTCTCCTATGACCTGAACACACAGATACAACACTCTCCTATGACCTGACCACACAGATGCACACTCTCCTATGACCTGAACACAGAGATACAACACTCTCCTATGACCTGAACACACAGATACAACACTCTCTTATGACCTGAACACACAGATGCAACACTCTCCTATGACCTGAACACAGAGATGCAACACTCTCCTATGACCTGAACACACAGATGCAACACTCTCCTATGACCTGAACACAGAGATACAACACTCTCCTATGACCTGAACACAGAGATACAACACTCTCCTATGACCTGACCACACAGATGCAACACTCTCCTATGACCTGAACACAGAGATGCAACACTCTCCTATGACCTGAACACACAGATGCAACACTCTCCTATGACCTGAACACAGAGATACAACACTCTCCTATGACCTGAACACACAGATACAACACTCTCCTATGACCTGAACACACAGATGCAACACTCTCCTATGACCTGAACACAGAGATGCAACACTCTCCTATGACCTGAACACACAGATGCAACACTCTCCCTATGACCTGAACACAGAGATACAACACTCTCCTATGACCTGAACACACAGATACAACACTCTCCTATGACCTGAACACACAGATGCAACACTCTCCTATGACCTGAACACACAGATGCACACTCTCCTATGACCTGAACACACAGATGCAACACTCTCCTATGACCTGAACACAGAGATACAACACTCTCCTATGACCTGACCACACAGATGCAACACTCTCCTATGACCTGAACACAGAGATACAACACTCTCCTATGACCTGAACACACAGATACAACACTCTCCTATGACCTGAACACACAGATGCAACACTCTCCTATGACCTGAACACACAGATGCAACACTCTCCTATGACCTGAACACAGAGATACAACACTCTCCTATGACCTGAACACACAGATACAACACTCTCCTATGACCTGAACACACAGATGCAACACTCTCCTATGACCTGAACACACAGATGCAACACTCTCTATGCCCTGACACACAATCAACACTCTCCTATGACCTGAACACAGAGATACAACACTCTCCTATGACCTGACCACACAGATGCAACACTCTCCTATGACCTGAACACAGAGATACAACACTCTCCTATGACCTGAACACACAGATACAACACTCTCCTATGACCTGAACACACAGATGCAACACTCTCCTATGACCTGACCACACAGATGCAACACTCTCCTATGACCTGAACACAGAGATACAACACTCTCCTATGACCTGAACACACAGATACAACACTCTCCTATGACCTGAACACACAGATGCAACACTCTCCTATGACCTGAACACACAGATGCAACACTCTCCTATGACCTGAACACACAGATGCAACACTCTCCTATGACCTGAACACACAGATGCAACACTCTCCTATGACCTGAACACACAGATGCAACACTCTCCTATGACCTGAACACAGAGATACAACACTCTCCTATGACCTGACCACAGAGATACAACACTCTCCTATGACCTGAACACACAGATACAACACTCTCCTATGACCTGAACACAGAGATACAACACTCTCCTATGACCTGAACACACAGATGCAACACTCTCCTATGACCTGAACACACAGATACAACACTCTCCTATGACCTGAACACACAGATGCAACACTCTCCTATGACCTGAACACAGAGATACAACACTCTCCTATGACCTGAACACACAGATACAACACTCTCCTATGACCTGAACACACAGATGCAACACTCTCCTATGACCTGAACACACAGATGCAACACTCTCCTATGACCTGAACACACAGATGCAACACTCTCCTATGACCTGAACACACAGATGCAACACTCTCCTATGACCTGAACACAGAGATACAACACTCTCCTATGACCTGACCACAGAGATACAACACTCTCCTATGACCTGAACATACAGATACAACACTCTCCTATGACCTGAACACACAGATGCAACACTCTCCTATGACCTGAACACACAGATGCAACACTCTCCTATGACCTGAACACACAGATGCAACACTCTCCTATGACCTGAACACACAGATGCAACACTCTCCTATGACCTGAACACACAGATGCAACACTCTCCTATGACCTGAACACAGAGATGCAACACTCTCCTATGACCTGAACACACAGATGCAACACTCTCCTATGACCTGAACACACAGATGCAACACTCTCCTATGACCTGACCACAGAGATGCAACACTCTCCTATGACCTGAACACACAGATGCAGCACTCTCCTATGACCTGACCACACAGATGCAACACTCTCCTATGACCTGAACACAGAGATGCAACACTCTCCTATGACCTGAACACACAGATGCAACACTCAACAAAATCTCCCAACACTTTGTTCTCCACTGTTCTTGTACTTCAATGCAAAGATGACATGCTCAAATGTTTAGATTATTTATTCGAGTGAGCATTACAAAGTGATCATAAACAGAACCATTAGGCACACCCACTTTCCAGGATCTGTCTTGGCACGGTGTAGCTTTTTTATTTGATTTATAAATGTTTAATTTTATTTTCTTCTATTTATACCTACATCGTCTGTAGGCCGTGACCTCCAGGGGTGGGATGATAGGCCCTGGGGGTTCACTTGAGGGGGTGGGATGGTTGGCCCTGGGGGTTCACTTGAGGGGCTGTGATGGTAGGCCCTGGGGGTTCACTTGAGGGCTGTGAGGGGTTGGCCCTGGGGGTTCACTTGAGGGGCTGTGATGGAGGCCCTGGGGGTTCACTTTGGGGGGGCTGTGATGGTGACCCTGGGGTTCACTTGAGGGGGTGGGATGGTTGGCCCTGGGGGTTCACTTGAGGGGCTGTGATGGTTGGCCCTGGGGGTTCACTTGAGAGGCTGTGATGGTTGGCCCTGGGGGTTCACTTGAGGGGCTGTGATGGTTGGCCCTGGGGGTTCACTTGAGGGGCTGTGATGGTTGGCCCTGGGGGTTCACTTGAGGGGCTGTGATGGTTGGCCCTGGAGGCACACTTGAGGGGCTGATGGTTGGCCCTCGCTCGTGGTGGCACAGGCAGGATTTTTATAGTGACGCCTGTGATTATAGGCTCATGCTGCTCCCCTGTGTCCTCCGATGCACTCGCTATCCAAGGCAGAGGTAGGGAAGCAAGGGGGGGGGGGCAAAATTGACAAAAAAAACTTTCGTAATTTTTGCATGGCCCCTAGCAAGGTTATTTAGGAAACGCCTGCTTCCTTTGCCTGAAGTTTATTCCTATTAGAAGTTAGGATCCTACATTAGCTGCAACATTCACTTAGATTAACAAAGAGAGAGAGAGAGAGAGAGAGAGAGAGAGAGAGAGAGAGAGAGAGAGAGAGAGAGAGAGAGAGAGAGAGGCTTTGCTGTTCTCCTACCTAATGCAACTTCCCTTTCAGTATAATTGGACGAACATTTTCCCCGTATGTCAGTGTTGTTTACTTTTTGTGTAACTTTGTCGACGCCGCTATTTCCCGTGAGGAGAGGTGGCAAAGTAGTAATGCTAACTCCTTCACACCCTACTACTACTTTTTTTTTTTTATTTATTTATTTATTTATTTATTTATTATTATTATTATTATTATTATTTTTTTTAAAATTTACATTGGAGCCTATACTTACTACTGCCTACTACACCCTACTGCCTATTACTACTTACTGCTACTTACTGCTACTACCTGCTGCTACTTACTACCTACTACCTGCTGCTACTTACCTGCTTAAACCCTTCACGCCCAGATCTTTCCTTTATTATAAAAACTCGTCTGTTAGCCATAAAATTACGAAAAGTTACATAATATACCAAATTAGTTAGTCGTCAAGGATACTCAGGGCCGGATTATCCTATAGGCTAGTATAGGCTGCAGCCTGGGGCCCCTCAAGCTTGGGGGCCCCAAACCTGGGGTCCCTGCTAAAAGATTTCCATATATAATTTTTTTTGAAAAATGATATTTTGCATTGCTGAATAATTCATTTAACTTTAGATAAAATTACAAATAATGTGAGATAAAGGGCCCCTGTTTGAGGCCCTTTATTTGAGATAAAGGGTCTCTGTTTGAGGCCTTTATTTGAGATAAAGGGCCCCTGTTTGGGACCCTAGCTGTAAATCATGGGGCCCCAGTCCATGTTTGTTTATCATCGTGCTAAACACAGTAAAACACTTATTTGTGAATGTAGCGTATATATTGTTTTTCAGCTCACTTATTTTGCTATACAATGTAAAAAAAATTCGGGTGCGGGCGAGTTAGAGTGTGGCTCCGTCTGAGGGGGCCCACGATTGAATTAGCCTAGGGGCCCCAAAAGGTCATAATCCGGCCCTGAGGATACTAAACAGGTCATATCTATAAAATATTGCTTATATATACTTAAAAAAGCGTCTAATGGTACCCAGATTACAATGGAAATTACGTTCTGGGTCTCAAGGGGTTGAAGGGAGGGCGAGGAAGCTTAAACCTTAAAAATGAATCACGTTTGGGATTGAATTCTTGCCTCACAGGAACCGCGATGATCCACTGTCAAGCAAAACAGTGGAAGAAAGGAAGAGCAACGAGGCACAAGTAGGAAGAGAAGGAGGAGTGTGTAAAGGAGGAGAGATTAATGAACAGACTGGAAAGGAGGAAATGAAAGATGAGGAAAGGTGCTGAAGTTTCCTTTATTAAGATTTATAAAACTCTCTCTCTCTCTCTTCTCTCTCTTCTCTCATTCTCTCTCTCTCTCTCTCTCTCTCTCTCTCTCTCCTCTCTCTCTCTCTCTTCTGCTCTCCTCTCCCCCCTCTCTCCTCTCTCTCTCTCTCTCTCTCTTAACCAATAATCATGTACTTTATTAAGATTTATAAACTCCTCTCTCTCTCTCTCTCCTCCTCTCCTCTTCTCTCTCCTCCTCATCTCTCTCTCGTCTCTCTCGTCTCCTCTCTCTCTCTCTCTCTCTCTCTCTCTCTCATCCTCTCTCTCGTCTCTCCTCCTCTCTCTCTCCTCTCTCGCTTAACTTTTACTGTAATCATGTACTTCTTTATTATAGAAGAGAGAGAGAGAGAGAGAGAGAGAGAGAGAGAGAGAGAGAGAGGAGAGAGAGAGAGAGAGAGAGAGAGAGAGAGAGAGAAAGAAGAAAGGAAGAAAGAGAGAGAGAGAGAGAGAGAGAGGAGAAGAGAGAGAGAGGAGAGAGAGAGAGAGAGAGAGAGAGAAGAGAGAGAGAGAGAGAGAGAGAGAGAGAGAGAGAGAGAGAGAGAGAGAGAGAGAGAGAGAGAGAGAGAGAGATGAAATTAGAGAGAAAACGAGAGATAAAATTAGAGAGAGAGAGAGAGAGAGAGAGAGAGAGAGAGAGAGAGAGAGAGAGAGAGAGAGAGAGAGAGAGAGAGATGAATTAGTAATGAAGCAGAGACAACAAAGTAATATTCGTGACATAGAAGTTCGTGTTGTCCTGCCTCTGATGGCCTCGATGTTGTGGTTGCATCCAGGCTAGACAGATTTAACCCCTTGAGACCCAGAACATAATTTCCATTGTAATTTGGGTGCCATTAGACGACGATTTTAGTGACTATAAGCAATATTTTATAGCTATGACCTGTTTTGTATCCTTGTCGACTAACTAATTTGGTTATATTGAAGTACTTTTCGTAATTTTATGGCTAACAACAGACCATTTTTTATAGCAAAGGAAAGATCTGGGCGTGAAGGGGTTAGTCGTGGTTTACTAATATAATCTAAATGTCCACACCTAACAAAGCTAAATGCTAAACCCACAAATACTAAAAACGAAATATCAAAGCATACTCATACCTTCGTTAAATGTATGTAGGTATGCTTTATCTAGTCGCCTCTGTGGTGTAGTGGCTAGTGCGTCTAGCTACTAATCTGCGTGCCCTGGTTCGAATCTGGGCTAGGGCAAGTCGGCGGCCAGCCCATACAGCTGTTCATCCTTCCTTTCGGGGATGGTCGATAAAGGGGTACCTGGGGAAACCTGGGGAAGGTAACTGTGGTAACCCGGATGTCACAGTAGCCCTGTGTCCCGAGGTAGCGGGTTTCTCTCCCAGTGCCCAGCGATCAAGGGCTAAGTCACGGAGATGAACACCTGAGGTCACGCTTTCGGATAGCGTATGACGCCTATTTAACCTTATGCTGTACCTCTGGCATGTCCATAAGCTCCTGGTACGCACAGGTCCGTTTCTTACTATAAGCAACTACGCGTTGCACAGGGCCTCCCAAGAACCACCAAGGCCGCCGAGCTGCCTTTATTATTTTTTTTTCATCGTCTTTTTCCCTCTCATATAAGTGCACACAGGCTTGATGTATTTAAATATTTAACGCGGTGCCAGCTGGACCAAGCCACCTTAAGGGCTAGGAATTCCGCCCCCTATAGGTTGTTGTATAAAATATGGGCCCCCAACAGCATTTCGCATAGGCCCCCCAACATGCATTTTCGCATAGGGCCCCCAAACAGCATTTCGCATAGGGCCCCCAAAAGGCTAGAAACGGCACTCCCTACACATATACCCTCTCACGTATGCCTTCTTATGGATAGCTTCCCATTCATACGTACGCTTCTTCCTTCCTTCCCTTCCCGCTTTCCCTTGTGTCGCATTTCTCCCGCACATTTTCCTCCGCCGGCCTCGTAACACACAGGTGGTCTCCCCGGAATGAACTCTCCCGCTCCTTAACATCTTCCTCAGACACTGTTTTCCCCCTAACCATCTCATTACTCACCTTACTTTTGCGTGTCCAGGCAACTTTTCCTTTTTTTTTTTTTAGGACGAACGGGCCTTTTTTTTTTTTTTTTTTTTTTTTTTTTTTTTTTTTTTTTTTTTTTTTTTTTTTTCTGTCGCATGTTTAAAACTCATTATATTAGAATTTCATACATTATTTACTTTTCTTTTGTTTTGTCTTTCTGTTTGTCTGTCTGTCCTAATGAAATCTAATATGATATAACTATAAATATTTGTGTATATGATAATAATTGTATATCTTCAATAATTGTACCAGTCACTCATTCAAGAGAGATTCTTATTTTCTCTTCAGGCAGTTCTTCACAAAAATTCTCTTTTCTACTCTTTCCATTCAGGATATTAACCCTTCACACCCAGATCTTTCCTTTGTTATATAAAATGGTCTGTTGTTAGCCATAAAACTACGAAAAAGTAACTAAATAAACCATATTAGTTAGTGGCAAAGGATATTAAACAGGTCATATCTATAAAATATTACTTATAGTCACTAAAAATCTTCTAATAGTACCCAAATTACAATGGAAATTACGTTCTGGGCCTCAAGGGGTTAATACCATACACTACACATGCAGCCATCGCCAACACAGTCATTGTGGGACAACGGATTCATGTTGTCACCACGGTGGTCCGACGTGTACTGTGTATTGTGATGAGGCGGCCGGTGTGTGTGTGTGTGTGTGGGTGTGGTGTGTGTGGTGTGTGGTGTGGCCGGTGTGTGTGGTGTGTGTGTGTGGTGTGCTGTGTGTATGTGTGTGGCCGGTGTGTGTGTGTGGGTGTGGGTGTGGTGTATGTGTGGGTGTGGGTATGTGTGTGGTGTGTGTGGTGTGTGGTGTGTGTGTGTGTGTGTGTGTGTGTGTGTGTGTGTGTGTGGCCGGCTTTACTTGCATACGCTTCTCATTTATTCACTCTAGCAATCAATGTAATATAACAAGGCCGAGAGAGAGACCTATATATAGAGAAACCATTATTATTTTTATAGCTATAGAGAGAGACCACATCATTATTACCTTTACCATATTTCGTTATTGAGATTTTGTTTTACTCTGCTGCCATCTGCCACTGTGCACCCGGAAACCTTCAGGGCACAGCGGGAGTCCCTGCGGTGTGCTCCTGACGCTGCGTATCCCTTTGATCAGAGCCCGGATATCAATTTTTTTTTTTTTTTTTTTTTTTTTTTTTTTTTTTTTTTTTTTTTTTTTTTTTTTTTTTTTTTCGATTGGTGTGTCGATTCTTCCACAAACAAACACTTTTTCCTTTGTCTTTGTTCCCTGCACGTCCTTCATCTCCTGGGAACGTCAACTGTGTGTGCTCCTTGGTTTCCCTTTTAGAGGTTTTAAAACCTAATGGGTTTTTTTACGTAAAAAGGGGGGGAAAAAAGTTTAAAGGCGAAGAAATAAAAAAAGGGGGGAAAACTAAATACTTTATTATTATTATTATTATTTTAAACGATATTTTTAATTAAAATATATTTTTTTTTTAAAGAAAGAACGGGGCAACTTAAAATCGTGTCAAGTGATATAGCTAAAAAGTATTGTAAATTCCGTTTAAGAATTTGGGTATTATTCTTTCTTTAAATTTTATCGTCTTATATTCTTAACCATGCCCTTTTTTCAAAATCAGTTTTTTTTGGACCCTTTTCCCCTCCTCTCCCCCAACCCCTCTCTCCCCTCCTCCCCCTCTCCCCCTCTCTCGGTTTTTCTCCTCCAACTTTTTTTCCCTCCCTTTTCCCCCCCTTCCCCTTTTTGCCTCTCCCCCTCCCCCCCCCTTTTCTCTCTCTCTCTCCTCTTCCCCCGTCCTCTCTCATCCTCTTCCTTTTATCCCCCCCTTTCTCCCCCCTCCCCCCCCAAAAAACCCCCCTTCCCCCCCTCGTCCCTCCCCCCCCTTTCCCCTCCTTCCCCTCCCTCCCTCCCTTCCTCCTCCCTCGCCTCCCCCCCTCTCCCCTTCCTTCTCTCTCCTTTTCCGGCCCCGGGCTCCTCTTCTCCCCTTTTTCCTTTTTTCCTCTCTTTTCTCTGCCCTCCCCTTCCCTCCCTCCCTTTTTTTCCCCCCTTCTCCTTTTCCTCCCCCCTTCTTTTTCCCCCCTTTTCCCCTCTCCCCCCGGCCCCCGTCTTTTCTCTCTCTCCTCCCCCCCCCCCCCCTTCCCCCCCAAACACCCCGTTTTTGTCCCACCCCAAAAATTCAAAAACCCAAACACACTCTCTTCATTTGGGGCTCAAATTTCGCTCAAATATACTTATGGATATTCCTCGTGCTGAATAATGTATTTCCTATTATCAACCAACCCCTTCCCACGCAAACGTCCATCAGATATTTTTCACTCCTGGCACTTGTGTTAATATCTCCCACCTGCCTGTTCCCTTACCTGCGAGACCTGCTACTACTTACTGCTACTACCTGCTGCTACTTACTGCTACTACCTGCCTACTACTACTTACTGCTACTTACTGCTATTACCTGCCTACTACCTACTACTACTTACTGCTACTACCTAACTACTACTACTTACTGCTACTTATTGCTACTACCTGCCTACTACTACTTACTGCTACTACCTAACTACTACTACTTACTGCTACTACCTGCCTACTGCTACTACCTGCCTACTGCCTACCACTACTTACTGCTACTACCTGCCTACTACCTACTACTACTTCTTACTGCTACTACTTACTGCTACTACCTGCCTACTACTACTTACTGCTACTACCTGCCTACTGCCTACTACTACTTACTGCTACTACCTGCCTACTACCTACTACTACTTCTTACTGCTACTACTTACTGCTACTACCTGCCTACTACTACTTACTGCTACTACCTGCCTACTGCCTACTACTACTACTTACTGCTACTACCTGCCTACTACTACTTACTGCTACTACTTACTGCTACTACCTGCCTACTGCCTACTACTACTTACTGCTACTACCTGCCTACTGCCTACTACTACTACTTACTGCTACTACCTGCCTACTGCCTACTACTACTACTTACTGCTACTACCTAACTACTACTACTTACTACTACTTACTGCTACTACCTGCCTACTGCCTGCTACTACTTACTGAGTAATATCTCCAATAAGTATAATAGTCTTATATACGATGCTTCTAAGCCCTTAACCCCTTGAGGCCCAGAACGTCATTTCCATGGTAATTTGGGTACCATTAGACAGTTTTTAGTGACTATAAGCAATATTTTATAGATATGACCTGTTTAGTATCCTTGTCGACTAACTAATTTGGTATATTCAGTTACTTTTCGTATTTGATGGCTCGACAACAGACCATTTTATATAGCAAAGGAAAGATCTGGGCGTGAAGGGGTTGATAAGCAATGCCTGTCCCTTGCGTCGACACGTGGATATTGAAGTAGCCCTTGGAAACTGTACCGCTATGCAATACTTCATCAGGTCGTAGTGGAAGCAGGCTTATGGGCGCGTGGAGGTACCGAGACACCGGCCGTGATGTTATCGAGGTGTAACTCCAGAGGGAAACTTTTGATGTGTGAAGTGTGTGAAGAGGTTGAAGAAAAATATACTGAAATACCTGATCGATGCCAATAATAATAATAATAATAATAATAATAATAATAATAATAATAATAATAATAATGATGACAATAAAAGTAATCGTAATAACATGGATAACACTAATATTAATAACAGCATAATGAGGAGAGATAACAATATTAACAAGGCATATATTTCACCCATTACTGATATTAGTACACACAGCCCCCCCCCCCCCCCCCCCCCCCGCCCCACCCACCCCACCCCCCACCCCCCCACCCATTACATTGGCGCGGGTAGTAATGGTGTTGACCCATTAGCGCCTTTATACGTGAGGTGATTTGTTATTGAATAAAAAGATCAGCGTGTTACTATTTGCTCAGCCGCGGCGACCGATCATCCTGCGTTGGTAATGATGTGTGTTGTACTGAAGGCTACAGGGAGTTTCGTACACAAGTTGTTTCGTACCCAGGTTTTGTTAGTTGTTTCGTACCCAGGTTTTGTTAGTTGTTTCGTACCCAGGTTTTGTTAGTTGTTTCGTACCCAGGTTTTGTTAGTTGTTTCGTACCCAGGTTTTGTTAGTTGTTTCGTACCCAGGTTTTGTTAGTTGTTTCGTACCCAGGTTTTGTTAGTTGTTTCATACACTGATTTTGAGTTTTTTCGTACATACCTGGTGTCGTTTCGTAACTCTAGTAGTCAAGTTCAACTCTGAGCTGAGTGTACGAAACAACTATGGTTTCATTGAGACTACGAAACAACTTTTTGGTGTACGAATTTACTGGTGTACGAAACAACTTGTGTACGAACTGACTGCACCCCGTAGTGAAGGTGGCAACACTGTATTTTTTTTTTTTTTTTTTGTCACGAGCATTATAGTCATTATTGTCATTATTATTATTATTATTATTATTATTATTATTATTATTATTATTATTATTATTGCTTTTATTATTATTATTATTATTATTATTGTTTTATTATTATTATTGTTATTGTTATTATTATTATTATTATTATTATTATTGTTATTATTATTATTATTATTATTATTATTATTATTATTATTAACGGCGTTAGTCTCCCGGGGTGTTTTGTCACCCCAAATTTCTGTAAATGCTCATAATTCCTAGCTGGCATTTGATAATTATTTCTCCTCGTCCCAGTGGGGTGCAGTCAGTTCGTACACAAGTTGTTTCGTACACCAGTAGATGCGTACACCAAAAGTTGTTTCGTAGTCTATTTGAAACCATAGTCGTTTCGTACACTCAGCTCTAGAGTTGAACTGATTACTAGAGTTACGAAACGACTCCAGGTATGTACGAAACAACTCAAAATCAGTGTACGAAACAACTAACAAAACTTGGGTACGAAACAACTTGTGTACGAAACTCCCTGTAACCGTCCCAGTACTCTCCTGACTCAGTGAGGGGAGGGAGCATGTGCACTCTTAGAAAAAAAGGGTAGGAAAAGGGTAGAAAAAGGGTGTTTGTAGGGATGAAATACTGCTACCCTTTTTCTACCCTTACAAATATACCCTTTCGGATCGACGCAAATATACCCTTTTCAAACCCTCTCGTCTAAAAAGGGTAGATAAAGGGTAGATGAAGGGTATAATCG
>JACEEZ010004824.1:42500-52500 GCA_016584305.1 Chionoecetes opilio | reverse complement strand
GCCCATATATTTCCTTGGCTATAAAAAATCGTCTGTTGTCGAGCCATAAAATTACGAAAAGTCACTGAATATACCAAATGAGTTAGTGGACAAGGATACTAAACAGGTCATAGCTATAAAATATTGCTTATAGTCACTAAAAATCGTCTAATGGCACCCAAATTACGATGGAAATTACGTTCTGGGTTTCAAGGGGTTAAAGGTTATTTATGGTGATTTTGTACCGCTTGTGACTTCTGTTTAAATGTTCCACGATGCAAAGTTGTGTCTTCCTTTGATTGACAGTCCGAGTGGAGGGAAATAAGGGGTGGGGAGAGGAAATAGTGGATGGGGAGAGGAACTAGTGGGTGGGGAGAGGAAATAGTGGGTGGGGAGAGGAAATAGTGGATGTGGAGAGGAAATAGTGGGTGGGGAGAGGAAATAGTGGGTGGGGAGAGGAAATAGGGGGTGGGGAGAGGAAATAGGGGGTGGGGAGAGGAAATAGTGGGTGGGGAGAGGAAATAGGGGGTGGGGAGAGGATATAGTGGGTGGGGAGAGGAAATAGTGGGTGGGGAGAGGATAAAAGTGGGTGGGGAGAGGAAATAGGGGTGGGGAGAGGAAATAGTGGGTGGGGAGAGGAAATAGTGGGGTGGGGAGAGGAAATAGTGGGTGGGGAGAGGATATAGGGGTGGGGAGAGGAAATAGTGGGTGGGGAGAGGATATAGTGGGTGGGGAGGAGTCATCGGCTTGACTATCAGTTTAAATTACGTCGTGTAGATTATCACAAACAGACTATTTAGGGTCAATAGTTGTGGTGCTGTTTGATGTTCCTTTGTTTTCCTTTGTTCCCTCCTCCTCCTCCTCCTCCTCCTCCTCCTAGGGTGACACATACCTCACCTCACAACCCCTCTCTCTCTCTCTCCTCTCTCTCTCCTCTCTCTCTCTCTCTCTCTCCTCTCTCCTCCTTCTCTCTCCTCCTCTCTCTCTCTCTCCTCTCCTCCTCTCTCTCCTCCTCTCTTCTCTCACACACACTAACTAACTAAACCTCTAATGAATCTAGCTGTCTCTAACAAATTCTCCTCTCTCTCATCTCTCTCTCTCTCTCTCTCTCTCTCTCTCTCTCTCTCTCTCTCTCTCTCTCTCTCTCCTCTCTCTCTCTCTCTCTCTCTCCACAGTAACTAAACTAAACCTCTAACTTAGCTTTCTCTTAACAAATTTCTCTCTCTCTCTCTCTCTCTCTCTCTCTCTCTCTCTCTCTCTCTCTCTCTCTCTCTCTCTCTCTCTCTCTCTCTCTCTCTCTCTCTCTCTCTCTCTACACACTAACTAACTAAACCTCTAATAACAGCTTTCGTCTAACAAAATTCATACTCTCTCTCTCTCGTATCGGACTCTCAGCTTTACGCTCTCTCTGAACTCTTCACTAGGAACTCCGCTCATCTCTCCATCTCTCACACTCCTCTCGACTCTCTCCTTACAGTACAACTAAACATCTAACTGAGCTTCTCTAACAAAAACTCTCTCTCCTCATACGCCTCCTCACTCTCAATCTCATCATCTCACCTCCTCATCTCTCTCTCTCTCTCTCTCTCTCTCTCCTCTCTTCTCTCTCTACATTTTCGATTATGTGTGTGACGAGAAACGTAACTAACGCGTCAGTCTGTCGATAAACGGAAATAAAGACAAAGAAACGGGCGCAGATAGAAACCTAAAAGCAGAGAAAGAGACAGAAACACAATGAGACAGAGACACACACACAGACAGAGACACACACACAGACAGAGACACACACACAGACAGAGACACACACACAGACAGAGACACACACACAGACACAGACACACACACAGACAGAGACACACACACAGACAGAGACACACACACAGGCAGAGACACACACAGATAGAAACACACAGACACAGACACACACACAGACAGAAACACACACACAGACACAAACACACACACAGACAGACACACACACACACAGACACAAACACACACACAGAGACACACACACAGACACAAACACACACACAGAGACACACACACAGACACAAACACACACACAGAGACACACACACAGACAGCAACACACACACAGACAGACACACACACACAGACACAAACACGACGCCTATCTGTCTTGTTGCTTTCATGTTGTTTTTCTATACATTTTGAGTTATGTTTTGTCTACTTCTGAATAAGCTTTAGTGTCTGAGACGAAAATATGTTATACAAATAGAGTAGGACGAAACAGTGGCTGCTTTTAGAGGTCTTAAGTTAGCGAGAATCATGTTGTTATGCCTCATATGAACACAACACAACACACTCCACACCACCCACACACACCCACACACACACACAACACACAACACACAACACACACACACACACACACACACAACACCCACGCACCCACCCCCACCACGACCCACCCACACGACACAAAACACACACGCACCCACCCACCACGCACACACACATATACACCCACCCACACCCACACACCCACCACCCACTACCCACCCACCCACCACCACACACACCACCCACACACCACACACACCCACACACACAACACACACCCACACACACACACACACACACACACACACACAACACCCGCGCACCCACACCCACCACACCACACACACACACCCACACACCCACCACCACCTACACTCACCCACCCACCCACCACCCACACAGCACGCACGACGCAGCACGCACGCACGCACGCAGCACGCATGCACCAGCACGAACACACACACACACACACACACACACACACACACCCCCACACACACACACACACACACACCCACACACACAACACACACCCACCCACCCACACCCCCACCACCACCACACACAACCCACACCCAACCCACCCCACACCCACACACACCCACCCACCCACCACCCACCAACCCACCACCACCACCCACCACGCACGCACACACACACAAACACACACACAACACACACACAACACACACACACACACAACACAACACACGACCGCACACACACGTGAGAGACCCAGTGCTTCGGGAGGAGAAAGCACGTCTTCCGAACTATGTACGTTCTGTTTTCAAAGAAAATTCAAAGTACTGCATGAGAGAGAGAGGAGAGAGAGGAGAGCGAGAAGAGAGAGAGGGAGGGAGAGAGAGAGAGAGAGTGAGAGAAGAGAGAGAGAGAGGAGAGAGAGAGAATAATTGTGCAATGAAATGTGTATACCTTAAGCTTCTGTATTCTTTTTTTCCTCTCACTCTGTATCATCTATCTGTATATCTCTATTGTCATCTATCTGTTATCATCTGTCATATACATCATCTATCTTTATCTATCTGTCTATTCTATCTATCTATTGTCACTGTCTATCTATCGTCATCATCTATCACTCTGTCATTATCTATCATCACTGTATCTATCTGTCATCATCTATCTGTCTATCTATCTGTCTATCTATCTTCATCTACTATCTGTCTATCATCATCTATCTATCTGTCATATATCTATCACATCTGTCTATCATCGATATCTATCTGTATCTATCTGTCTACTATCTGTCTATCTATATCTATCATCTGTCATCTACGTTATCTATCCTGTCTACTTCTGTCTATCTATCGTCATCTATCATCAGTCTATCTATCTGTCTACTACGTCTATATCTGTCTATCTATCGTCTATTATCGTCTAATCAATCTGTATATCTACCGTATCTATCTGTATCTATCTCGTCATCTATCTGTCATCTATCTGTCATCTACCCATCTATCTATCTGTCTATCTATCTGTTATCTATCCTCTGTCTAATATCTTTTCTATCGGTCTATCTATCTATCTTCGGTCTATCATCTATCTATCTATCGGTCTATCTATCTGTCTACTATTCTATATATCTATCTATCTGTCTATCTATCTATCTATCGGTCTATCTATCTATCTATCTATCTGTCTATCTATCTGTCTATCTATCTGTCTATCTATCTCTCTGTCTATATATCTATCTATCGGTCTATCTATCTATCTATCGGTCTATCTATCTATCTATCTATCGGTCTATCTATCTGTCTATCTATCTGTCTATATATCTATCTATCTGTCTATCTATCTATCTATCGGTCTATCTATCTATCTATCTATCTGTCTATCTATCTGTCTATCTGTCTGTCTATCTATCTGTCTATCTATCTATCTATCTGTATCTGTCTATATATCTGTATCTATCTGTCTATATATCTATCTATCTGTCTATCTATCTGTCTCTATCTGTCTATCTATCTATCTATCGGTCTATCTATCTATCTATCTATATGTCTATCTATCTGTCTATCTATCTGTCTTATACACAGCGGTAGTTTTGTCTTCATCAGTATGCATTGAACACAACATCTGAAGAATATAAGAAAAAATTAACATGATATATTTTATTCGTGGTGAATCTCAAGGAATGTACGCAATCAAGACACATAGAAAGCCACCCTCTCCTACTTCATTGCCTTATTACTATTACTTTTTACTTATACGTCTTTTATGCTACTTTATATACTTTTTATACTTATTTTATTTACTTATATTTTACTTTATACTTCTACTTTTATTCCTCTTGTTTCCTATCTGTTTTTATGCCTTCTGTTTTAATACCTTATGACTACACTTCTACTTCTATACTATGTCACAAGTGCTGGTGGGCCCTTCGAACCCATGTGAGGGTCGAAAGGGTTGTTCGAGAGGTTGTTCATTGAGGGGTTGTTCACTTGATATACCAGGGCATTGGATACGTACTGAAAATAATACAACCTTTTTATCTTTATCACCTATGTTGCAATACCTTTTGTGATACACTTTTCTGATACACCTGGGCATTGGCAACATACTGAAAATAATAAAAAGTTTTAATACTTATTTCAACAACAGAAACTACCACGTGTAGGTCTCGCGGCCTCTTGTAGCTTCCTTATTTTCCTATGTTCTTATGTTCTTATGTATTGATGTTTGTAGTAGTATACGTATATTAGACAACATGTGATTGCAAACTTCAATCGTGTTGTTGCTGTCGTTGGTCACTGGTCAAAATGCCTCGGGGTAGACCACGTTCCTTGTGATTCCAATCCTTTGTGTTCCGTGTGATTCCAACCCTTTATGTTCCGTGTGATTCCAACCCTTTGTGTTCCGTGTGATTCCAACCCTTTGTGTTCCGTGTGATTCCAACCCTTTGTGTTCCGTGTGATTCCAACCCTTTGTGTCCGTGTGATTCAACCCTTTGTGTTCCGTGTGATTCCAACCCTTTGTGTTCCGTGTGATTCCAACCCTTTGTGTTCCGTGTGACTCCAACCCTTTGTGTTTCGTGTGATTCCAACCCTTTGTGTTCCGTGTGATTCCAACCCTTTGTGAGTTTGTGGAATGCGGCAAGACGTTACCGCAGAGTTTTTCCTGTAATCTAATACTCCTAAAGTGTTTTTAGCCCAAAACCCCCTTCAAAATGATTCAATCGACATGGGACCAAGCCGCTTACCACCTACGATTTATTTGCGACTTTTTGAGCCTACTCTCATTAAAATTGAATTTACAGTTTCGGCTACCCAAAACACACACACACACACACACACACACACACACACACACACACACACACACACACACACACAGACACACGGATACACCTATAGTATATTAGATACTACTTTTATTACTATACTTATATATACTACTTCTATTACTATATATACTACTTCTATTACTATATTTCTACTTTTATTCCTTCTGTTTCCTACCTCCCTTTTTATGCTTTATTTACATCTATTACATTTAACATAGAAGCAAAAAAAAGCTAACAAAAAAACCCAAGGAATTTCAAATGTATCCTATCTCCTCTCTTCGTACTTCTTAACTCCATTTTTATCCTATAACCCCCTATTCCCCTTTTTCATTCCACAGTGCTCTTATTCCTAACTTTTATTTCATTTCCTTCTATCTCCTACGTTCTTGACTTCTCTCTTAAACTGGCTTAACCCCTTGAGACCCAGAGCGTAATTTCCATTGTAATTTGGGTGCCATTAGACGATTTTTAGTGACTATAAGCAGTATTTTATAGATATGACCTGTTTAGTATCCTTGTCCACTAACTAATTTGGTTTATTTAGTTACTTTTCGTTATTTTATGGCTAACAACAGACAATTTTATATAGCAAAGGAAAGATCTGGGCGTGAAGGGGTTAACTACCATACATTCTCATCCCTAGTATAGCCATTATCGAGTGTATCAACAATATGTTGTCACTTTTTGCATCCAGTCAGCAGTTTTTTAATAATCCGCAATCAAAATCTGTAAATTCCCCGAGCTTCGAAAACGCTGCTGGCAACTGGCAGACGATGCGCCACGGTTCGGTGACGTCACAAGTGGAAGGTCTCCTCTCTCCGCGCTGATCAGAAGCACGTAAACACAAGAGATAAATATAGTACTTGAAGATTTTTGGGTGTTTCTGATAAAAAAAAATTGCGATATGCCACATGCATGCATCCTTTGTGGGTGCAGCAGGACAGCTGTGCCTTTTGAGAAAAGTTTGCACACGTTTCCGACTGATACGACAACGTTAAATGTGTTGAAAAGATTAGTGCGGCGGACTGGAACGGGAAGTTGAAATTGGCAAGGATTTGTAGTGATACACTCACCACACACACCACACACACACACACACACACACACACACACACACACCACACACACCACACACACACACACACACACACACACACACACACATACGCCACACACACCACACACACCACACACACACACACACACCACACACACACACACACACACACACACACACACACACACACACACACACACACACACACACACTCACCACACACACTCACACTGGTCACCACCCTATGCGGCCGCCGTCCCCATGCGGCCGCCCGTATGATGCACATATATAGAGGGCAGTCGCGCGGAGCAAACTATTGTTATACGTATATGTTTACTGTACGTTATGTTTAACATATATAACTATATGTTAAACATAAGATATGTCATAAGTTACTAACCTAACCTCACTATAACCCCTAAAAATTACTAACCTAACCTCACTATAACCCCCTAAATGTTACTACTCTAACCTCACTATAAGTTACCAACCTAACCTCACTATAACCCCTAAAAATTACTAACCTAACCTAACTTCACTATAACTCCCTAGAAGTTACTAACCTAACCTCACTATAAGTTACTAACCTAACGCGCGCTCTTTACAAAAGTCGTGTTTTTACGGAAATAAGGCCTGGAAATCAATTATTTTTGGTGGATTAGGTGTTTTGAATTCAACATAATTAGGCAAAAAAAAAAAATTGGGTCTTGACGATTACTTTAAACTGCCTTAACGACCATACGTTCTCATCCCTTTAAAACTCATTCCCTTTCCCTTCTCTCTTAAACTGCCTTAACTACCATACATTCTCATCCCTTTAACACTCATTCCCTTCCCTCTCTTAAACTGCCTTAACTACCACACATTCTCATCCCTTTAACCCCTTCACGCCCAGATCTTTCCTTTGCTATATAAAATGGTCTGTTGTCGAGCCATAAAATAACGAAAAGTAACTAAATAAACCAAATTAGTTAGTGGACAAGGATACTAAACAGGTCATATCTATAAAATATTGCTTATAGTCACTAAAACATCGTCTAATGGCAGTCATATTACAATGGAAATTACGTTCTGGGTCTCAAGGGGTTACACTCATTCCCTTCCCCTCTCTTGCCCTCAGTTCACACTCCCTTATCTTAGACGTGTTACCTATACTATTGCCCTTTAAACATTGCCGTCTCTTGCCTTCCTCTCCCTCCTTTCCCCTCTCTTATCCTCCTTAAAGTCTGTAATTTCCTCTCTTTCTTCCTCTACATCTAACTCCTCTCTCGCTCTCGCTCTCTCTCTCTCGCTTTCTCTCTCTCGCTTTCTCTCTCGCTCTCTCGCTCTCGCTCTCTCGCTCTCGCTCTCTCGCTCTCGCTCTCTCGCTCTCGCTCTCTCGCTCTCGCTCTCTCGCTCTCGCTCTCGCTCTCCCTCTCGCTCTCGCTCTCTCGCTCTCGCTCTCGCTCGCTCTCGCTCTCGCTCTCTCGCTCTCGCTCTCCCTTCGCTCTCTCGCTCTCGCTCTCTCGCTCTCGCTCTCTCGCTCTCGCTCTCGCTCTCGCTCTCGCTCTCGCGCTCTCGCTCTCGCTCTCTCGCTCTCGCTCTCTCGCTCTCGCTCTCTCGCTCTCGCTCTCGCTCTCGCTCTCTCGCTCTCGCTCTCTCGCTCTCGCTCTCTCGCTCTCGCTCTCTCGCTCTCGCTCCTCTCGCTCTCGCTCTCTCGCTCTCTCGCTCTCGCTCCCCGCTCTCGCTCTCTCGCTCTCCTCGCTCTCGTTTCTCGCTCCTCGCTCTCGTCTCTCGTCTCGCTCTCTCGCTCTCGCTCCTCCCGCTCTTCTCGCTCTCTCGCTCTCGCTCTCTCGCTCTCGCTCTCTCGCTCTCGCTCTCTCGCTCTCGCTCTCTCGCTCTCGCCTCTCGCTCTCGCTCTCTCGCTCCTCGCTCCTCTCGCTTCGCTCTCGCTCTCTCCGCTCTCGCTCTCTCGCCTCGCTCTCTCGCTCTCGCTCTCTCGCTCTCGCTTCGCTCTCCCCGCTCTCGCTCTCTCGCTCTCGCTCTCTCGCTCTCGCTCTCCCCTCTCGTTTCTCGCTTTTCTCGCTCTCGCTCTCGCTCTCTCGCTCTGCTCTCTCGCTCTCGCTCTCGCTCCCTCTCGCTCCTCGCTCTCTCGCTCTCGCTCTCGCTCTCGCTCTCCTCGCTCTCGCTCTCCTCTCGCTCTCGCTCTCTCGCTCTCGCTCTCTCGCTCTCGCTCTCTCGCTTCGTCTTCTCTCTCTCTCCCCTACTACTACTACTACTACTACTACTACTACTACTACTACTACTACTACTACTACTACTACTACTACTACTACGACTACTACACTACTACTACTACTACTACTACTACTACTACTACACTACTACTACCACAACAACTACTACTACTACTATACTACTACTACTACTACTACTACTACTACTACTACTACTACTACTACTATAGCCAAATATGTCCAATAGTAAACCTGTTATTTTTCAGGTCTTTTCTATTTCATTAAGCTCTATCGAAAGCAAAAAAAAAAAAAAAAAACGATACCGGCGAAATATGTGAAAGTTCTTATTGGAATTTTTCGTTTCATTGGAAGATGAGAGAGAGAGAGAGAGAGAGAGAGAGAGAGAGAGAGAGAGAGAGAGAGAGAGAGAGAGAGAGAGAGAGAGAGAGAGAGAGAGAGAGAGATTTGGGAAGCGTTATACACAAGAATTTATTGCCATGGGACACAATAGTATGTATCCAAAGCATTATTTTCTGCCACACATTCTTGTAATTACCAAAATCTTTACAAATTTCCATGAGGGAGATCGAAATACAATCACTTTATATCCCTAGTGACTTAGTGAGGGATTTCTTTACTGCCTTGATGCAATTTAACCCCTTGAGACCCAGAACGTAATTCCCATTGTAATTTGGGTACCATTAGACGAATATTTAGTGACTATAAGCAATATTTTATAGCTATGACCTGTTTAGTATCCTTGCCCACAAGCTAATTTGGTATATTAAGTGACTTCTTGTAATTTTATAGCTGACAAGGGACAATTATTTATAGTAAAGGAAAGATCTGGGCGTGAAGGGGTTAATGGGCGGTTGAGGGGAGAGGGGGAGGGGAGGTTGCGTGAGAGGAAAGGGTACATTATGAGGGAGGGGGAGGGGTGGTAATGCGGTTGAGGGTAGAGAAGGGGAGGCTACGTGAGGGGAAAAGGAACAGTTTGAGGGGAGAGGGAGGGGAGGTTGGTGGTTGCTTGAGAGGAAAGGGTACATTATGAGAGGAGGGGAGGAGGTGGTGGTTGAAATAGCATTAAGGAGAGAGAAAAAGAGGTTGAAATAGTATTGGGTGGGGTAAAAATGGAGTTTA
>JACEEZ010004824.1:22500-27500 GCA_016584305.1 Chionoecetes opilio | reverse complement strand
TGATAGAAAAAATGAAAAAAAAGGTCTGAAAAAAAGAATTAAAAAAGGTCTAAAAAAAGAATAAAAAAAGGTCTGAAAAAAAGAAAAAAAAAGTCTGAAAAAAATAATTGTTTGTGGTGGTGATAGAAAAATGAAAAAAAGGTCTGAAAAAAGAATAAAAAAAAAAGGTCTGAAAAAAATATTGTTGTGGTGGTGATAGAGAAATGAAAAAAAAGGTCTGAAAAAAAGGTCTGAAAAAAGGTCTGAAAAAAGGTCTGAAAAAAAGAATAAAAAAAAAAATTGTTTGTGGTGGTAGAAAAGTGGAAAAAAAGGTCGGGAAAAAATAATTGTATGTGGTGGTTAGAGTTAGTGGAGGGGAGGGTTGTCTGGTTAGTTAGTGGAGGGGGAAAGGTTGTCTGGTTAGAGTTAGTGGGGGGGAAGGGTTGTCTGGTTAGAGTTAGTGGGGGGGAAGGGTTGTCTGGTTAGAGTTAGTGGGGGGGAAGGGTTGTCTGGTTAGAGTTAGTGGGGGGGAAGGGTTGTCTGGTTAGAGTTAGTGGAGGGGGAAGGGTTGTCTGGTTAGAGTTAGTGGGGGGGAAGGGTTGTCTGGTTAGAGTTAGTGGGGGGGGAAGGGTTGTCTGGTTAGTTAGTGGAGGGGGAAAGGTTGTCTGGTTAGAGTTAGTGGAGGGGAAGGGTTGTCTGGTTAGAGTTAGTGGGGGGAAGGGTTGTCTGGTTAGAGTTAGTGGAGGGGGAAGGTTGTCTGGTTAGAGTTAGTGGAGGGGGAAAGGTTGTCTGGTTAGAGTTAGTGGAGGGGAAGGGTTGTCTGGTTAGAGTTAGTGGGGGGGAAGGGTTGTCTGGTTAGAGTTAGTGGGGGGGAAGGGTTGTCTGGTTAGTTAGTGGAGGGGGAAAGGTTGTCTGGTTAGAGTTAGTGGAGGGGAAGGGTTGTCTGGTTAGAGTTAGTGGGGGGGAAGGGTTGTCTGGTTAGTTAGTGGGGGGGGAGGGTTGTCTGGTTAGAGTTAGTGGGGGGGAAGGGTTGTCTGGTTAGAGTTAGTGGAGGGGAAGGGTTGTCTGGTTAGAGTTAGTGGGGGGAAGGGTTGTCTGGTTAGAGTTAGTGGGGGGGAAGGGTTGTCTGGTTAAAGTTAGTGGAGGGTAGATGAAAACCCACGCCCACCCGCACGCCCACTGTTGAATAATATAGGTATGCGTTGTACACCCATCCCTGTTGTTATATTGATTTTGTTAGTTTATTCATTATCTATGTATTCATTTTAGTATTGATATATTTTGTGTTTCAAGAATTCATCATCGTATTCAACTATTCATTCCTTCTCTCTATCATCTATACCCGTCTGTCTATGTCTATCTATGTATATCTATATCTATATCTATCTATCTATGTATATCTATCTGTCCATGCCTCTTTCATCGTTCTATTTATGTTTGTGACATGTATGCACGTGGCTGTGTTTGTGTGTATGGCTTTTGACGAACCTATCACCCAATGACCGAAAGTCTCGATGCATTACATGGTTTTATTGCTACTATACGTTGTCGCTCTTTCACTACTCATCCAACGAACATGAAAGGGAACCGATTTGCTGGGTTGATGCATGTGTGTGTGTGTGTGTGGTGTGGTGTGTGTGTGTGTGTGTGTGTGTGTGTGTGTGTGTGTGTGTGTCAGAAAGGATATGCAGTTGGTGGTTCGTTAGTGTGGCAACGACCAAAACATACACAACTGTAATGCTTATTCTAACAATACTTCACGTGACAACTGTTAGAAGTGAAGGGTTATTCCCCGGCATAAAACATCTACAGTTGCGTTCCACTGATAATAACGAAAGGATTAACTTGGCTGTTTGGGCACTTATAGCAACAGCAACAATGGTAATAATAGTAATAGTAGTAGTTATAGTAGTAGTAGTAATAGTAGTAGTAGTAGTAGTAGTAGAAGCAGTTGTTGTAATACTGGTAGTGTGTAGTAGTAGTAGTAGTAGTAATAGAAGCAGTTGTTGTAGTACTGGTAGTGTAGTAGTAGTAGTAGTAGTAGTAGTAGTAGTAGTAGTAGTAGTAGTAGTAATAGTAGATAAGTAGTAGTATTATGGTTGGATGCCACAGTCAGTAGCGACCGGAGTTGGGGCTACTGATATCCAATTCGTGGAACCCTCGTATATTTCATAAATAAACATGGGGTGGAGGTATCGTTAGTAGTAGTGAAAAATATAAAAAAGTAGTAGTAGTAGTAGTAATAGAAGTCGTAGTAGGAAAAGTAGTAGTGTAACAGTAGCAGCAGTAGAATATAATAGTAGTAGTAGTAGTAGTAGCAAAGGGCTTCAACCTCAACAAACAAGAATTTGTCGATGCCGTTGCTCTGAGGTACGGCTGGCCAGTGGAAGGACTCCCCAACACCTGTGTGTGTGGATCCCCCAACAGCGTAGACCACACCATGACGTGCAAAAAGGGGGGATTCGTGTGTATCAGGCACGACGAGGTGAGGGACCTGACAGCCAGCATGCTCAAGGAGGTGTGCCACGACGTCTCCACCGAGCCAACCCTTCTGCCTCTAGATGGGGAACTCCTGCGGTACAGGACAGCCAATACCGCCCCTGAGGCTCGCGTGGACATCTGTGCTCGGGGATTCTGGACCAGAGGGCAGCGGACCTTTTTGGACATCCGGGTCTTTGACCCGATGGCCGCCTCCCATCGTGAGCTCTCCCTCGAGGCTGTCCACCACAGGAACGAGCTGGAGAAGATAAGGGCCTATGGCGACAGGATCCTGCAAGTCGACCATGGTACCTTCACGCCCCTGGTCTTCACCACATCTGGCGGCATGGCCCCCAAGGCTAGGAGCTTCTACTCAAGACTAGCTGACTTGATGTCAGTAAAGAAGCACCAGCCAAGGAGCTCCGTCGCCGCCTGGATGAGGTGTCGCCTCTCCTTCTCCCTGCTCCGGTCTGCCCTCCTGTGTCTCAGGGGTACGAGATACTCCACTCCCTCTAATACGGACATAGGTGACCTCGATTGCGAGGCCACATTGGTAGAGAGTGGGATAAGGGTGGATAGGTTAGGAATAGAGTAGGTTTGTAAATTTAGGGGTAGTTAGTAAATGTATGTATTTTTAGGGGTAGTTGTAAGGTTGGATGCCACAGTCAATAGCGAGGTGGGGCTATGGCGTACCCGCCGCAAATAAAGAGGCGGTGGAGGTATATTGTAGTAGTAGTAGTAGTAGTAGTAGTAGTAGTAGTAGTAGAAAGACTAGCAGTAGTACTAGTGTAGCATGAGCAAAATAAACAAGTATAGCACACTGGTATATCGTGGTAGCAGCAGCGGTGGTATTACTGTCTCAGGTTCACATAAGCAAATCATTGACACCACGGCACCTGGAACTGTCGCCGATAGGAACTCTCGCCGCCGTCGTCGAGTGTTCCAATTCCTGATATTACAGGACCCAATATATACATTTGATCAAGTGTTACCCGTGTTTCTGCGTTCAGGGATGAAATACTATCGTTAGCTTGATCAGTTAGGTTAGATTAGGTGCCATTGTCCAGGTTAGGTTAAAATTTCCACGTCGACGAGAGTTCTAGTATGTTGTTTCGGCGAGAATTCCCATCGGCGACAGTTCCATAAACCCAGTCTGAAGGTCACAAAAGCGCAAACCATTGACACACCACAATCATATCTCTTCCTGGGTTGTGTGTGGGCGAGAAGGTCAAGGCTAATATAGTTTGTCTTTTCTCGAACACTGAATTTATCACAAGACACCCGGCGGCCTGTCAGCGCTGTCGTGTCCTCCCGGCGGACTCAGAGCTGGATGAAAATTGAAGGATCTTTATTTGACAGCTTTTATCCTCCCTCGTGCGACTTCCTGCAGGAGGATAAGAGCGAAAGGTCTTTTGTTTTGACGCGAAGGGCTTATGGAACTGTCGCCGATGGGAATTCTCACTGAAACAACAAACTAGAACTCTCGTCGACGTGGAAATTTTAACCTAACCTGGACAATGGCACCTAATCTAACCTAACTGATCAAGCTAACGATTGTATCTCATCCCTGAATGCAGAAACACGGGTAACACTTGATTAAATGTATATATTGGGTCCTGTAATATCAAGAATTGGAACACTCGACGACGGCGGCGAGAGTTCCGATCGGCGACAGTTCCAGGTACCACGCGAAGCATATAGCGATGGACTGAAGAAGCGAGATAGAAATGTTACTCGTGTATTCTAAAAGTTAGAGGGAGAGATACACTACTACTACTTTTACGTTACTTCATTACTTATACATAACTTTTTATAAACCTTAGCTCGCTACTATCTACTAGTAGGAGACTACTACTACTACTACTACTACTACTTTTTATTTTTTTTTTATTAATTTTTTTTAAAGATACCTCCACCGCTTGTTTATTTGCGGATTCCATTAACTGGTTGCCAGTAGCCCCAACTCTGATCGCTACTGACTGTGGCATCCAACCATAGGTTACTACTACTTATCCACTACTTACTCCCCTCTCTCCGTCATCTACACTAATATGCCGCTCTCCACTACAGTGGCCTGGTAGTTCAGGCCGTCTAAATCGATGGTTGTGGGGGCGGACTACTACTACTACTACTACTACTACTACTACTACTACTACTACTATTACTACTACTACTACTACTACTACTACTACTACCTCTACCTCTACTACTACTACCTCTATTACTTCTAGCACTTATGATGTATGCCTAAGTTTGTCTCTTTTTTTTCAACAACATTTTGAAATCATACATTATTTGCTGGCACACTTTTTATTGTATTGTTCTCTCTCTCTCTCTCTCTCTCTCTCTCTCTCTCTCTCTCTCTCTCTCTCTCTCTCTCTCTCTCTCTCTCTCTCTCTCTCTCTCTCTCTCTCTCTCTCTCTCTCTCTGGGGTTCATATTTAACTTCTTACAACTCTTACTTTCCTCGTTTTTTCTACTTCTTTCCTTGTCTACCCCAGTCCCCTCATCTCCTCCTCCTCCACCTCCTCCTCCTCCTCCTCC
>JACEEZ010004824.1:0-17500 GCA_016584305.1 Chionoecetes opilio | reverse complement strand
TATTTTGTCTTCTATTGACCTCACATGTATATTATTTTTTCTTCTATTGACCTCACATGTATATTATTTTGTCTTCTATTGACTCACATGATATATTTTTTCTTCTATTGACCTCACATGTATATTATTTTGTCTTCTATTGACCTCACATGTATATTATTTTTTCTTCTATTGACCTCACATGTATATTATTTTGTCTTCTATTGACCTCACATGTATATTATTTTGTCTTCTATTGACCTCACATGTATATTATTTTGTCTTCTATTGACCTCACATGTATATTATTTTGTCTTCTATTGACCTCACATGTATATTATTTGACTTCTATTGACCTCACATGTATATTCTTTTGTCTTCTATTGACCTCACATGTATATTATTTTGTCTTCTATTGACCTCACATGTATATTATTTTGTCTTCTATTGACCTCACATGTATATTATTTTGTCTTCTATTGACCTCACATGTTAAAAAACAAAAAAACATTACATCTGTCATTACAGGTCAACAGATACAAAGTCGTCTGTTCCAATACCAATATTTTTGCCGATATCAATACTATATTATGCCTTTGTCAGCTTCGATACAGATAATAATGTAAGCTCAAAGTTCAAGTAGGAAAGGAAGGTATCAAGGCTGAGCTGATCCATGGTCCTTGCATTCCTTGAAAAGTACCTTGAAACACACTCAAGGTTATTCAGTCATCGTGAATCATTGATAGCCTTCCTAGAAAGTGCAAATAATAAATGCTATGTGTTCAAGGAATAGTGTACTGCATCACATAAACAGTACTTGTGCAAATATATATATATATATATATATATATATATATATATATATATATATATATATATATATATATATATATATATATATATATATATACATGAAACAATAATATGCATGTGAGGTCAATAGCAGAAAAAATATACATGACGTGAGGTAAAAAAAAAAAAAAATATACATGTGAGGTCAATAAAAGAAAAAATAATATGTATATGAGGTCAATAGAAGAAAAAATAATATACATGTGAGGTCAGTAGAAGAAAAAATAATATACATGTGAGGTCAATAGAAGAAAAAATAATATACATGTGAGGTCAATAAATGAAAAAATAATATACATGTGAGGATTGTGAGGTCAATAGAAGAAAAAATAATATACATGTGAGGTCAATAGAAATAATAATATACATGTGAGGTCAATAGAAGAAAAAATAATATACATGTGAGGTCAATAGAAGACAAAATAATACACATGTGAGGTCAATAGAAGACAAAATACTATAGATGTGAGGTCAATAGAAGACAAAATAATATACATGTGAGGTCAATAGAAGAACAAATAATATACATGAGGTCAATAGAAAAAAAAATATACATGTGAGGTCAATAGAAGACAAAATAATATACATGTGAAGTCAATAGAAGACAAAATAATATACATGTGAAGTCAATAGAAGACAAAATAATATACATGTGAGGTCAATAGAAGACAAAATAATATACATGTGAAGTCAATAGAAGACAAAATAATATACATGTGAGGTCAATAGAAGACAAAATAATATACATGTGAGGTCAATAGAAGACAAAAAAATATACATGTGAGGTCAATAGAAGAAAAAATAATATACATGTGAGGTCAATAGAAGAACAAATAATATACATGTGAGGTCAATAGAAGACAAAATAATATACATGTGAGGTCAATGGAAGACAAAATAATACACGTGAGGTCAATAGAAGACAATACTATAGATGTGAGGTCAATAGAAGACAAAATAATATACATGTGAGGGCAATAGAAAAAAAAATATACATGTGAGGTCAATAGAAGACAAAATAATATACATGTGAGGTCAATAGAAAAAATAATATACATGTGAGGTCAATATAAAAATAATAATATACATGTGAGGTCAATAGAAGAAAAAATAATATACATGTGAGGTCAATAGAAGACAAAATAATATACATGTGAGGTCAATAGAAGACAAAATAATATACATGTGAGGTCAATAGAAAAAATAATATACATGTGAGGTCAATAAAAGAAAAAATAATATACATGAGGTCAATAGAAGACAAAATAATATACATGTGAGGTCAATAGAAGACAAAATAATATACATGTGAGGTCAATAGAAGACAAAATAATATACATGTGAGGTCAATAGAAGACAAAATAATATACATGTGAGGTCAATAGAAGACAAAATTATATACATGTGAGGTCAATAGAAGAAAAAATAATATACATGTGAGGTCAATATAAAAATAATATACATGTGAGGTCAATAGAAGACAAATAATATACATGTGAGGTCAATAGAAGACAAAATAATATACTACATGTGAGGTCAATAGAAGACAAAATAATACACGTGAGGTCAATAGAATAACAAATAATATACATGTGAGGTCAATAGAAGACAAAATTATATACATGTGAGGTCAATAGAAGAAAAAATGATATACATGTGAGGTCAATAAAGGAAAAAATAATATACATGTGAGGTCAATAGAAGACAAAATAATATACATGTGAGGTCAATAGAAGACAACATAATATACATGTGAGGTCAATAGAAGACAAAATAATATACATGTGAGGTCAATATAAAAATAATAATACACATGTGAGGTCTATAGAAGAAAAAATAATATACTACATGTGAGGTCAATATAAAAATAATAATATACATGTGAGGTCAATATAAAAATAATAATATACATGTGAGGTCAATATAAAAATAATAATATACATGTGAGGTCAATATAAAAATAATAATATACATGTGAGGTCAATATAAAATAATTGAACATGTATTAAAGTGAAAATATAACACATCAGCAGTTCATTAACACTGTATTGATGCATTACAGGGTGCACCAAAAAATTTATATTGCAAAATGAATGCAGATTTTTTTTTTTAGCCATTTTCTATGTATGTTATAATAGGAAAAATTTTCAATTTCTTTCCTGAATTTTTTTGAGGTGTTTATTTTTTGCCGATGATTTAGGCCCAAAAAACAAAAAAAACGAAAAGCTTTTGCCAAAGTAAATGTTTTATTGCACGGGAAATTAGGTGCAAGGGTCCAGGGCTACGGAAAAGGCCGTGTGAATGCACAACCCCCCACACCACAAACCCCAATTACAAACCACAACGCCAAGCAGCCCCAGCAGACACCAGACAACACCAACCACCACAAAGAAAAACAACACAACCAAAAACAAAACAAATGTTTAGGAAGTTTAGTTGTATCGTAATTTGTAGTCTTTTGTTACTTTTTTATCTTATTTGTACTTATTTTACCCCTTATTGTTATCTTATTTTTAGTCAAATTTGTATCATTGCGTTTATTTTTATTTATTTGTAGTCTTATTTTTTTTATTGAAATTTTCTATTGTTTTGTTTTTTGATTTATTAAAAGCTTTTTGGAAGTCTTAGTTGTATCTTATTTGTAGTCTTTTGTATCTTATTTGTATCTTATTTGTATCTTATTTGTATCTTATTGTATCTTATTTGTATCTTATTTGTATCTTATTTGTATCTTATTTGTATCTTATTTGTATCTTATTTGTATCTTATTTGTATCTTATTGTATCTTATTTGTATCTTATTTGTAATTTTATTTGTATCTTATTGTATCTTATTTGTATCTTATTTGTATCTTATTTGTATCTTTTTTGTAGTCTTATTTGTATCTTATTTGTATCTTATTTGTATCTTATTTGTATCTTATTTGTATCTTATTTGTATTTTATTTGTATCTTTTTTTGTATTTATTTGTATCTTATTTGTATCTTATTTGTATCTTTTTTGTATCTTATTTGTATCTTATTTGTATCTTTTTTTGTATCTTATTTGTATCTTATTTGTATCTTATTTGTATCTTATTTGTATCTTATTTGTATCTTATTTGTATCTTATTTGTATCTTATTTGTATCTTATTTGTATCTTATTTGTATCTTTTGTATCTTATTTGTATCTTATTTGTATCTTATTTGTATCTTATTTGATCTTTTTTGTATCTTATTTGTATCTTATTTGTATCTTTTTTTGTATCTTATTTGTATCTTATTTGTATCTTATTTTTTATCTTTATTTGTATCTTTTGTATCTTATTTGTATCTTATTTGTATCTTATTTGTATCTTATTTGTATCTTATTTGTAGTCTTATTTGTACCCTTATTTGTGTCTTATTTGTATTTATTTGTATCTTATTTGTATCTTATTTGTATCTTATTTGTATCTTATTTGTATCTTATTTGTAGTCTTTTTGTATCTTATTTGTAGTCTTATTTGTAGTCTTTTTGTATCTTATTTGTATCTTATTGTATCTTATTTGTATCTTATTTGTATCTTATTTTATCTTATTTGTATCTTTTTGTAGTTTTATTTGTATTTATTTGTATCTTATTTGTATCTTATTTGTATCTTATTTGTATCTTATTTGTATCTTATTTTTTATCTTTTTTGTATCTTATTTGTATCTTATTTTGTATCTTATTTGTATCTTATTTGTAGTCTTATTTGTATCTTTTTTTGTATCTTATTTGTATCTTATTTTATCTTATTTGTAGTCTTATTTGTATCTTATTTGTAGTCTTATTTGTAGTTTTTTCTTATTTGTATCTTATTTGTATCTTTTGTTTATTTGTATCTTATTTGTATCTTATTTGGTATCTTATTTGTATTTTTATTTGTATCTTATTTGTAGTCTTATTTGTATCTTATTTTAGTCTTATTTGTATCTTATTTGTATCTTATTTGTATCTTTTTTTGTATCTTATTTGTAGTCTTATTTGTATCTTATTTGTATCTTATTTGTATTTTTTCTTATTTGTATCTTATTTGTAGTCTTATTTGTATCTTATTTGTATCTTATTTGTAGTCTTATTTGTATCTTATTTGTAGTCTTATTTTGTATCTTATTTGTATTTTATTTGTATCTTATTTGTAGTCTTATTTGTATCTTATTTGTATCTTATTTGTATCTTATTTGATTTATTGTATCTTATTTGTATCTTATTTGTATCTTATTTGTATCTTATTTGTAGTCTTATTTTGTATCTTTTTTTGTAGTCTTATTTGTATCTTATTTGTATCTTATTTGTATCTTATTTGTATCTTATTTGTATCTTATTTGTATCTTATTTTTGTATCTTATTTGTATCTTATTTGAAATCTTATTTGTATCTTATTTGTAGTCTTATTTGTAGTCTTAATTTTGTATCTTATTTGTATCTTATTTGTATCTTATTTGTATCTTATTTGTATCTTATTTGTATCTTATTTGTATTTTATTTGTTCAGTCTTATTTGTATCTTTTTTGTAGTCTTATTTGTATCTTATTTGTATCTTATTTGTATCTTATTTGTATCTTATTTGTATCTTATTTGTAGTCTTATTTGTATCTTATTTGTATCTTATTTGTATCTTATTTGTATCTTATTTGTATCTTATTTGTATCTTATTTGTATCTTATTTGTATCTTATTTGTGTCTTATTTGTATCTTATTTGTAGTCTTTTTTGTATCTTATTTTATCTTATTTGTATTTTATTTGTATCTTATTTGTATCTATTTGTAGTCTTATTTGTATCTTTTTTTGTATCTTATTTGTATCTTATTTGTATCTTATTTGTATCTTATTTGTATCTTATTTGTATCTTATTTGTATCTTATTTGTATCTTATTTGTATCTTATTTGTATCTTATTTGTATCTTATTTGTATCTTATTTGTATCTTATTTGTATCTTATTTGTATCTTATTTGTAGTCTTATTTGTATCTTATTTGTATCTTATTTGTATCTTTTTTTGTATCTATTTGTATCTTATTTGTATCTTATTTGTATCTTATTTGTAGTCTTATTTGTATCTTATTTGTATCTTATTGTATCTTTTTGTATCTTATTTGTAATCTTATTTGTATCTTATTTGTATCTTTTTGTATCTTATTTGTAGTCTTATTTGTATCTTATTTTGTATCTTATTTGTAGTCTTATTTGTATCTTATTTGTATCTTATTTGTATTCTTATTTGTATCTTATTTGTATCTTATTTGTATCTTATTTGTTTATTTGATTAGTACTTATTTGTAGTCTTTTTTGTATCTTATTTTTGTAGTCTTATTTTATTTTTGTATCTTATTTGTATCTTATTTTGTAGTCTTATTTGTAGTCTTATTTGTAGTCTTATTTGTATCTTTATTTGTATCTTATTTGTATCTTATTTGTAGTCTTATTTGTATCTTATTTGTATCTTTTTGATCTTATTTCGTAGTCTTATTGTATCTTATTTTTCTTATTTGTATCTTATTTGTATCTTATTGTATCTTTTTTTGTATCTTATTTGTATCTTATTTGTATCTTATTTGTATCTTATTTGTATCCTTATTTGTATCTTATTTGTATCTTTTTTTTGTATCTTATTTGTATCTTATTTGTATCTTAGTTTTTGTATCTTATTTGTTCTTATTTGTTTTTTTTTTATTTTTTCATTTCTTATTTGTATCTTATTTGTAGTCTTATTTGTATCTTATTTGTAGTCCTTATTTGTATCTTATTTGTAGTCTTATTTGTATCTTATTTGTAGTCTTATTTGTATCTTATTTGTAGTCTTATTTGTATCTTATTTGTATCTTATTTGTAGTCTTATTTGTAGTCTTAGTTGTAGTCTTATTTGTATCTTTTTGTATCTTATTTGTATCTTATTGTATCTTATTTGTATCTTATTTGTAGTCTTATTTGTATCTTTTTGTAGTTTTTATTTGTATCTTATTTGTATCTTATTTTATCTTATTTGTATCTTATTTGTAGTCTTATTTGTAGTCTTATTTGTATCTTATTTGTATCTTATTTGTATCGTATTTGTATCTTATTTGTAGTCTTATTTGTATCTTTGTATCTTATTTGTAGTCTTATTTGTATCTTATTTGTATCTTATTTGTACCCTTATTTGTAGTTTTTTATTGTATCTTATTTGTATCTTATTTGTAGTCTTTTTTGTATCTTATTGTAGTCTTATTTGTAGTCTTATTTGTAGTCTTATTTTAGTCTTATTTGTATCTTTTTGTAGTCTTATTTGTATCTTATTTGTATCTTATTTGTATCTTATTTGTATCTTATTTGTAGTCTTATTTGTATCTTATTTGTATCTTATTTGTATCTTATTTGTAGTCTTATTTGATCTTATTTGTATTTCTTATTTGTATCTTATTTTTATCTTATTTGTATCTTATTTGTATCTTATTTGGAGTCTTATTTGTAGTCTTATTTGTATCTTATTTGTATCTTTTTTTGTATCTTATTTGTAGTCTTATTTTGTATCTTATTTGTATCTTATTTGTATCTTATTTGTATCTTATTTGTATCTTATTTGTAGCTTATTTGTATCTTATTTGTAGTCTTATTTGTATCTTATTTGTATCTTATTTGTATCTTATTTGTATCTTATTTGTATCTTATTTGTATCTTATTTGTATCTTATTTGTAGTCTTATTTTTTATCTTATTTGTAGTCTTTTTGTATCTTATTTGTATCTTATTTGTATCTTATTTGTATCTTATTTGTATCTTATTTGTATCTTATTTGGTAGTCTTATTTGTATCTTATTTGTAGTTTTATTTGTATCTTATTTGTATCTTATTTGTATCTTATTTGTATCTTATTTGTAGTTTATTTGTATCTTATTTGTATCTTATTTGTATCTTATTTGTATCTTATTTGTATCTTTTTTTGTATTTTATTTGTATCTTATTTGTAGTCTTATTTGTATCTTATTTGTATCTTATTTGTAGTCTTATTTGTAGTCTTATTTGTATCTTATTTGTATCTTATTTGAAATCTTATTTGTAGTCTTATTTGTATCTTATTTGTAGTCTTGTTTGTATCTTTTTTGGGTAGTCTTATTTGTAGTCTTATTGTATCTATTTGTATCTTATTTGTATCTTATTTGTATTCTTATTTGTATTTATTTGTAGTCTTATTTGTATCTTATTTGTATTGTTCTTCTATTGACCTCACATGTATATTATTTTTTCTTCTATTGATCTCACATGTATATTTTTTTGTCTTCTATTGACCTCACATGTATATTATTTTGTCTTCTATTGACCTCACTCTTATTTGTATTTTATTTGTATCTTATTTGTAGTCTTATTTGTATCTTATTTGTATTTTTATTTGTAGTCTTATTTGTAGTCTTATTTGTAGTCTTATTTGTATCTTATTTGTAGTCTTTATTTGTATTTATTTGTATCTTATTTGTAGTCTTATTTGTAGTCTTATTGTATCTTATTTGTAGTCTTATTTGTATCTTATTTGTAGTCTTATTTGATCTTATTTGTATCTTTATTTGTATCTTATTTGAGTCTTATTTGTATCTTTTTTTGTATCTTATTTGTATCTTATTTGTATCTTATTTGTATCTTATTTGTATCTTATTTGTAGTCTTATTTGTAGTCTTATTTGTAGTCTTATTTGTATCTTATTTGTATCTTATTTGTAGTCTTATTTGTATCTTATTTGTATCTTATTTGTATCTTATTTGTATCTTATTTGTATCTTATTTGTATCTTATTTGTATCTTATTTGTATCTTATTTGTATCTTATTTGTATCTTATTTGTATCTTATTTGTATCTTATTTGTATCTTATTTGTAGTCTTATTTGTAGTCTTATTTGTATCTTATTTGTAGTCTTATTTGTAGTCTTATTTGTATCTTATTTGTAGTCTTATTTGTAGTCTTATTTGTATCTTATTTGTAGTCTTATTTGTATCTTATTTGTAGTCTTATTTGTAGTCTTATTTGTATCTTATTTGTAGTCTTATTTGTAGTCTTATTGTATCTTTATTTGTAGTCTTATTTGTAGTCTTATTTTATCTTATTTGTATCTTATTTGTATCTTTTTGTATCTTATTTGTAGTCTTATTTGTAGTCTTTTTTGTATCTTATTTGTAGCCCTTATTTGTAGTCTTATTTGTAGTCTTATTTGTAGTCTTATTTGTAGTCTTATTTGTATCTTATTTGTATCTTATTTGTAGTCTTATTTGTATCTTATTTTTTATTCTTATTTGTAGTCTTATTTGTATCTTATTTGTATCTTATTTGTATCTTATTTGTAGTCTTATTTTGTATCTTATTTGTATCTTATTTGTAGTCTTATTTGTAGTTTTATTTGTATCTTATTTGTAGTCTTATTTGTAGTCTTATTTGTATCTTATTTGTAGTCCTTATTTGTATCTTATTTGTATTTTATTTGTAGTCTTATTTGTATCTTATTTGTAGTCTTATTTGTATCTTATTTGTATCTTATTTGTATCTTATTTGTATCTTATTTGTAGTCTTATTTGTATCTTATTTGTAGCTTTTTTGTAGTCTTATTTGTAGTCTTATTTGTAGTCTTATTTGTAGTCTTATTTGTAGTTTTATTTGTATTTTTATTTTGTAGTCTTATTTGTAGCCCTTATTTGTAGTCTTTTGTAGTCTTTTTTTGTAGTCTTATTTGTAGTCTTATTTGTAGCCCTTATTTGTAGTCTTTTTGTATCTTATTTGTAGTCTTATTTGTATCTTATTTGTAGTCTTATTTGTATCTTATTTGTATCTTTTTTGTATCTTATTTGTATCTTATTTGTATCTTATTTGTATCTTTTTGTAGTCTTATTTGTATCTTATTTGTATCTTATTTGTATCTTATTTGTAGTCTTATTTGTATCTTATTTGTATCTTATTTGTATCTTATTTGTAGTCTTATTTGTATCTTATTTGTATCTTATTTGTAGTCTTATTTGTATCTTATTTGTAGTCTTATTTGTATCTTATTTGTATCTTATTTGTATCTTATTTGTATCTTATTTGTATCTTATTTGTAGTCTTATTTGTATCTTATTTGTAGTCTTATTTGTAGTCTTATTTGTATCTTATTTGTAGTCTTATTTGTATCTTATTTGTAGTCTTATTTGTATCTTATTTGTAGTCTTATTTGTATCTTATTTGTATTTTATTTGTGTCTTATTTGTAGTCTTATTTTGTAGTCTTATTTGTATCTTATTTGTATCTTTTTTGTAGTTTTATTTGTAGTCTTATTTGTATCTTATTTGTATCTATTTGTAGTCTTTTTTTGTATCTTATTTGTAGTCTTATTTGTAGTCTTATTTGTATCTTATTTGTAGTCTTATTTGTATCTTATTTGTAGTCTTAGTTGTATCTTATTTGTATCTTATTTGTATCTTATTTGTAGTCTTATTTGTATCTTATTTGTATCTTATTTGTATCTTATTTGTATCTTATTTGTATCTTATTTGTAGTCTTATTTGTAGTCTTATTTGTATCTTATTTGTATCTTATTTGTATCTTATTTGTATCTTATTTGTAGTCTTATTTGTATCTTATTTGTATCTTATTTGTATCTTATTTGTATCTTATTTGTATCTTATTTGTATCTTATTTGTAGTCTTATTTGTAGTCTTATTTGTATCTTATTTGTATCTTATTTGTATCTTATTTGTATCTTATTTGTAGTCTTATTTGTAGTCTTATTTGTATCTTATTTGTATCTTATTTGTATCTTATTTGTATCTTATTTGTAGTCTTATTTGTAGTCTTATTTGTATCTTATTTGTATCTTATTTGTATCTTATTTGTATCTTATTTGTATCTTATTTGTAGTCTTGTTTGTATCTTATTTGTAGTCTTATTTGTATCTTATTTGTAGTCTTATTTGTATCTTATTTGTATCTTATTTGTATCTTATTTGTATCTTATTTGTAGTCTTATTTGTATCTTATTTGTATCTTATTTGTATCTTATTTGTATCTTATTTGTAGTCTTGTTTGTATCTTATTTGTAGTCTTATTTGTATCTTATTTGTAGTCTTATTTGTAGTCTTATTTGTAGTCTTATTTGTAGTCTTAGTTGTATCTTATTTGTATCTTATTTGTAGTCTTATTTGTATCTTATTTGTATCTTATTTGTATTTTAAATTTGTATCTTATTTGTATCTTATTTGTAGCCCTTATTTGTATCTTATTTGTATCTTATTTGTATCTTATTTGTATCTTTTTTGTATCTTATTTGTAGTCTTATTTGTATCTTATTTGTATCTTATTGTATCTTATTTGTAGTCTTATTTGTAGTCTTTTTGTATCTATTTGTATCTTATTTGTAGTCTTATTTGTATCTTATTTGTATCTTATTTGTATCTTATTTGTATCTTATTTGTAGTCTTATTTGTAGCCCTTATTTGTATCTTATTTGTATCTTATTTGTAGCCCTATTTGTATCTTATTTGTATCTTATTTGTATCTTATTTGTATCTTTTTGTATCTTGTTTGTATCTTATTTGTAGTCTTATTTGTATCTTATTTGTAGTCTTATTTGTAGTCTTATTTGTAGTCTTATTTGTATCTTATTTGTAGTCTTATTTGTAGTCTTATTTGTAGTCTTATTTGTATCTTATTTGTATCTTATTTGTATCTTATTTGTATCTTATTTGTATCTTATTTGTAGTCTTATTTGTATCTTATTTGTATCTTATTTGTATCTTATTTGTATCTTATTTGTATCTTATTTGTAGTCTTATTTGTATCTTATTTGTATCTTATTTGTATCTTATTTGTATCTTATTTGTAGTCTTAGTTGTAGTCTTATTTGTATCTTATTTGTATCTTATTTGTAGTCTTATTTGTAGTCTTATTTGTAGTCTTATTTGTAGTCTTATTTGTATCTTATTTGTAGTCTTATTTGTATCTTATTTGTATCTTATTTGTATCTTATTTGTATCTTATTTGTAGTCTTATTTGTATCTTATTTGTATCTTATTTGTATCTTATTTGTAGTCTTATTTGTAGTCTTATTTGTATCTTATTTGTATCTTATTTGTAGTCTTATTTGTATCTTATTTGTATCTTATTTGTATCTTATTTGTAGTCTTATTTGTATCTTATTTGTATCTTATTTGTATCTTATTTGTATCTTATTTGTATCTTATTTGTAGTCTTATTTGTATCTTATTTGTAGTCTTATTTGTAGTCTTATTTGTATCTTATTTGTAGTCTTATTTGTATCTTATTTGTAGTCTTATTTGTAGTCTTATTTGTAGTCTTATTTGTATCTTATTTGTATCTTATTTGTATCTTATTTGTATCTTATTTGTAGTCTTATTTGTATCTTATTTGTATCTTATTTGTATCTTATTTGTAGTCTTATTTGTATCTTATTTGTATCTTATTTGTATCTTATTTGTAGTCTTATTTGTATCTTATTTGTAGTCTTATTTGTATCTTATTTGTAGTCTTATTTGTATCTTATTTGTATCTTATTTGTAGTCTTATTTGTATCTTATTTGTATCTTATTTGTATCTTATTTGTAGTCTTATTTGTATCTTATTTGTATCTTTATTTGTATCTTATTTGTAGTCTTTTTTTGAAATCTTATTTGTATCTTATTTGTATTTTATTTTGTATCTTATTTGTATCTTATTTGTATCTTATTTGTATCTTATTTGTATCTTATTTGTATCTTATTTGTATCTTATTGTATCTTATTTGTAGTCTTATTTGTATCTTATTTGTATCTTATTTGTATTTATTTGTTCTTATTTGTATCTTTTTTGTAGTCTTATTTGTAGTCTTATTTGTAGTCTTTTTTGTATCTATTTGTATCTTATTTGTATCTTATTTGTATCTTATTTGTATCTTATTGTATTTTTATTTGTAGTCTTTTTTTGTATCTTATTTGTATCTTATTTGTATCTTATTTGTATCTTATTTGTAGTCTTATTTGTATCTTATTTGTAGTCTTATTTGTAGTCTTATTTGTAGTCTTATTTGTATCTTATTTGTATCTTATTTGTATCTTATTTGTAGTCTTATTTGTATCTTATTTGTAGTCTTATTTGTATCTTATTTGTATCTTATTTGTATCTTATTTGTATCTTATTTGTAGTCTTATTTGTAGTCTTATTTGTATCTTATTTGTATCTTATTTGTATCTTATTTGTAGTCTTATTTGTATCTTATTTGTATCTTATTTGTATCTTATTTGTATCTTATTTGTAGTCTTATTTTTAGTCTTAGTTGTATCTTATTTGTTCTTTTTGTAGTCTTATTTGTATCTTATTTGTATCTTATTTGTATCTTATTTGTATCTTTTTTGTATCTTTTTGTAGTCTTATTTGTATCTTATTTTAGTCTTATTTGTAGTCTTATTTGTAGTCTTATTTGTATCTTATTTGTAGTCTTATTTGTATCTTATTTGTATCTTATTTGTATCTTATTTGTATCTTATTTGTATCTTATTTGTATCTTATTTGTATCTTATTTGTAGTCTTATTTGTATCTTATTTGTAGTCTTATTTGTATCTTATTTGTAGTCTTATTTGTAGTCTTATTTGTATCTTATTTGTATCTTATTTGTATCTTATTTGTAGTCTTATTTGTATCTTATTTGTATCTTATTTGTAGTCTTATTTGTAGTCTTATTTGTATCTTATTTGTAGTCTTATTTGTATCTTATTTGTAGTCTTATTTGTATCTTATTTGTAGTCTTATTTGTATCTTATTTGTATCTTATTTGTATCTTATTTGTATCTTATTTGTATCTTATTTGTAGTCTTATTTGTATCTTATTTGTATCTTATTTGTATCTTATTTGTAGTCTTATTTGTATCTTATTTGTATCTTATTTGTATCTTATTTGTATCTTATTTGTATCTTATTTGTAGTCTTATTTGTATCTTATTTGTATCTTATTTGTAGTCTTATTTGTAGTCTTATTTGTAGTCTTATTTGTATCTTATTTGTAGTCTTATTTGTAGTCTTATTTGTAGTCTTATTTGTAGTCTTATTTGTATCTTATTTGTAGTCTTATTTGTAGTCTTATTTGTAGTCTTTTTGTATCTTATTTGTAGCTTATTTGTAGTCTTATTTGTAGTCTTATTTGTAGTCTTTTTTTGTATCTTATTTGTATCTTATTTGTAGTCCTTATTTGTAGTCTTATTTGTATCTTATTTGTAGCCCTTATTTGTATCTTATTTGTATCTTATTTTATCTTATTTGTATCTTATTTGTATCTTATTTGTAGTCTTATTTGTAGTCTTATTTTGTAGTCTTATTTGTAGTCTTATTTGTAGTCTTATTTGTAGTCTTTTTGTAGTCTTATTTGTATCTTATTTGTAGTCTTATTTGTATCTTATTTGTATCTTATTTGTATCTTATTTGTATCTTATTTGTAGTCTTATTTGTAGTCTTATTTGTATCTTATTTGTAGTCTTATTTGTTCTTTTTTGTATCTTATTTGTATCTTATTTGTATCTTTTTGTAGTCTTTTTTTGTATCTTATTTGTAGTCTTATTTGTAGTCTTATTTGTATCTTATTTGTAGTCTTATTTGTAGTCTTATTTGTAGTCTTATTTGTATCTTATTTGTATCTTATTTGTATCTTATTTGTATCTTATTTGTATCTTATTTGTAGTCTTATTTGTATTTTATTTGTAGTCTTATTTGTATCTTATTTGTAGCCCCTTATTTGTAGTCTTATTTGTATCTTATTTTTTTAGTCTTATTTGTAGTCTTATTTGTATCTTTTTTTGTATCTTATTTGTATCTTATTTGAAATCTTTATTTGTAGTCTTATTTGTATCTTATTTGTATCTTATTTGTATCTTATTTGTATCTTATTTGTAGTCTTATTTGTATCTTATTTGTAGTCTTATTTGTATTTATTTGGTAGTCTTATTTGTAGTCTTATTTGTATCTTATTTGTATCTTATTTGTAGTCTTATTTGTAGTCTTATTTGTAGTCTTATTGTATCTTATTTGTAGTCTTATTTTTTAGTCTTATTTGTAGTCTTATTTGTAGTCTTTTTTTGTAGTCTTATTTGTATCTTATTTGTAGTCTTATTTGTACCCTTATTTGTAGTCTTATTTTGTATCTATTTGTATCTTATTTGTAGTCTTATTTGTAGTCTTATTTGTATCTTATTTGTATCTTAGTTGTATTTATTTGTATCTTATTTGTATCTTTTTGTAGTCTTATTTGTATCTTATTTGTATCTTATTTGTATCTTATTTGTAGTCTTATTTGTATCTTATTTTTTATCTTTTTTTGTAGTCTTATTTGTAGTCTTATTTGTAGTCTTATTTGTATCTTATTTGTATCTTAGTTGTATCTTATTTGTATCTTATTTGTATCTTATTTGTAGTCTTATTTGTATCTTATTTGTATCTTATTTGTATCTTATTTGTAGTCTTATTTGTATCTTATTTGTATCTTATTTGTAGTCTTATTTGTAGTCTTATTTGTAGTCTTATTTGTAGTCTTATTTGTAGTCTTATTTGTATCTTATTTGTATCTTATTTGTATCTTATTTGTATCTTATTTGTAGTCTTATTTGTAGTCTTATTTGTATCTTATTTGTATCTTATTTGTATCTTATTTGTATCTTATTTGTATCTTATTTGTATCTTATTTGTATCTTATTTGTATCTTATTTGTAGTCTTATTTGTAGTCTTATTTGTAGTCTTATTTGTAGTCTTATTTGTATCTTATTTGTATCTTATTTGTATCTTATTTGTATCTTATTTGTATCTTATTTGTAGTCTTATTTGTATCTTATTTGTAGTCTTAGTTGTATCTTATTTGTAGTCTTATTTGTATCTTATTTGTAGTCTTAGTTGTATCTTATTTGTATCTTATTTGTATCTTATTTGTAGTCTTATTTGTAGTCTTATTTGTATCTTATTTGTAGTCTTATTTGTATCTTATTTGTATCTTATTTGTAGTCTTATTTGTATCTTATTTGTATCTTATTTGTAGTCTTATTTGTAGTCTTATTTGTATCTTATTTGTATCTTATTTGTATCTTTTTTGTATCTTTTTGTATCTTATTTGTAGTCTTATTTGTATCTTATTTGTAGTCTTATTTGGGTATCTTATTTGTAGTCTTATTTGTATCTTATTTGTAGTCTTAGTTGTATCTTATTTGTATCTTATTTGTAGTCTTATTTGTATCTTATTTGTAGTCTTATTTGTAGTCTTATTTGTAGTCTTATTTGTATCTTATTTGTATCTTATTTGTAGTCTTATTTGTATCTTATTTGTAGTCTTAGTTGTATCTTATTTGTATCTTATTTGTAGTCTTATTTGTATCTTATTTGTAGTCTTAGTTGTATCTTATTTGTATCTTATTTGTATTTTATTTGTAGTCTTATTTGTAGTCTTATTTGTATCTTATTTGTAAAGTCTTATTTATTGGCCTTCGTGCCCCGCCAGCCGAGTGTTTCCCTGAGTGTGCAGAGGAGCTAGCTAGGGACCCGAGAAACACCTCCTTACAGAAAGATTGCGTGTGTAGTCTATATTGAGACTAAATTGCTGTATCTGGTGCAAAATTAATCAGTTAGGTGGCGTGATGTCCCCGAGGCCCTTGGAAATGCCGGGGAGAAATGTGTTTGTGGCAGTGGTGGTGAAACTGGTGATGGTGGTGCATGTCTGAGCGTGAGTGTCTGAGTGCAGAACTTAGAAGCAGCACAACGAGAATACATAGATGAGAGTTCAGTATCGGGGCTGAATGAGTCGTGAATAGAATCATTTTTATCATTGGCAGTGGTGGTGAAATTGGTGATGGTGGTGAATGTCTGAGTGCCTGAGTGCAGAACTTGGAAGCAGCATAACGAGAATACTAACTAAATCAGAATACAGTATCGAGGCTGAAGGAGTTGTGGCCATGGGTATTATTATAGTTATCATTGTCTGCTATCATAATTACTTCCGCCAACGAAGTTGGAGGGGTTATGTTTTCACCCCGATCTGTCTTGTCTGTCTGTCTGTTTGTTAGTGTACAGGATTTCTCGAAAAGTTACGAATAGATTTGGACCAAACTCGGTATACCAAGTCTATTTGGTATAAGGAAGAACTGATTTAATTTTGGATGAAATCTATTGACAACTGTTGCCATGGCAGCCAATTGATGAAACATTCGGCCGAAGGTATGTGCTCATACTGAGTGCATATATATATATATATATATATTATATATATATATATATATATATATATATATATATATATTATATATATCTATATATATATATATATATATTATATATATATATATATATATATATATATATATATATATATATATTATTATATATATTTTTTTTTAAACTTTATTTACTTTTTTTTTTTTTTACTTTCTTATATTCGGGCGAGGTAATGCGCTCTACTGAGTGCCCCCCCCCCCCCCCCCCCTAGTTCATTCAGTGTTACATCCATCAGTCGTCCATCGTCATCATGTATACACTACCTGAGCACTGCTACGATGTGTTACAGGCAGGTGTGACAGGTGTTACTTTTCGTTCTTGTCTGTCACTTCCTTTCTGCATTAAACCCTTGAGGCCCCGAACGTAATTTTCATTGTAATATGACCCACGATTATGACGATTTTTTGTTGTGATATAATTAAGAATTTTTTTATTTA
>JACEEZ010004823.1:0-18507 GCA_016584305.1 Chionoecetes opilio | reverse complement strand
TTTTTAAAAATTTTTTTTTTTCCCCCCCCCCCTTTTTTGGGTTTTTCCCCGGGCTTTTCCCCTAAACCATTTTTGTTGTTTTTGTTTTTTTTAAAAGTTTTTTCTTTCATCCCACCCCACCTTTTTTTTTTTTTCCCCCACCCAAACCAATCAATACAAAATTTTCTTTATTCATTTTACCCATGGCGATATATAAACACCACTTGTGTGTGCTGCATAAACTTTGTACATTACAAAACTTAATTTTTTTTTTTTTCCCAAAATCTTTAGAATTTTAGAATTATATCCTACATTTAATTATTTCAAGTGGATCCCCCCTAGTTCTCCATATAAATATGGGTGCTAGATATATGTGTACATACAAAATATTTTGAATTCTTTTGTAATGTTCTACCCCCCGTATAAATTTTATCCCCCAGACTTCAAAACCACAGTTAATTTAAAACAGGTAAACCCATGGTTTAAACAATTCTTTTGAATGTCAACTGGAAACTATTTGCGTGGGTGCCAATTAGCGCGTACAAGGCCCCCGTTGCTTTTTTCCTTAGTTCCAACCCCCCCTTCCTAAACCCCCCTTATAATTAAAAAATATCCTAAGTATTTAAATCGCTAACTCCCTCAAATTTCCCTACGACCAAATTTGAAATTGTAACTACTTTTTTGTATTTGCCCTTGGCTAAACACACAATTTAGCTTACTACTTTTAACTTTTAAATTTTTCCCCTAAAGAACAAAACTATGAAGAGCTTTTTGGGTTTGTTTCATTTTTGCCCATTACTAACCACTGATCGTCCATACATAAAAACTAATAAACTTAAAAAAAATTTCAGAAGATCTTTTATCAAATTTAAATATTCATTACATTCAATAAGTTTTCTTGTAAGTTTAACATAAAAAGCAAAAAGCATGGCGATAGGGTTTTTCCCTTTCCCCCACCCCCGGGGGGGGTTACCTAAAAGTTCAACGTTGTTTTCCCGCATTACACAAGCTTAATATTATTGTACTACTATGAATAAACCCAAAAATTTTTCCTTAATACCATCCCTAACAAGTTTTTTACCCTAAACCCCTTCTCTCCACACCATATCAAAAAAACCCTTTTGTGTCTTAAAAAAACCCAAAAAAATTTTTCTTTCTTCCCTTGAAAAGTCAATAACACATTTTAGCAAAAAATGTGGCAGGGTAGAATTTTTTCCTGCCTAAAACCGCCCGCGTTTCATTATTAAGAAAGCCTCAAAAATTTTTTCAAGGGATCGTTCCGAATGATGTAAAAAATTTTTCCCAAAAAGCTTTTAAAATAATGTCCAACCTTTCATCATTCCCCGATTTTAAAGCAATCAAATCATAGCCCCTTAAAGAGTTATCAACAAACGTCGTCACTTTTTGTATCCCCAGCCGTTTTTAAAAATCCGCAATCAAAATCTCAAATTTCCCCGAGTTCTCAAAACATTCTCAGATTTTCAGACGCTCAGGGCTCAGCTCCTGACGTAGCTCAGGGCTCCTCTCCCGCGCTTGATCAAAAGGGACGTAAAAAACAGAGAAAATATAGTACTTGAAAATATTTGGGGTTTCTATAGTTTTTTTGCTATATGCCACCCTGAATCCTTTATGGGTGCAGCTGTTCCTTCCCAACACAGCCCGCACCCGACACCCACCCCCCACACCGCCCGCACACACGCCCTTTCCACACACGCTTTCATACACGCCTCCCTTCCCACAAACACGCCTGCACACACGCCTCCGTCCCACCACACCCTGCAACCGACACCCTTCCCACACTCCGCCTGCACACACCCTCCGCCCCCACCCGCCTTAACCCACACCCCTTCCCACGTCCGCCTGCACACACCCTCGCCCCCCAACGCTGCCACCGACACCCCTTTCCCCCACACACCCTGCACACACGCCCCCTTCCCCACACACGCCTGCCCACGTTCCCTTTTACCAAAAACGCCTGCACACCGACACCCTTCCCCCACACACCCCCGCACACCCCCCCCCCCTTCCCACACACACGCTTGATACACGCCTCCTTCCCAACACAGCCCCACACCGCCCCCTCCACACACACGCCCGCAGAACGTTCCTTCCCACACACACGCCTGCACCCGACACCCCTTTCCCCCAAAAGACGCCTGCACCCGCCCCCTTTCCCCCAAACGCCTGCACCCCACGCCTCCTTCCCACACCACGCCTGCACACACGCCTCCTTCCCATACACACGCTTCCTTCCCACACACACGCCTGCACACCGACACCCTTCCCACACACACACGCCTGCACGCACGCCTCCTTCCCACACACACGTCTGCACACCGACCCCTTCTTACACACACGCCTGCACACACGCCTCCTTCCCACACACACGCCTGCACACAACGCCTCCTTCCCACACACACGCTCTCCACACACGTGTGTGTTGTGTGTGTATGTGTGTGGTGTGTGCAGGAAGGGTGTTGGTGCGCAGGCGTGTGTGTGTGGGAAGGAGTCGTGTGTGTAGGCGTGTGTGTGGGAAGAGTGTTCGGTCACAGCGACAGATTCACTGTCTGACACCGAAGTACAATCGCTCATCATAACATTTTCCGACAGGTGTCAGACAGAATTCTGCGGGCGTCCCTGTTCTGACGTCATCAATAACAGTCGTAGCCCTGTTGGAGGAGATTTTTTTTTTCGCGCGCTTTTTACAGAAGTCGTGTTTTTACGGAAATAAGGCCTGGAAATAAATTATTTTTGGTGGATTAGGGGTTTTGAATTCAACATAATTAGGCAAAAAAAAAAAAAGGGTCTGGACGATTACTTTAACAAAGTAATTCCCCTGTAACTGTTCGTGCCGTTTAAGTCTCCCTTGTTCTTGTATAACGGCACTATTACCCCAGTCGCCCACTCTGATGGAAAAACCACCCATATCCAATATCTTATTGAATAGGTTGACGTATATTGGACACAGTAAATCTTGCGTGCATTTAATGTATTCATTAATGACATTATCAACACCAGATGATGTATTATTTTTCTGCTTACTTATGCATCGTTTTATCTCATCAGAAGTGATAGGACTATTCAATATAGGTGAGTTGTTCTCGCTAATGATTTCATAGTTTATCTCCTCGTTATTATAGTCATCATCGGTAAATAGCAATCTAAAATGGTCGTAAAATTCGTCATGTATAATCTTGCTCTTTTGTTATTTTGATCACCTTTTAATATTTTCCAATATAACTTTGGAGCTCTACTTTTGATTTCTCTTAGTTGTTTTACTATATTGGGATTTTCTTTATTCTTCGCCCTTGTTATTTCTTCTTGTATTTCTTATTTTTCTCTATCATAGCATTAACGTAGTGGCAACTTTATGTTTATTATGTTTATTTTAGCTTTGGGGTTTATACTTTTCTAGCAATATAGACCTTTGTCATTCCTTTTCATATTGGCATTTTTCTTTTTTTTTTATATTTGCTCTTATACTCTGTGAATTTTTTTTAAGCAGGATCTACTAACACAAGTTTTAACTGGTGAGTAATGTCATTCACAGTCATGGCATCCACTCCGTCAAGCAGCTCATTCACTCTGTTACCATCCACACCTTCCACGTATTCACTCTTTCTCTCATTTTTCCATCTTCCCGGTTTACACAAGATGCTTCATTCACTTCACTACTCTCTTTACATGCTTGTCTCCCCAGGCAAGACAATTCTAACACAGTCTGTATACCACAGTGTACTCGGAATACAATGGATTGGAATTATAATACCTTAAATATTTTCACATGCTTAACAATATTGTCCGTCCCGAAAACGTAATCAAAAGTTGTATTGTAGGTGGTAGTGCATTTTCCAATCCCCATATCGTAACCAATTCTACCGTTAAGTATAACAACATAATTATTTGTACACACTTCAACCAAATTTTTTACCGTAAGAGCTTCTGTCAGGTGTACCATCTTTATTGAATCTATTCTGTAAACAACCTGAGGAATTTATAACACAATTAACATCAATTTATGTTGGTAGACTAACTAAAAGGTATCCTCGCTGATTTGAGCAACGTCAGACAAAGTGCCAGTAAAGGGCGTTAAAGTCACCACATACAACATGATAACAGTCAGAAAATAGGGGAGGGGCACTCAGTAGAGCGCATCCCTCCGCCCCAATATTCATCAATTTGGTTGCTATGGCAACAGTTGTGATTATATATATATATATATATATATGCACTCAGTATGAGCGCATACCTCCGCCGAATATTTCATCAATTGGTTGCCATGGCAACAGTTGTCAATAGATTTCATCCAAATTAAATCAGTTCTTTCTTATACCAAATAGACTTGGTATACTGAGTTTAGTCCAAATCTATTGGTAACTTTTCGAGAAATCCTGTACACTAACAACAGACAGACAGACAGACAGACAGATCGGGGTGAAAACATAACCCTCCAACTTCGTTGGCGGAGGTAATTAGATAAAAAGAATTCATCAAGCTCATCAAAGTGTTTGTGGCTTGCCATACCGTGAGTGACTGGGAGGAATGTAAACATGTGATAAACAAGTTTTCTCTAAACCAACCTCTCGTCCATATACACATACAGATAGTAAGGTTTCATCACTACTTTTGATTTCTTTCCCACCTAATATTCATAGCGTTTCTTACAGCAATTAGAGACCTCCCGATTTAATCTACTTAAGGCGTTCCTGTTCTTATAGACAATATAAAATCCACTATGTTCCATAACATTCTTTATGTTGTTCATATCGGCATCATCACACTTTGTTTCACACCATGAACACTACATCATAGTTCATGATAAACACAATAAACTTTTTTTAACGATAATTTAGATTTTTAACCCGCAAACATTGATCGTCAAAATGTTAATGCTTAAACTCTGAGTGGTCGTTATGATGGGCGTAAGACCTTGTGGAGTGGCGCTGCGTAAGTGCGTCGCGTATCACTTTCCTATGACTTAAATCTTTTCAAAAGAAGAGTAACAAGACACCTCTCGAAACTAATTGGCTCACCCCTCTTTTTTATATTAGTCTCTTACTGTCTTCTTTATAGGGACTGGCAACTAAGCGGGCTTTGTGTTACCCTTTTTTTTGTGCCCTTGGCCAGTCCTTTGTGATGTAAAAAAAAAAAAAAAAAATGCGGGTGTGTTCAAGCTATTGCTTGTTTTGAGTCGATGTAGTGTCTTGTTGAGGTGGTGTGTTATGTATTATGTTGTGTCACTTGTGGGTGTTGTGTTTTGTATAAGTACTGCACTACATGTAGGTGTTATGGATTGTATATAAGCTGTTTGACTCACAGTGTTGTATGCAGAGTACTGAACGAGCGGTGGATAGTGCTGTACTCCCGCGCCATCCTACTTCACCAGGTGATCCAGTTTGAGACGCTTCCAATCAGGTGAATCGATGCCGACCTTATGTAGTTCCTCCGGTGTAGTTATCGCCACGGGCCTCTCCTTGTCGACGAGCCATGCCAATATTCTTCCGTCTCTGGTGGTAACATTCCTCACTACCGCTTGTTCCTTGATAATTTTCTGTATTGTTGACCTTAGGGGTGTCAAGTCCTCGTTGATGTAGACTTTATTTTTTTTTCTCCTTCAGCTTTTTCTTGTTGATTATCACTGCGTTTCTCTTCTTCCGATGGCAAAATCGCACAATTACAGGCCTGCTGCTCTCTCCAGCCTTTCCCAACCGATGAGCGATAGATATATCGTCTGCCTCAAATTTCACCCCAACAACAGCAGCAATTTCGATAACCTTTGCTTGCAAGACGTCTTCATCCTCGTCAGGATCCTCTTCAATACCAAATATTCTCAGATTGTCCCTTCGTGTGTACTGCTCTAGCCGATCATTATCATAGCGATGTTGTAGGTTGATTTTTTGCGTCACATCAGAATTAAGCAGTAACTTGTCTGTGATATCCTTCACTGCCGTCGATACTGCGGCGGAGACAACCACAGCTATTATATTAGCAATACCTGGCATGATGGCAGCAGCAACGTCCTTAGCAGTTTTGTTTCCCCTGGTAGTCTCTCTCCCTTCAGAAGACAAAATCTCCATTTCTTCTTCCAATTCTTCTTTGACTAGCTGTTCTAAACTAGTGGCAAGGGTCTGTTGCGCTATTTCTCTTGTAAAGCTTCGGTAGGACAGTGAATGACAAATCCAGGAGCTGTCTCGGGCACGTCTTGCCTGAACCGCTGCTACCGTGTGTGTGTGATTGGGAGTAACTATGACTCTCTTTCTAGGGGACCTTGTCCGCCCGCTGGGAGAGCATGGTTGCTCTAGCAGCTCTGTCCCAGTAAGGAACGGGTGCTCTTACGAGTTCCTTCATAACGCAGTGGCTGTTGTTAGAACACACAGTCATTAATAACGTTATATTGGCCTATGCTGCAGGGATGGTGACCTCTTCGTGGTAACGCCGGGCAACGTCAGTTCTTGGAACGCTGGCAAAGAGTCCATCCCGCGTGCCAAGCGGCGGGTGATAGCTCTGTAGCTTCGATCCAGTGATGGCACGCAAGATCAATGACTACCTCTATGCATGGGTACCTCCATGCGGGAGGGACGTCAGCTCCGCTAATCCGGTGGTAGTGTGCGAAGTGGGTTAATCCATCCCACCTCTGCTAATAGCCTGCCCGTTGCCTGCTCCTCGTACAAGCGGCCACTCAGCCTATATTGGTCCGCTATATCTTGGGCTTTCAGCGTAACCGGGATGACGCCCGTGGAGAGGTGGTGGTCGCACGTTTCTATTGAGGGGGTATACGTCGCGAGGTTGGCGACAATCCCCGCGCACAGGTGGAGCAGGATGGTGATGAGCCGTTCGTCCTGTTCCGCAGGGATCTTTCGTGGAGGAGATACACGGTTGGACCCCCCCCCCCCACGAAACCCTGGTATTTGCCTGTGCGTAGTCCTCGCGCGGACTCTACATGCTTGCTCATATGGCGTACTTGATACGTGTGCCTAAGAAACGAATTGGTAGCCATCCGACAGTACAGAGTCCCGGATATGGGTCCGGCCTTTTTCAGAGGGGTGTAGGTGGTAATAGCCTGCACCTTACAGGATTCAGCCTCTCATGGCGTTAGTGGGAGTACCTATAGGCCCTGTCCAAAGGGGTTTGGGATCCTCCGGGCAGTGTCTGATGAGGAATCATGCCGTCATTTGGTGAGCTAGGGAGTCTCCCTATAAGGGTTTCCCTGGCCACACGTTGGGCGAGTCTGAAAAAACGAGCCCTTATTCCGTTTGCCCTAAATTATAGGGGCTTCCAACTCCCTGTCCTATTTGGGCAAAATTAAAGGGACCTGTGCTGCCTTACGCAGGGACCGATTCTCAGCTGGATAGGTTGTCGCCGGGAAACCCATTGTCGGGTGTGAGGTGCCACACCATTGCACGGGGAAAGGAGGGGAAATTCAAGCTCTCTCTTTAAAGTGTGTGTGTATTCATCTAGTACTAGTTGTATTCATCTAATTGTTTTTTTACAGGGCCAGAGCAACGCTCGTATGGCCCCGTCTCCATATCAACATTATTTTTTTCTCATTCATCCTTAGTGTTGGCCGAAACCACCACCCGGGGAGGCGGGTCACAAACCCCCAGCTAACACCCGGTACCCATTCACTCATTGCTCCGCCCGGGGATCAAACCCGGGACTCCTCGGTTGTGAGCCGAGCGTGCTAACCCTTATACTACGGAGTTCCCTTTCTTGCCCCTTTTTGTGTGTGTGAAAGTAAGAAAAATTTTAGTAAGAAATAGTAAATTTATTGCCATTACAAAACCCAACCGAATATAATTGAATATATAAAAAAAAAAACGTAATGATGGCACGGTCTGTCGAGCATAAGCTCTTTAGACAGACAAATCGTAACTAATTGGTTGTTCGTAGTACAGGCATTATAAGTGACAAACTATACAATATGAATAACACCAAAAAAAATATATATGAAAAAAAACATTTCTAAGCAAATACAGAAAATCGACACAGTTTCAACAAAAGTTTATAAAGTATTTTGACTATTTATAAAATAAGTCTTTATTTTCTTCTTCAATTGAAAGTAAATTTCCAGCCTCCTCAGAACTTTTTATTGCAATGGGAAGAGAATTCCATATCTGAGGACCTTCACACAACCACTTTTATTATAGAGGGACGTACGAAACTGTGGACACACTAAATTAATACTATTACCCCTAATATTATAAATATTTCGACGAAATCGAAAACCTTATTTCCTGGGGTAAGAGTTTAATGTTTTTATAAATAAGCAACATTATGAAATATTTTCTAATTAATTTGAAATGTAATATATGAGCTGAGGATATATATGATTTGTGGAAGCAAATTTTCCCATAAATAAAATGCATCTCATGATTTTATTTTGGGCTATTATCAATTTATTTGGGAAAAGATGGCCATGTACAACCCCATAGGGAAAACGCAATAAATGCAGTGAGGGTAACACAATTTGTATAATATATACTTAACATAGATTCGTTGAAAGTTGATGGCGGACCCTATACAATATACCACATATTTTAGCTAATTTCAACAAACTTGATTAATGTGAAAGCTCCAGTTTAAGTTCTCGTCATAATTTAAAATTTCCCTAGAAATTTTGTATGAGGCACACGTTGAATTGTTTGACCTTTTAATGACAATGGAGGCAAAATATTCTTAATTGATCTATTTTGGAAAAGTATGTAATTGGTTTTGGCAATATTGAGGTGCAATTTATTGGACTCTAGCCATTGATTTATTAGATTAATTTCAAGATTTAAATTTATATGTAAAGAGTCAATATTTGTATCGGGTAAAAGAGACTAGTGTCATCAGCATAAATAGTACATTTAATTTTGTTGCTAGCATTTGGTATATCCTTAATATATATGAGAAAAAGTAGAGGCCCTAGAATAGATCCCTGAGGGACACCTTTAGTTATAACTTTGAAAACTGAATACATGGAATTACAATATACACTTTGTGACCTGTTACTGATGTAGCTCTTCAATAACCGGTGAGTAATGCCCCTTATCCCCTATATGTTCAAGTTTATCAAGAAGTATGTTATGATCTAAGGAATCAAAGGCTTTTTTGGATTTGATCTAAAAATTTCCAGCTACATAGAATTTACCTTCCAAGTATTTATATACATCATTAACAAATTGTAAGATTGCTGACTCTGTAGAGTGGTTTGATCTAAATCCATGTTGACAATCTGTTAGTAGGCGGTTTTTCTCAAGGTAGTTAACAAGGCGAGTGGAGAGTGCCTTTTCAAACAATTTGCTAAATGCTGGAAGAATCGAAATGGGTCTGTAATTATTAATATCATGCTTACTACCCGATTTGTGCAGCGGAATTACCTTTGCCTTTTAAGCTCACTTGGAAAGATACCGGTCATAAAGGAGAGGTTAATTTGTGTTTAAAGGAGTAGAAATGAAAGAGGCGGTGTGTCTTAGTAGTTTGGGTGAAATATCATATATCCTGCCGCATCAGACTTAATGCCTTTTAGGAAGCTCTCTTTTCCGTTGGTTTTACAGGAGTAAGGTACATTGAAAAATCAGGAGGATTGCGTAAATATTGATCATGTGAATTGTTATTTAAGGTGGTGTTGTTTGATGAATTTCCCAAAAATTAAGAAGTGGTCGTTAAACTTAGTTGCAGTATATTACACAAGGGTTTTAGCTCTATTGAATATCCTTTGAAGCAGAGGAATTTTTTACCAAGAATTTCATTAATTGACTTCCAGTGTGACTTAGGATTACCTTGAGACTGCTTTAGTTGATCCTTATAGTACTTATTTTTTGCAAACTCTTAGCACAGTTGTTAATTTATTTCTGTAAGTTCGATAAAATTCACGAAATGTTATTGGCCATTTATTTGCAAGTCTTTCTAACCTGTGTTTTCTTTGATGCTGTTCTTTAAAGCTGGAGTGATGTAAGAATTTTTATGATCATTTTGTTTAACTCTAATCTGCTTCACTGGAAATGTTTTGGAACAGAGTATCAAACTGGTGGTAAAATAAATTGTAAGAATCATCAGGACAAGCCAATCAAGAATAGGTGTCCAATCCAGTTGAGAAATATCATTATTGAAAAACCCCTAAGGCAGCATTCGTTAGACATCTTTTGTAAATAAATCGCGATTTACTTTTCTCACCAGCTTGATGCCTGAATTTTGAGACTACTGGGGAAGTGATCAGTTGTATCGTTTTGTATTACATAATTTTTTGTATTCATTTCAACCTGTGTTGACCCTATATGGTCAATAAGATGGCAGTTGTGTCTGTGACTCTGGTGGGTTAGTGGTTAAGGGGAACAAAGAAAAGAGTACATTAAATTAATGAAAATTTATGAACCGAACTATTATCATTATGTTTCAGCAAGTCAAGATTAAAATCTCCTATCAAGTGAATACCATGATATTTCCTATTTTTTTGCTAATAATAAAACTTCTGTTAATTTATCAAAAAACTGCTGATGTTGCCACTTGGAGGTCTATAAATACACATGACTAGGAATAACTTGTCCATGATCTTGTGTGTGTGTGTGTGTGTGTGTGCGTGGGGCGTGTGTGTGTGTGTGTGTGTGTGTGTGTGGGGGTGTGTGTGTGTGCGGGGTGCGTGGTTGTGTGGTGTTGTGTTGTGTGTGTTTTTGGGGTGTGTCGCCTCTCTCTCTTTTCTTTCTTCTTCTACTTCCCATTCATTTAAAATAAATTCCATTCCAGTCCTTGTCCGGCTCCTGGTTTGTATCCGGGGTGTCCCTTCAGCTACCGCAGACATCTCATGTTTGGCGGCCTTCTATCTAATTGCTACATAAGAATAAATAATGATGTGGTTAATGCCTCTCCTCCTACAGATCCCGACAAATTTTTGGACAATTAGCGTAAGACGATTTATTAACTTAGTTTTTCTTAATGACCTAGTAGTTTAGTGGGTACGTAATTAACGACTTGGGTTCCCTCGTTTGTCATAGCGTGCTAGATCAGGGTGTTGTGATGAATTAAAGGCGACAGTGGTGGACTAGGTTAAGCATTCGTGAGTCCATGCTTGAGTATGGCGCGTGTCATTCACCCACAGCCTGATTACGTACTGGCCACGCGATCTCCAGCTCTTACCCTCCCGGAATGAGTTTGAGTTCATACGAGACCGATCTTTGGGTAGTGCTGGGACCTCACACACCACACAGCCCCTTACCCTTGCTTTAGGTGGACAGTAATCGCCCGTATTTGTCAATTAAAAATTATCATAAGCGTGCGGAGATTGAACGTGAGACCACAGAAATGCCAAGCATGCCCTAGACCACCAAGTCACGCGGGCTGTAAAGGTATATGTGTGTGTGTGTGTGTGTGTTTTCAAATGTGTCGTAAAAAGAAAAAGATAGGCTGCCCGCGACTATTCCAGCGCCCAGTCTCTGCTGCTAAGGTGTGGCCAGACACTCGAAATTTTGTAAATCTAATATACTATAGGAGTAGCCGTGTGTCTTTCTGTCTGTCTGTCTGTCTGTCTGTCTGTTTTGGGTAGCCGAAACTGTAAATTCAATTTTGATGAGAGTAGGCTAAAAAAATCGCAAAACATCGTAGGTGGTAAGCGGCTTGGTCCCATGTCGATTGGATCATTTTGAAGGGGGGTTTTGGGCTAAAAACACTTAAGAGTATTAGATTACAGGAAGAAACTCTGCGATAACGTCTTGCCGCATTTCATTAATTCCGTAGACTCGTGGACTTACCGGTGTTTTTTTTTTTCTTTTTTGTATGTGTGTGTGTGTGTGTGTGTGTATGTGTGTGTGTATGTGTGTGTGTGTGTGTGGTGTGTGTGTGTGTGTGTGTGTGTGTGTGTGTGTGTGTGTGTGTGTTGGTGTGAATGCATGCGTTGTGTGTGCGTGTGTGTGTGTGTGTGTGTGTGTGTGTGTGTGTGTGTGTGTTGTGTGTGTTGTGTGTGTGTGTATGCGTGAATGCGTGCGTGCGTGTGTGTGTGTGTGTGTGTGTGTGTGTGTGTGTTGTGTGTGTGTGTGTGTGTGTGTGTGTGTGCGTGAGTGCGTGAGTGTGTGTGTGCTTGCAGTACAGGCGTGGGCTGGGGTGATGCAGGCGTGGGGCTGGGGTGAGACAGGCGTGGGGCTGGGGTGAGACAGGCGTGGGGCTGGGGTGAGCAGGCGTGGGGCTGGGTGAGACAGGCGTGGGGCTGGGGTGAGGCAGGCGTAGGGCTGGGGTGAGGCAGGAGTGGGGCTGGGATGAGGCAGGCGTAGGGTTGGGGTGAGGCAGGCGTGGGGTTGGGGTGAGACAAGCGTGGGGCTGGGGTGAGGCAGGCTACGTTGTGGTAGGTGATCTACCCCGAGGCACTTTGACCAGTGACCAACGACAGCAAAAACACGATTGTAGTTTGCACTCACATTGTCGTCTAATATACTACTACTATACAAACATCAATACATGGGTCCGAAGAGTCCACAAGCACTTGTTCCATTCTATGAAACTCATTTATGGTTGTCTCTGAGTGTAAATGGTCGTGTGTAGTTAAAGTAGGGTTAATATCTCTGTACACAATACACTCAATGCATTGATTCTCTTACACAAATTGTTGACTTTTCTAACACACAGACACATCTGACGCTTCCTCTCTTATCATTTCGCTCACAAGCTTTCCTATCGGTGTGTTCGCTTCAAATTTTATGAAAAAAATTATGTTGTTTATACCTCACAAGATCGGGAAGCGACGGGTAGCCTGACTCAACATAGCAAACAACATTTGGAGTCGTCTTTCTCACCCCTAACAGCTGCTTCAGTGCCCAGTTGTACAGTTTCACCACTGGTTTCATATCAGCACCCACCCATGACTCGCAGCCATACACGAGGGACGACAAGAGCGCTGCGTCAAACATCCGTCGCTTCACTACGAAAGGAATGCCATTATTCTTCTTTAAAAATTATATAAACTATATAACACATGACATAATTTGTTTTTTGCATGTAGCTTGACAGCAGACGACACAGACGTCACATGAGAATGGTGAACCCAAATACGTGTAACTAGTACAGTGCTCGACCATCATCTCGCCCACACGAGACTGCTCGTCATCGCCTCTCTCACTATTGATGACAAAAAACTTGGTTTTTACATTGTTTACCTTCATGTTTACTCACAACAATATTTCTCAAATATCCTCAACTGTGTATACATGTTTTCCCTACTTGTTGATAAAATTCACTGGTCAACAAAAAAAACAAAAAAAGTTCTGGCATGGAATTTAAGAACAGTTTAGACTAATTTGAGGGTGCTGAATTCAAATCTGATCTTATATTTTCTCTATCACATCACGTTTTTGCGCTATAGGTATATATTCCAGTTTCATGAATTTCAAGAAAAATTTATCCTTCTATTGAGTAGTGTAGCAAAAGGGCCGGATTATATGGTTTATTTTTAATTCAGTCTCCCAATAAACTGGAGAATATCTTCGTTTTCTTTGAACATGCATAACATTCCCATTCTTTATGATACGAAAGTAAACAAACACATTTCAACTTGCACAGCAATCGTCCGCAGGTAGTGTTTTATTATTGAATTTTACATTGAATTGAGTTATTTATTGTATTTCTCCTGTTGTTTCTTTTTTGTGAAACAATGCCTAAGGTGTAGGTGGTTGGGTAGCAAATTCAAGGAACACTCAGGTAGCTAACAACTCTTTTTCTTTTATTTGTCCGCAGTTGGTGTTGCTGCTCTAACAATGGCCTCTACATCTCACAGAAGAAAGTGCTCAAATGATCCAAATATATTTTGCTACATCGTGGAAGCTTTACTTTGAAGACTCAGAGGCGCAACATTACTGACTTTGTTAAGAGCGTGTATTTTGCGTACTTCAAAGTACCACTTGGAGACCAAGACAAGCATTGGGCTCCTCACAAAGTGTGCAAAACCTGTGTTGAGACTTTGAGATCATGGTCTCAAGAAAAGAAGGCTAAACTTAAGTTTGGAGTACTATGGTTTGGAGAGAAACAAGCAATCATTTAGATGACTGCTATTTCTGCCTTGTCAATGTAAAAGGTTTCAATAAGAAAACAAGAAATATTTGCAATACCCAAGTATCCCTTCAGCTATTCGACCAGTTACCCATAGTGAAGAAATACCTGTACCAATATTTACTGAGCTTCAAAAAAATGATGAAACAGATCTCTGCTCACCTGCTCCCACTGATGAAGAAGACACTACAGATATTTTTCAGCCATCTGATGAAGATTGTGACAAACCAATTCTGTTTACTCAGTCTGCTTTGAATGATTTGGTTAGAGATCTTTATCTACCAAAAGAGTCTGCTGAACTGTTGTCTTCAAGACTGCAAGAGAATCGAATGCTGAAAACCCGGCACAGGTGTCTCATTTTATCGTAACAGGGAAGCAGAACTGGCGTAAGTACTTCCATTCAGATGGCCAGCTTGTCTATTGTACTGATGTAGAAGGGCTACTTCTTTTTATGGGACTGCTAGCATATGATTCAAGGGATTGGAGGCTTTTTATTGACAGTTCCAAAAGAAGTTTGAAATGTGTTCTGTTACACAATGGAAATAAGTATGGCTCTGTACCAATAGGTCATTCTGTAAAACTTAAAGAAGAATATAACAACATCAAGATTGTCCTAGAGAGGTTGCAATATCATGTTCATGGGTGGTTAATTTGTGTCGATTTGAAAATGGTTAACTTTCTTTTAGGTCAGCAAGGAGGGTACACAAAATACCCCTGTTTTCTGTGTTAGTAGAGCCTGTAGTAGAACTGGACAGTAGAGCTACAGCAGAGCATTGGGTGAAAAAAGAATGGCCTCAGCGACAGAGTTTGGCATCTGGCGATAAGAATGTCATCAATGATCCTCTAGTGGATAGGAAGAAGATTGTCTTTCCTCCCTGCACATAAAACTTGGATTGATGAAGCAGTTCGTCAAAGCTCTTGATCACAGTGGAGAATGCTTCAGCTATATATGTTCAACTTTTCCTGGTCTTAGTGAGAGAAGAAAAGGCTGGAATATTTGATGGATCTCAAATAAGAACACTAATGAGAGATCCAAATTTTATCACATCAATGAATGAGACAGAAGAAAGAGCTTGGAATGCATTTTGTAATGTTGTGAAGAATTTTCTAGGGAATAAGAAAGCAGACAACTATGAAGAGATTGTGGAAGAGCTACTATGAGCCTGCGAGATCTTGGATGTAGAATGAGTATCAAGGTTCACTATTTACACAGCCATTTGGACAAGTTTCCGGAGAACCTTGGGATGTGAGCGAGGAACAAGGGGAGCGTTTTCATCAGGACATTAAAACAATGGAAGAACGGTATCAAGGCCGGTGGGACTCACATATGATGGCGGATTATTGCTGGAGCTTGATGAGAGACAACCCAGAAGCTGTACATCAGAGATCAGCCAAGAAAAAAAAATTCACATAACTGCTACTTGCCATTGATCTGTGCACCATATATATGTATTGTTTATATTTTCTATTTCAATTCTGTCACTATATTTGATTTACTTGTACATGGACTTCGTAATCTTTGTAATTCCTTGATTAAGAATATACAAAATGTATTACTAAAAATCACGTGTTTTTATCTTGAAACCTTCGATATATAGGCTGATGAGTCATTTTCATCAAAAATTGAAAAATGCTATATCGCGAAATCCTGATGTGATAGACAAGTTAGAATTTGTTTTAAAACCTTTTGCCAGAAATATCGTGTTGACCAGTGATATATAATAGAACCGTGTCGTCCATTAACATCAATATTTGTAACCACTCAATGTATCTCTCTGGTGGACACTTTTCTTTAACAGTTCTAATTTACACATTAACAAACATTATAAACAATAAGCAAGAAGTGGGAGAGCCTTGCCTTACGCCCCGTGAGGCTGTCAGTACAGCAGAGCCGATGGCACTCTCGGTGGTGCGGTACATGGCCACCACCGCCGCCAGCATTACCGCCCCGCATACCAACCACTTCATCACCATGAACAGTTTTTGTCTGGGAACATTATCATACATACGCCTTTGCGAGGTCTACAAAAACCACAAACAATCTAATTATCTTTAGCCTAGCTGTGTTGGTAATAAATCTGAGCGTCACTATTTGCTCCATACATCCACAATTCCGTTGTGCTCCCGCTTGCTCTCTATCGGGTTTGAACCAAATCGTTCACACAAAACCATCTCGTACAATTTGGCAATAGCATTTATGACACTTATTCCACGATAGTTATTAGGATTGGTTTTATCTCCTCTCTTAAAAATTTCAAAGATGTTTGCTCTAATCCATGCATCAGGAAATACTCCAGACATAAAAACGGTGTTGAATAATGTGGCAAGAGCAACAATCCACTGGGTTGGCAATAGTGTGAACACACATGGAAGAATACCATCTACACACGCCTTGTCAACTTTCATCCTTCGTATCTGATTTTGTACCTCTGAGGGAGATATGGGTTCGTCCAAGACAGGGATGCTAACATCTTTAGTCACGTTTAGTTCTTCATAATAATTAGCTCGTGGAGGGTTCAGTACTTCCTGAAAATGGTCCCTAAACTCTGCATCACTGGGTAAAGTAACCAACCATAAGCTGATACATCATAGTCACCCTTCCAATGAATGGCTTTCCATACCCTTGAATCGTCCTCATCTTCCAGTAACCTTTCCCATCTCCCTAATTTCATCCCATCTACATGCACTCTCTCCTCATCTTCGGTAATACTGCTCTTAGCACACGCATACAACGCATCTGAGCAGTTGCTAACATAAGAATTCAAATCATCAGCCCTTTTAATGCATGACATTTGTTGTGACATTTCTCAAAAAGCTGTCCTTGTTGATCTTATAGTACTTGAGAGGCTTTTCGATCAATCTAGACCTCCCCACCTTTCCAAGCAGTGCTGCGTGGCCTCCTAGTGACGTTGCCGGAATAAGTAGATTACCAAGGTCAACCCCTGTGCTAGTGACTCTCATGGATATCGGGGTGTGGTCAGAAGGGAGGTCACTTGATGGACCACAGAAAAATCATTAACAGAGTCTAATAGCTGTGGTGAAACAATACACACATCTAACTCAGAGATCCATATATTATCACGCTTGCGGTACGTTATGTCTCTCGCAAAATGCTTGTCAAATGTCTTCAAATTGTTTAACACCATCAGCTTATTATCAATACAGATTGTAGACAGTATTTCAGCATTATAGTTAGACACATTAACATTATCCTTTATATGTGGATAGGAATATAGGCTTGCTCCTGACACACTTGCACAAATGGTTAAATTTCTCCTAACACTTTTACCGAATCTTGCATTCATATCACCTATTATGATGTAACCATTACACAAGTAATTAGACTTAAGTTTTTCCTCAATAGCGGCAAATTAATCGTGAGAATAATACTGCGAATCACTTGGTGGTATGTAGCAAAACCTAAACATAATCATATCATAGATGTTCCGAAACTGTAACCACACTTGATCCCCAACATTAAGAACCAAATTCAAATCAAATAATGCACTAGAGGCGCAATACAGTTTCTTACAAGCACCATCGTACCTCCTCTGCCAGCTGATCCTACGGCCTTGCTTCTAAAGGCTACGTACCCTGGGAAATGCACGGGTACATTAGTCTTGACCTCATACCAATTACATCATAATCAAGTAATAGTTGACTTACACTTAATTTTTCCAACTTAGCACATACACTATTTATATTCCAGGATATTACTCTAATTTGACTTACTTGCTGTGGATGATCTAAAAAAAAAAGTGACTCCAACTATCAATTACTTCACCATCCATGTACACTAGGGCTGTTCAAATAATATAAAAGTTGTGGGAGACTTCGGGCCACATGTTGTTCTTTTTCCACTTGGGGTCTTTTAGGTGCACATTAAATTTGTACTTGATCAGATAAGATTTAAAGGTCCCCCAGAGCGACACATGATTTTGTACGGGGAGTTTGTGCCGTCGTGACGCTCTCCGCTTCTTACACTGCACTAACTGCCGCACCTGCACAAACTGCCACATCTGCACTAGGTAAAAAGCGTTGCAGCAAATGTATTGAACGTCTATTAAGAACCCCGGTAATAACATTACTTGTTGTTCGGAGAACTAAAAGTTATAATTTTCAGTCGCGATGACTAACAGAACAGAGAACTTAAATATTCCCATTTTTCCTTTCACAGGTGCGATGGCTTCTACTCGCAAACAGTGGTGGTTGATCGGTCACCCGGGGGAGAACATCACCGTGAGCCGTCTCCCCTCGAAGGGGCAAGTGCTGCGAAAGTTCTACTTCCACCACGCTCTGGAAAAGAAAACAAAGGCGGAGGCTGCGAAGGAAACCGTGGAGGAAGTCCTGGGGATTTGGGAGAAGGCAGGTCTCCCTACCTCCACACTGCGTTACAACAAGGCGAAGCTGCTCAAGTTAGTGGAGGCCTACGAGGGTCTTCCAGAAAACTCGGAACGGCAAAGAAGGAGGAATCTTCAAGGGATCTGATGATTGCCGATGTGCGCGCGAAAGCCAAGA
>JACEEZ010004818.1:12725-65743 GCA_016584305.1 Chionoecetes opilio | reverse complement strand
ACACAGCACACACACACACACACACAACACACACACACACCACACAGAGACAAAAAAGCACGCCTGGATAGAAAGTGTACTACTTAAGACGGATGAAGACAGATGCATTATGTTAGCATTGAGACATTTGCTGCAATGACCTTAGAAAGGCATGCTGATAAGGACCGTCTGGGGCATGTGTTCGTTACAAAGCCCTCTTTGCCGTTTACCACCACATGGCCTTCAGGGTGACACTTCAAGGTCATTGACCACCAGGTAAAGGTCATGCTATTTTGATAACATTTTGTCTACAGTGTTTTGTAATGAAGTGTGACAGGCATCCCAGTGGGGAGCTCTAGTGTTACAACTCTCATTTTTAACAACCACCCTAACGGACACTGCAGCAGAAAGTTCAATAGTCTCAGAGACGCTCCTGCAGCAGGGGCAGTGGGGGTGAGGGGACTGACGGAGGCGGTGCAGGTGAGCCGTGAGTGTGGTGTGCCCCAGGCGGAGGCGGGTGAGGGTGACATCCGGGACGCGGGACTTTGTGCTCATCCAGGGCTGGGGGGAAGAGTCAGTGCGGTATTGGCCCTTGGAGGTGGTGTGGAGGGCATGGCCGGGCCTGTTGTTCCAGGTGGCGCGGGAGACCCGGGAGATGAGGTGTGTGGCCGGGGAGGGGGGCAGGGGGGGCAGGGAGGCATTGTGGGGATAACAGTCACCCCGAGGGGCTGTGTGTGCCCGCCCTGACCCTGGTGGCAGCATCTTCAAACTAACGGCCGGGAACCGCGCCGCGCGGGAACTTTGAATGCCAGTCTTTCCTTAACGTCCCCGACTATTCCGGACACGTGTCCGCCCATGCCAAATATGTCCAGGGGCGGACAATGACTGGGAAATCCGAAATCCAGCAATAGGAGGTCCGGGAAATCGAGGGTCGAGTGTATACATACAGTCAAACCTCGATATAACGGACTAAAGGGGGGAGGAGTGGTCCGTTAAAGCCGATTGTCCGTTATAGCGAGGGTATTTTCCCAAAGGTGGAAAAATATATTAAAAAAATGGAAAACTTGTGAAATCCATGAGAAATAATCCCACACACCAGCAGACCGTGTAGCTAGTCAAGCTCAAGCTCTAGTGAAAGGTAAACAAATTACTACAGGTCAGACTCAATCGTGGCTTCTAAAGGTATTGCTTATTATCATGACTAATGCTCATTATTATAAATATTATATGGTTGTGAAGTGCAGGTCTCTACACGTGTCACTATTTAGGTCAGTGTAGCACTGCGTGTCATCTTAGATAAGGGTGATTTAGGGTGTTGAGGTGACAGGGAGACGTAGCAGCGGCCACGCCATAACACTAATAGTCACTATTTTAAACACTACACACCTTCTACCACTATATCACTATAGTCTATTCACTTAAGCTGGATTCCTGGGAGCGGCTCGATGCCTAGGCGAGTATGTAACGACGTCGCTGATTGGCTGATAGCCTCGGGCAGGGTGGCGATGGTGGTGGTACTTGCCTCGCCGCAACCCAAAACCCTTGCGTTGCCTCAGAAAAATATTCATATTTCTTGGCTTTACTCATCTCTTACACAAGATAGGCCTATTTTGTTTGCATCAGTAAATCAGGCAGTGATTGTTCAACAACAACACGTCATTCATAACTCAATAGGGTAAAAAATAAAGTCATGACTGACTATCACAAGAGTAGGCGGACTTTTAGGTTTTCAGTGCATTGAAATGTTGTACTCCTACCCGATATAACCAAGCTACCAGATAATAGTTATGAAAGCTGAGCCTACCATCGTGTTCATAATACATTGCTGCATATCATGAGCATAAAAAAAATACAGTAAGACGACACTAATATTAAGATAATTAAAGGAAAGTAAAAGAGTGTATAAACATTATTTCTTGCTTATTTTGCTTCAACTCGCTCTAACTCCATAATTTTTGTCACATTCAATTTTCAAGAACTGTTTCAAAATCCTTATACTTTTCCGCTTCCTGTGGTATGTAGCACGTACCAATAAGGAAAAGAGTAGGTGGTCAAAATGGCTAAGAAAGTTAAAACTACTACTGCAAACTGGCAGTGACGGGTGAGCATTGCTCCCTATACAGGAGAGACTGTTCTCGGGAGAGCTATCAGAGGCTCCACCCGTCACGGCACCAGTTTGAAACAGTTTAACTTTCTTAGCCATTTTGACCACCTACTCTTTTCCTTATTGGTACGTGCTACATACCACAGGAAGTGGAAAAGTATAAGGATTTTGAAACAGTTCTTGAAAATTGAATGTGACAAAAACATATGGAGTTAGAGCGAGTTGAAGCAAAATAAGCAAGAAATAATGTTTATACACTCTTTTACTTAACTTTAATTATCTTAATATTAGTGTCGTCTTACTGTAATTTTTTTATGCTCATGATATGCAGCAATGTATTATGAACACGACTACTGGTAGGCTCAGCTTTCATAACTATTATCTGGTAGCTTGGTTATATCGGGTAGGAGTACAACATTTCAATGCACTGAAAACCTAAAAGTCTGCCTACTCTTGTGATAGTCAGTCATGACTTTATTTTTTACCCTATCGAGTTATGAATGACGTGTTGTTGTTGAACAATCACTGCCTGATTTACTGATGCAAACAAAATAGGCCTATTTTGTGTAAGAGATGAGTAAAGCCAAGAAATATGAATATTTTTCTGAGGCAACACAAGGGTTTTGGGTTGCGGCGAGGCAAGTACCACCACCATCGCCACCCTGCCCGAGTCTATCAGCCAATCAGCGACGTCCTTACAAACCCGGCTAGGCAGCGAGCAGCTCCCAGCCCAGGAATCCAGGCTTAAGTGAATAGACTATAGCAACACAGGCTCCTTCCTTATATATCTTAATATGGGATACATCAAAACTCCTTAAAACCCAACCATTCCAAAACAAAATGACAAAATAATAAATTATGTTGAGTTGACAATACGAGCGGCGATAAGCGGTCTAATATGCAAACAAAAAAAAACAAAAAAGTCACGCAAATGGAGTCCGTTATATCCGAAGTCCGTTACATCGAGGTCCGTTATATCGAGGTTTGACTGTATACATATATATATATATATATACAGGAGAACCTCGTTTGTCCGGCACCCTCGGGGGGGAGCGCATGCCGGATAACTCATTTTGCCGTTGTTTTGAGAGTTACTCTTATGGCATCGCCCAAAATCCCAATAAATACTGTGGTATCTGGAGGTTGTTGTTGTTGTTGTTTTAGGGCTGCGAGGATCCCTTGGGGAACACTATGAGCCCTGGTGATGTCCTATGATGCTATCACAGGCGCGGTAGTTGACCTGTCTTCCTCAGGAAGGCACAGGTGAGGCGGATGACGGCGTGTTGCCGAGAGGGGGGAACGCCAGCCGCCGCCAGCAGGGTGGGCAGGTCAAAGGTGGTGACGTTCAGGGCGAGGAGTTGAGACTGTAGCACTACACGGTGGGAGTGGAAGTGCGGACACTGCAGCAGAAAGTGTTCAATAGTCTCCGGAAAATTCATGCACCAGGGGCAGTGGGGGTCAGGGGACAGACGGAGGCGATGTAGGTGAGCTGTGAGTGTCGTGTGCCCCAGGCGGAGGCGGGTGAGAGCGACATCCAGGACGCGAGACTTTTTCCGAATCCACGGCTGGGAGGAAGTCACTGGGTATTGGCCCATGGAGGTGATGCGGAGGGCATCGCCGAGTGTGTTATTCCAGGTGGAGCGGCAGACCCGGGAGATGAGGCGTTTGGCCGCGGAGAGCGGCAGAGGGAAGGGTGTCGTGTTTACATCTGTTAAGGCCATCCTGGCAGCAGAATCAGCCACCTCGTTGCCTGGGATACCAGCGTGGGAGGGAACCCACTGGAAGACGATCTCCCACCCCTCGTTGGTAAGGTGAAGGGCCCTCTGGATGGTGTGGACGAGGGACGTAGAGGATCGTGGATGGCGGGAGAGGAGGAGGTGGAGTGAGGAGAGGGAGTCTGTGTAGACCACAGCCTTGCCCAACTAAATTTCTGCCGATTTTCTCAGGTTTTGAAATAATTATATTTAATTAATGCCTGGGTCGATTAGTGCCGTTGTTTTGAGGCTGCCGTTGTTTTAAATGCCGGTTAAATGAGGTTCTCCTGTATATGTATATATATATATATATATATATATATATACAGTCGAACCTCAATTTAACGGACTTCGGATTTAACGGACTCCATTTGCGTGACAAATTTGCGAGCAATAATGGCATGCCAGACCGCTTATTGCCGCTTGAATTGTCAACTCAACATAATTGTGTTATTTTGTCATTTTGTTTTGGAATGGTTGGGTTTTAAGGAGTTTTGATGTATCCCATAATAAGATATATAAGGAAGGAGCCTGTGTTGCTAGTGATTTAGTGGTAGAAGGTGTGTAGTGTTTAAAATAGTGACTACAGGAGAACCTCGTTTATCCGGCACCCTCGGGGGGAGCGCATGCCGGATAACTAATTTTGCCGTTGTTTTGAGAGTTACTCTTATGGAATCGCCCAAATTATTATTATTATTATTATTTATTTTTTTTTAATTTTTTTTTTATACATCAAAGGAACTGGCCAAGGGCACAGCAAAAATGGGTAACACAAAGCCCGCTTAGTTGCCAGTCCCTATAAAGAAGACTAAGAGAATAAAATAAAAAAGAGGGGTGAGCCAATTTAGTGAGGGAGGTGTCTTGTTACTCTTCTCTTGAAAAGATGTAAGTCATAGGAAAGTGGAAAAATAGAAACAGGAAGAGAGTTCCGGGAGTTTACCAGTGAAAGGATGAAAGGGTTTGCCAACCCTGCGTACCCCGCCAAATTTGAACTAAATTTCTCCCGATTTCTCAGTTTTTGAAAAAAAGATACCTAATTAATGCCCTGGGTTATCCTCTGAGTGCCCCTTTTACCCGCACTCCTCGTCAGGAGGACAAGCCAGTCCTCGTGGTCGCACGCCAGCACCACGAACACTCTCCTCTCTTTTTCACAGGATCTCTCTGACGAGCTCAAGCTAGCCCGTGGTCCCCCCTGTGGAGGCCCGGAGAAGAAAAAAAAAAAAGAAGAAAAAAAAAAATGCCTGGGTCGATTAGTGCCGTTGTTTTGAGGCTGCCTTTGTTTTAAATCCCGGGTTTAAATGAGGTTCGCCTGTATTAGTGTTATGGCGGGGCCCGCGCTACGTCTCCCTGTCCCCTCAACACCCCTAAATCACCCTTATCTAAGGGTGACCCCGCAGTGCTACACTGACCAAAATAGTGACACGTGTATAAAAACACATCGTTGCTCATAAACAACCATAAAATAATATAATAATGAGAAAACAGGCATGATACTAAGCTATACTTTGACAGCCACGGCCTGTGTCTGGTTCTTCTTCTTCTTGTGACCTCTTTGTTTAGGACGCTTTGTAGGTCTGTCAAGCTCGAGCTCGAGCTTGACGCAAATCTCCTTCCTTATAATTATTTTATATATATATATATATGTATAATATATATATATAAAATATATATAAAATATATATATATATATACACTGTATATGTATTTAAAACATCAGCAATGAGTTCAGTATATACAGGAAAAAATGTTATTCAACCTGTCATGGAACACTGGCTTTGCTGTAATTGTAATTGTGATTTGGAAAAATTTAAATTGAGTAATTGTATTTGTAATAAACAAAAAATCCTTCCTGGTTAATTGTAATTGGGGTAGTTGGACAAGTCATCCTAATTACCTCCCCCAAAGACGTTGTAGGGGTTATGTTTTCACCCCGATCTGTCGTCTGTCTGTCGTCTGTCTGTTAGTGTACAGGATTTCTCGAAAAGTTACGAATAGATTGGCCCCAAACCTCGGTTTATACTAAGTCTATTTGGTAAAGGAAGAACTGATTTAATTTTGGATGAAATCTATTGACAACTGTTGCCATGGCAACCAATGATGAAATATTCGGGCGGAGGTATGCGCTCTATGAGTGCATATTATAATAAAATATATATATATCATGCACCCAAATTTGATGAAATATTCGGGCGGAGGTATGCGCTCTACTGAGTGCCCCCCCCCCCCTTAGTTTGTAATTGTAATTGAGCCAAACCCCTGAAATTACTCCAAGCCTGGCCCACGGGTGTCTTGTGGGGGTCCACCTTAACCCATCATTGTGTTGTGTTGGCAGACCTGTCCTCGAGGCGCCATGGAGCCAGCACGGAAGGGCAAAAAGGGTAGAGGACGGAAGGGCAAAAAGACGGCACAGCTGAGGGAAGGGCGGCGAGACAGCAGGGTAAGTGTTCCCCGGCGAGGCGTGGCAGGGCTGTGGAGCGGCTGTTTACTGCCTTGCCAACCCTCCTGAAGGATGGGCCTGACTCATGCTCGCTGCATCTTTCTTCCAGGAAGATGCCGTCCAGGACTGCCCGGTGTGCCGACGTCTTTGATGAAATAGGTCGCAGGCCGCGCACTCTGCCCTGCGGTCATACTTTTTGAACCCCTGTGTAAAGGGCTTTAAGGAGCAAGGCGAGTTACATGCCCCAACTGTCCGCGTTGAAAAACCCCAGTGCCTGAGGCGGGCAGTTCCCCCATCACCTATGTTTTGGAGGATCTTTTAAGGAGTATGAGAGGTGCATCATTAGCCCCCCCGCCACCAGTGCTGAGAAAGACACGGCAGAGTCGGACACTCACTAGGCACAAGACCTGGTCTACAGGGTCAAAAAGGGGCTCAGCAAGCGGGTGCGTTCTCTGCTGGGGGGAGCAGGGAGGCAAGACCCTGGCCCGAATACACAGCTGTCAGAAGGTGAAGGCACAGCTAAAACCAGTACGAGACAACCGCGAGGGGAATGGGGAAAAGAGCACCCAAGAATTAGAGGATAAACTTCAGTCCTTAGTTGATCAGTGCAAGGATGCCAGGGTGCTGGGCGGCAGGAGGAGTTGAGTGCGTCTGATAAGAGGCAGAAAAAATAGATCATGGGGAGCAGCAGCTGCACACTGTGCTGCAGGCGGTACGCACGGCCGCTTCAGAAGGGGAGGCTTACGAGACCATGAAGATGCCGACCTTTGTCATGGAGGAGGAGCCAGAGGGAGGAGGAGTGCCTGGCAAGGCTTCCTGATGTGCACACCGTCACCACACTAAAAAGGTGAGTGAGTCACGAGGCGGCAAGTTTTTTTGTTGTGCTGAACATAAATAACACTGGGAGACTGAACACACGGCTGCCCTCTCTTCTGTCCCGCGCACATATTCCGTGCTCTGGAACAGTGTGGTGTGTCAGGCAAGTCGGGTGCATGAATGATTACTCCACTTTTATACTACCAGACTCAGGTTGGCTTTTAATTTTTAAACTGGTAAATTTGTTTGAGTTTAGAATTTTATTCCAGCACTCTATTCCTACTCAAGAGTTGGGCCCTTGGGTTTGATGTTACTTACCCGGAATATATTGAAATGGAATCTTACAGTTAAATATGATCAGCTGCCACCACCCTTACATTGTTTTATGAGGCGTAAGGGAAACTCTGGTAACGTGAGCCTAAATCAGAGGGGAGTTATTAACTCTTTGAGTGGGCTGGTATTGATGTAGTGGCTGGGGAAAGAGCAAGTAAGGGTAAGTAGAAAAGTGGGGTGAGTGGGAGTAAGAGTGGGCTAAGAGAACACTTCTAAAACACAGCTCACCAACACAGGCTGACAAACAAAACACATCTGGAATTTCTCTTTATAAGTATTATTCCTGCCGAATGTAACTACTGGTTGGTACTTATATCATTTTGATCATTGCCTTACTAAACGAAACATGAGAATTTAGATACTGTACATTGGTTATAAGAAATACCCCCCAGAACATTACACCTCTAGATACTTCCTAGAAAACTACTGGGGGGTCTAGGAACCTGCCCATCGACACAGTGTCATTTACAAAACACGGAACACCTGGGATCCCGTGTGTCTCGCCCCCCGGGGATCAAAATGCATTGTAATGACCTTCCATAAAAAACCCTTTACTACATCAGTCTAGTGTTGGGTGTGGTCTGTTAACACACACGGTGATGATAATGGCTATTAGGCTATGTGGTCACCTTGTCGGACACAGGGAGGTGCAGAGAGGGGATAAGGAGGTGTTACGCCGGTGAGTGGCCGGCAGCGTCTCTCTCTATCCCCGCCACTGCTTGTGAATATACTTAACTTAGGATCAACCCAACCACAACAGATGTGAGAAAAAGACTATTTAGGAAAGGAACTTTTGATGTGTTACTAATATCAACACGAGGTGATTTAAAGACTAATTGGAAGAAGGGAATCGGGAGAAGGGAAGGACAATTAGCGGGTAAAATTCACTCCCAGGACGAATTTTATTAATTGAAATTATTAAGATAAAATTGCTATAATACTAGCATTCAGAATCGACAAGACGATTGCTTGAAAACTTTGGTCTTGGAAAAGTCTGGGAAAGTTTTTGTATTAGCAAAGTTACAGTCCGCGTTGCCATGGTAATGAGCGGCAAGGATTATCTACGTCACCAGGCGGGAGATTCAAGTCCCGGGGAATACTGTAATCAAGAACAAGCGTGGCATTAAGTGTGGTGTTAGGTTAAGTTAGGTTAGGTGTTAGGTGTTAGGTGTGGTGTTAGGTGTGGTGTTAGGTGTGGTGTGGGGATGTGGAGCCAATCATCATTGTCCAAGCTCGTGACGTCACATGGGTGGGAATCCTACATGATAGCCGGGCTATGCATGTTTTATTTAACATTTGACAAATTAAATTGTTTAATTTAAACTAAGCTATCCTAAACTGACCTAACATAACCCAACCTAAGCTACCTAGACTAAATACAGGATGTTAGATAGAACACAGATTACAACCCATTGATCACTTAAGCTCCACCCTTATGTGGCGTCAAGAGCTTGGACAACGGTGGTTGGGTAGAGGCATCCCCCATGCCACACACTGTTCCAGAGAAGGGCACTATGCGGCCTGGACCTGTGCCCTGAGCCTGTGTTGGTGTTTCAGGCGACGGAGGTGGCGCAGGCAGCCCTGGAAGCCGCCGCCACCGTCCAGGCAGCCCAGCAGACAGCGGGTGTTGGTGGTGGGGCTGCAGGGGATGCCAGCCTCCCTGCAGCAGCGGCCTCCTCCATCAGGGACAGAGTAGATGCCCTGATGTCACCGCCCTTGTCACCGCCCTTGAAGGTGAGTGAGGCGTTGCCCAAGTGTTCCCCCTGTAGCAGCCAGCCCCGTGAGAGAGATATGGATAGTGATATATTACTAACCTCTATATATACAATTATCACAAGATGCTTTTACAAAGAAATGCAATATATTGGTCCGGTGAGTCAAGACTTATGTGGACCTCAAGCCAGAAAGAAAACTGATCACATTTGGAGAAGTGGTAGAACATCATCACTGTTATATGACTGCTATTTGTTATTGATACAGGCATTACCCTATATGTACACACATGCAATACTCACACACTTATATCATGCACTGTCTTCCTCATATAGATGTACACACATGCAATACTCACATACTTATATCATGCACCGTCTTCCTCATATAGATGTACACACATGCAATACTCACACACTTATATCATGCACTGTCTTCCTCATATAGATGTACACACATGCAATACTCACATACTTATATCATGCACCGTCTTCCTCATATAGATGTACACACATGCAATACTCACACACTTATATCATGCACCGTCTTCCTCATATAGATGTACACCCATGCAATACTCACATACTTATATCATGCACTGTCTTCCTCATATATATGTACACACATGCAATACTCACATACTTATATCATGCACTGTCTTCCTCATATAGATGTACACACATGCAATACTCACATACTTATATCATGCACTGTCTTCCTCATATAGATGTACACACATGCAATACTCACATACTTATATCATGCACCGTCTTCCTCATATAGATGTACACATAATATATTATATAGATACGTGTGACCCTACTATATACATAAACATCCATGCATAAATCCCTACATTGAGAAAGAGAGAGAGAGAGAGAGAGAGAGAGAGAGAGAGAGAGAGAGAGAGAGAGAGAGAGAGAGATCAACCATCACAACAACCATCACAACATAAATCTTTTTATTATATCCCATGACCGTCTTCCCTCCACCCGGCGCCTCTCTCCCTGCAGGTGGAGGACCTCCGCAGCCTGACGCAGCACGCCAGGGACCTGCTGCAGAGAGGGCTGGTGTTTGCCGTGCACACAACGGCAGGGCAGAGTCGCCAGGCTAGCCTCAGCCTTGAGGACGACCGCCTGTACCTCCATTGCCTGCGGGACCAGCCCCTGCCCCGCGGCGCCGTCACCCTGCAGGTGGGTCAGCCACTCTTGTCACTGGCCTTGTCCTTACCATCATATGGGACAGAGACAGAGATGTAGGCACATAGGAAGGTAGTCGGACAGGCAGACAGACAGGCAGGAAGGCAGGGAAGTAGATAGACAGGCAGGTAAGCAGACAGGCAGACGCGCATACTATATATCATTTATAATATTGAGGCTATGGAGAAGTGACAGTAATGGTAGTAATAGCGAGAAGGACTGATGCCAAACCACAGCATTAATGGCAATGATAACAACAGCATGACAAGTAGTGTGTTGATAGCAGTAATATTAATAATAATACAACATTCAATAAAAATATTATCAATAATAATAATAATGATAATATTAAGATGATGACAAACATAATAATACTAATCATTATTTTTATTATTATTTTGTATTGTGTAGACCTCCTGCCATGTGTAGAAACGTGTGATGGTGGAGACACGGGCTGGGAAGTGAGGACTTTATTCCTGACTAGTTTTGCCTTGACTGGGCTTCATGGAGCAAGCCTTGTTGCCCTGATGAAGCCCAGTCAAGGCCAAACTAGTCACGAAGAAACTACTCACTTCCCAGCCCCTGTCTCCACCATCACACGTTTTTATTATTATTAGCATTATTATTATTACTATTATTATTGTTATTGTTATTGTTATTATTATTTTTATTATTATTATTATTATTATTATTACTATTATTGCTATTATTATTTTTTTATTATTTTTATTATTATTGCTATTATTATCAATGTACTGTCACACACTGTTTTAAATGGCGAAGAGTTGAAGTGAATATTAAGTTCATGCATATTTCTTCAGAGTCTCGTAATGGCATTTCTTTAGCGTGTTTTACTGTTTTTTATTTGATAATATTATAGAACAAACATTTACGAAGATAAAAATATATCATATATATTGATAAACCAGCCTATATGATAGTCATATTCAGCAAGTGAATGGGCCAGCAGATTGGCCATGGGGCCAGTACTGCAGCGTCCCGCGCGCGTAGTTGCGGAGTGTCACATCCAGTTCTACTGTTATCTATGATACTGATTAACTCTTGCATTAGGAAGAAGGACAGAATAGGGATGAAAATGAGTAGAAATTCTTGCGAGTATAGAAGAATGAGTAGAAATGAAAATAGAAAGTGCAGCGAGACTGCGGGAGGGGGGGAGGCATGCAGTTAGCAAGTTCAGAAGAGCAGTGAGCATGAAAATAACGGTAGAAGAGAGCAAGACAAGCAACATTCCGGCGGTGATTTAAAGATTGAAGACAGTCAGTCAGAGGAGAGGAGTTGATGAGACGAAAAGCTTTTGACTGAACCCTGTTTAGGAGATCTGTATGAGTGGATCCTCCCCAAACATGTGAGACATACTCCATACATGGGCGGATAAGGCCCCTGTACAGAGCAAGCAATTGGGAGGGAGAAAAAAAAGGACGCAGACGCCACAGGACACCTAACTTCTTAGAAGCTGTTTTAGCAAGAGATGAGATGTGAGATTTGCAGTTCAGATTTTTAGTAAAGGATAGTCCTAGAATGTTCATTGTAGAAGAAGGAGACAGTTGAGTGTCATTGAAGAAGAGGGGATAGTTATCTGGTAGGTTTTGTCGAGTAGATAGGTGAAGACATTGGGTTTTTGAGGCATTGAACAAAACAAGGTTTGCTTTGCCCCAATCAGAAATTATAGAAAGATCAGAAGTTAGGCGCTCGGTGGCATCTCTCCGTGAGTCACTTAGTTCCTGTTGAGTTGGACGTCTAATGTATGTATGTATGTACGTGTGTATATCTTAAATCCTCTTAACTTATCTTAAAAATGCAATTATTGCATTGTTCTTGGTGGGGTGTGCAGCCTGCCTTTCCCGGGCACACTGGAACACAGGTACTTTGTCCCTTACGCCCCGTAATATACATATAGTGAAGACATTATAAAAATAAACATATAGTGAAGTATCCCATAATACCTATTCCGTTTTCTCTAATATCACTGAATAGAAAATTAAGGGGGGGGGGCACTCAGTAGAGCGCATACATCCGCCGGAGGTATGCGCTCTAAAACAAACAGTTGTGATTCGATTTCATCCAAAATTAAATCAGTTCTTCCTTATACCAAATAGACTTGGTATACCAAGTTTGGTCCAAATCTATTCATAACTTTTCGAGAAATACTGTAAACAAACAAACAAACAAACAAACAAAAACAAACAACAAACAAACCAGCCTCCGTCCTGAGTGCTGTTCCCCTAAATATCCTTGGTGAAATCGTCGCCTCACACCCTGCACCCCGTTAACTACTGTGACATCTAACTGCTTACCACTGACGGGCCTTAGAAGCCCGTGCCTTCCTACAATGCCACTGAAATACAAAAAAAAATAAAAATAAACCAGCTCGGGGTGAAAACCTAACCCCTCCACCTTGGTTGGCGGAGGTAATTACAGTTATGACAAATTGTTATAAAAGTATTAATAATAATTCCAATAAGTTATATTCATAAAAGTGACCCTTATGATCATGATCATTATAATGACGATAATAATTATGATAATTAAAAAAAATATAATATGGATAATAATAATAATGATAATAATAATAATAATAATATTATAATAATTATATGGATAATAATAATAATAATAATAATAATGATAATAATGATAATAATTATATGGATAATAATAATAAATAATAATAATAATATAATAATAATAATGATAATATAATAATAATAATAATAATAATAATATTAATAATAATAATAATAAAAATAAAACAAATATGAATGGAATAATGATGGCAGTCAAATAATATTATTGTTATTATTGCTAACATGATGAATGACAAATAGTAATAATTATAATATGGATAATAATAATAATGATATTGATAATAATAATAATAATAATGATAATAATAATAATAATAATAATAATGATATTGATAATAATAATAATAATAATGATAATAATAATAATAATAATAATGATATTGATAATAATAATAATAATAATGATAATAATGATATTGATAATAATAATAATGATAGTAATAATAATAATAATGATATTGATAATAATAATGATAATAATAATGATAATAATAATAATAATAATAATAATAATAATGATAATAATAATAATAATAATAATGATATTGATAATAATAATAATAATAATGATAATAATAATAATGATATTGATAATAATAATAATAATGATAATAATAATAATAATAATAATGATAATAATAATAATAATAATAATGATATTGATAATAATAATAATGATAGTAATAATAATAATAATGATATTGATAATAATAATATTAATGATAATAATAATAATGATAATAATAATATTAATGATAATAATAATAATAATAATGATAATAATAATAATAATAATGATAATAATAATATTAATGATAATAATAATAATAATAATGATAATAATAATAATAATGATAATAATAATAATAACAATAATAATGATAATAATAATGATAATAATAATAACAATAATAATAATAATGATGGTAATAATAATAATAATAGTAGTAATAATGATAATAATAGTAATAATGATAATAATAATAATAATAATGATAATAATGATAATAGTAATAATAATGATTATAATAATAAGAATAAGAATAAGAATGATAATGATAATGATAACGATAATAATCATCATCATCATTATTATGATGATAATGATAATAATAACAAATATAAATGGGATAATGATGGCAGTAAATAATATAATTGTTATTATTAGTAACTTGATGAATGACAAATAGTAATCATTATAATAATAATGATAACAGTAAAAGTCATAAAAAATATTTGTTTTTTAAATTAATAGCAATAAGAATAACAATGATCCTAATAGCAGTAAAACAATGGGTAACTAGGGGGGGGGGGGTCACTCAGTAGAGCGCATACCTCCGCCCGAATATTTCATCAATTGGTTGCATGATTGACAGCGAAGCTCGCTGTCGCTTACCATAAGACCCGTGGCACCAAGTTTCCGCCAAAAAGTGTATAACTACTCCTAAATATTATCGGATTGAGCTGAAATTTGACATGCAAGTAGTGTTGTCAAAATCAATGGGGTCGTCGGATGAATTTTTTTGCGTAAAACAAGCCCTTAATGAGTAATTAGCGTAAACTACTCCTAATTATTGTCGGATTGAGCTGAACTTCGACATGCAAGTAGTGCTGTCAAAATCAACGGGGGTCTGTTAAACAAACTTTTTGCATAGAACAAGCCCTTAATGAGTAATTAGCGTAATGAGTTAATTGGCTGGAACGTGGCTCGCTGTCACATTCCAGCCGCAAGAACTGAGCCACAAGCAAAGGGGCCAGAGGCTGGACGTCTAGACTTGATATATATATATGAGGGCCTCCGCATTGAAAGGGGGTTAAGCGCCAAAAATAAAATTTTACAGGAGGAGCGGTCAAAGTTCAACAAAGTGGTGGCAACTGTAACTTCGTTTCTAATTGACGTACAGTGCTCATTTTGGTATCAAAATGTAGCTCGTCACTTGACGATTATGAATTTCATGAAAAATATTGGAAATGTTGAAAAATAATATCTATAATAATATAAGCGAAAGTGTGTCTGTCGGTCTGTGTGTGTGTGTGTGTGGTATAGGTTCCGCCCCCCGTGGCGCAAACACCTCATATGGCACATTTTTGGAATCAGGTTGACCAGGGGAAGATCATAAGCCCACTTATGAGATGATCCGATCACTTTTTTTTTTTTTTTTTTTTTTTAGCAGCCTATTAGCGAGAATTGTGAAAAAAAGTGGGTTGCGAGAATTGAGGAAACCTTGATGTAGGGTGATGGGTAATGGGTGAGTGAATGGGTGGGGTGATGGGTAATGGGTGTGGGGTGATGGGTGACTGAATGGGTGGGGGGTGATGGGTGATGGGTGAGGGAATAGGTGGGGGGTGATGGGTAATGGGTGAGTGAATGGGTGTGTGGTGATGGGTAATGGGTGAGTGAATGGGTGGGGGGTGATGGGTAATGGGTGAGTGAATGGGTGGGGGGTGATGGGTAATGGGTGAGTGAATGGGTGTGTGGTGATGGGTAATGGGTGAGTGAATGGGTGGGGGGTGATGGGTAATGGGTGAGTGAATGGGTGGGGGGTGATGGGTAATGGGTGAGTGAATGGGTGGGGGTGATGGGTAATGGGTGAGTGAATGGGTGGGGGGTGATGGGTAATGGGTGAGTGAATGGGTGGGGGGTGATGGGTAATGGGTGAGTGAATGGGTGGGGGGAATACATACATTTCTACATCCATGATTTCAGGAAAGTTAGAAGGGGCTATCTGGAGAGTCCATGTGGTGGGCCGAAGGCCCACCACATGGTGCTATAACACAGGTGTTATAACACAGGTGTGCTATAACACAGGTGTATATAATAGGTGTATTATATATAAATATAATACCACAGGCGCTATAACACAGGTGGTGGGCCGAAGGCCCACCAATAGCCCTCCGCAGGAGCTAGCCAAAAAGTCCGCCCGGAGGGCGGCTTTGCGGCTAGTATAATAATATACTCGATATTATGTTTATTACAGTTGCATAATGTTCACTTTTGCTGAACTCTGAATGCTTCTCCTGTCACATATTATAACATTAATACCAATATTCATATTGGTACTAATAGTAGAAAATTAATGACGGTGAGCAAAACAGCATAATAATAATACAGTAATAATAATAATAATAGCAATAGCAATTTCTGTAAACACAACTAAAGGGATACAAAGATGGCGAGCGGCTCCAGGCCACTCACAGCGCGCCACGTCACGCACCAAGCACAGAACGTCACGCGCCTAGCGCGCGCTGATTGGCTGAACTCCCTACCCCGTTTAAACCCCACCACCACTAGCCCTCCCACAACCAGCCTCACTCACTGAACGGGAGATGATACCCTTTCGATGTAGACAAATGCCTGAGCCAAGGCACCTGACGCCCTTTCGGATACAGCATTGTTGTACTGAATACGACTTTCAACCCTATTGCCAGTGTGGTAAGGGGGTCTTCTCCACTTCCAACTGATAGAGGAAGGGCGTAAATAGTGCTATATGGTGAAATCAGCAAAACGGCCGTGGTGTCGCTTGACCCCTTTTCGATGCGGAGGCCCTCATATATGCACTCAGTAGAGCGCATACCTCCGCCCGAATATTTCATCAATTGGTTGCCATGGCAACAGTTGTCAATAGATTTCATCTAAAATTAAATCAGTTCTTCCTTATATCAAATATAGACTTGGTATACCGAGTTTGGTCCAAATCTATTCGTAACTTTTCGAGAAATCCTGTACACTAACAGACAGACAGACAGACAGACAGACAGACAGACAGACAGATCGGGGTGAAAACATAACCCCTACAACGTCGTTGGCGGAGGTAATAATGACAATGATAATAATTATTATAGTAAAAATAAGAATAACAATGATAGTGATAATAATACTTATTTAACTATTATATTCTAACACTAGTCAACTACTGACATGAATGCAAATAATTGTAGTGTGTGTGTGTGGTGTGATCCTTCTTACACATATCTGCATGTATTGAATGTGCNATCCTGAAAAAAATATCCAAAAATGATCGAAACCAGCGCCTCATTGTTGTGATGCTTGACGGAGGGCGCGTGTGTGCGCGTCTGCCTCGAGGTAGTTACCTTATTTGCATTATGAAGAAAATGTTGAAAATGACCTCCGTTTGATGAAACTTAAACGCGTGTGTTACACATATAATACATTTCTGTTTCAGGCCTATAATTGTGTACCAGCACTTAGCCACCAGGCTAATGGACCCTACCCATAACTACGTCACGGTTTGTTTACATCGGTGCATTGTGGGGATAAGTCGGGGTCGCCGCGGGTGGACCTACGAAGGGAAAACTACGGCGATGGAAGAATTTAGAGTTATTTTGCGCGAAATTGATATTCCAGGTGCTATAATACTGTGCTCTGTTCTCGCTGACAACACTATAGAGAAGACCTGAGGTAATGGCTGATGTGCAGAGGCTTCTAAACCAAGAAAACAGTCATAACAGAGCCTCGTCAAAAGGTAAGCAACTGGTAGGTACGTAATGTGTCCCTACCACTTGCTTACTTCTTAATGAGACTCTGCTGTGACTGTTTTCCTGGTTTAGAAGCCTTTGCACATCAACCATCACCTCAGGTCTTCTCTATGTTGTCAGCGAGCAAGGAAATATAAAAACGGAAAACTAGTTTCGTCCACCAAAGTGAGTTCGGTGTTCATCTGGATATTTATCTATGCTTTCTCTAAATCCATGAATGCAGGCAGCATACATCTTCTTGTATTTTGCTAACATTGTCTTAATTATCATTCGCATATCTAAGATCTGATTTACACAACATTTCCCAGTTCTAAATCTGCCTTGCTCCTCACTAACCTTGCCATTTGTGATTTTTTGTACTCTTCCAATTATGATTTTACCATACAGTTTGCCTCATCACTGTTGAGTACATGATGACTCAATGGAGCTAATATATGAGCCAGCCTGGTAACAACATTGCCAATCTAGCTAATCACAGCCCTGGAATTATACCACATTTACCACAGCTTAAGGCGGCGTCACACTAGCACTTTTTCAGTCTAGTTTTTTTCAGCAACTTTCTACAAACTAACAATTTTCTGACTGCAAAGTCTGCAAGCCGTCACACACACAGAATCGTTCGCCTGCATCACCAGTCAGCTGTTCGACTGTAAACAAACATGGTTCTTTGTGGTTTGTGGTTTAACCACTTTGTGGTTAAGATTATGTTTCATTAAAACCTATAAGGTTAGGTTATATTTCATTAAAACCTATAAGGTTAGGTTAGGTTTCATTAAAACCTATAAGGTTAGGTTATGTTTCATTAAAACCTATAAGGTTAGGTTAGGTTTCATTAAAACCTATAAGGTTAGGTTAGGTTTCATTAAAACCTATAAGGTTTGGTTATGTTTCATTAAAACCTATAAGGTTAGGTTATGTTTCATTAAAATCTGGTAAGGTTAGGTTTCATTAAAACCTATAAGGTTAGGTTATGTTTCATTAAAACCTATAAGGTTAGGTTAGGTTTCATTAAAACCTATAAGGTTAGGTTATGTTTCATTAAAACCTATAAGGTTAGGTTATGTTTCATTAAAACCTGTAAGGTTAGGTTAGGTTTCATTAAAACCTATAAGGTTAGGTTAGGTTTCATTAAAACCTATAAGGTTAGGTTATGTTTCATTAAAACCTATAAGGTTAGGTTATGTTTCATTAAAATCTGGTTAGGTTAGGTTTCATTAAATCTGGTTAGGTTAGGTTTCATTAAAAATCTGTTAGGTTAGCTTTCATTAAAATCTGGTTAGGTTAGGTTTCATTAAAATCTGGTTAGGTTATGTTTCATTAAAATCTGGTTAGGTTAGGTTTCATTAAAACCTATAAGGTTAGGTTAGGTTTCATTAAAACCTATAAAGTTAGGTTAGGTTTCATTAAAACCTATAAGGTTAGGTTAGGTTTCATTAAAACCTATAAGGTTAGGTTAGGTTTCATTAAAACCTATAAGGTTAGGTTAGGTTTCATTAAAACCTATAAGGTTAGGTTAGGTTTCATTAAAACCTATAAGGTTAGGTTAGGTTTCATTAAAACCTATAAGGTTAGGTTATATTTCATTAAAACCTATAAGGTTAGGTTATGTTTCATTAAAACCTATAAGGTTAGGTTATATTTCATTAAAACCTATAAGGTTAGGTTATGTTTCATTAAAACCTATAAGGTTAGGTTAGGTTTCATTAAAACCTATAAGGTTAGGTTATATTTCATTAAAACCTATAAGGTTAGGTTATGTTTCATTAAAACCTACAAGGTTAGGTTATGTTTCATTAAAATCTGGTTAGGTTAGGTTTCATTAAAACCTATAAGGTTAGGTTATGTTTCATTAAAACCTATAAGGTTAGGTTATGTTTCATTAAAACCTATAAGGTTAGGTTATGTTTCATTAAAACCTATAAGGTTAGGTTATGTTTCATTAAAACCTATAAGGTTAGGTTATGTTTCATTAAAACCTATAAGGTTAGTTATGTTTCATTAAAACCTATAAGGTTAGGTTAGGTTTCATTAAAACCTATAAGGTTAGGTTATGTTTCATTAAAACCTATAAGGTTAGGTTATGTTTCATTAAAACCTATAAGGTTAGGTTATGTTTCATTAAAACCTATAAGGTTAGGTTATGTTTCATTAAAACCTATAAGGTTAGGTTATGTTTCATTAAAACCTATAAGGTTAGGTTAGGTTTCATTAAAACCTATAAGGTTAGGTTATGTTTCATTAAAACCTATAAGGTTAGGTTATGTTTCATTAAAACCTATAAGGTTAGGTTATGTTTCATTAAAACCTATAAGGTTAGGTTAGGTTTCATTAAAACCTATAATGTAAGGTTATGTTTCATTAAAACCTATAAGGTTAGGTTATGTTTCATTAAAACCTATAAGGTTAGGTTAGGTTTCATTAAAACCTATAAGGTAAGGTTATGTTTCATTAAAACTTATAAGGTTAGGTTAGGTTTCATTAAAACCTATAAGGTTAGGTTAGGTTTCATTAAAACCTATAAGGTTAGGTTATGTTTCATTAAAACCTATAAGGTTAGGTTATGTTTCATTAAAACCTATAAGGTTAGGTTAGGTTTCATTAAAACCTATAAGGTTAGGTTAGGTTTCATTAAAACCTATAAGGTAAGGTTATGTTTCATTAAAACCTATAAGGTTAGGTTATGTTTCATTAAAACCTATAAGGTTAGGTTAGGTTTCATTAAAACCTATAATGTAAGGTTATGTTTCATTAAAACCTATAAGGTAAGGTTATGTTTCATTAAAACCTATAAGGTTAGGTTAGGTTTCATTAAAACCTATAAGGTTAGGTTAGGTTTCATTAAAACCTATAAGGTTAGGTTATGTTTCATTAAAACCTATAAGGTTAGGTTATGTTTCATTAAAACCTATAAGGTTAGGTTGGTTTCATTAAAACCTATAAGGTTAGGTTAGGTTTCATTAAACCTATAAGGTTAGGTTATGTTTCATTAAAACCTATAAGGTAAGGTTAGGTTTCATTAAACCTATAAGGTAAGGTTATGTTTCATTAAAACCTATAGGTTTAGGTTATGTTTCATTAAAACCTATAAGGTTAGGTTATGTTTCATTAAAACCTATAAGGTTAGGTTAGGTTTCATTAAAACCTATAAGGTTAGGTTATGTTTCATTAAAACCTATAAGGTTAGGTTAGGTTTCATTAAAACCTATAAGGTTGGGTTATGTTTCATTAAAACCTATAAGGTTAGGTTATGTTTCATTAAACCTATAAGGTTAGGTTATGTTTCATTAAAACCTATAAGGTTAGGTTAGGTTTCATTAAAACCTATAAGGTTAGGTTTAGGTTTCATTAAAACCTATAAGGTTAGTTATGTTTCATTAAAACCTATAAGGTTAGGTTATGTTTCATTAAAACCTATAAAGTTAGGTTATGTTTCATTAAAACCTATAAGTTTAGGTTATGTTTCATTAAAGCCTATAAGGTTAGGTTATGTTTCATTAAAACCTATAAAGTTAGGTTATGTTTCATTAAAACCTATAAGTTTAGGTTATGTTTCATTAAAACCTATAAGGTTAGGTTATGTTTCATTAAAACCTATAAGGTTAGGTTATGTTTCATTAAAACCTATAAGGTTAGGTTAGGTTTCATTAAAACCTATAAGGTAAGGTTAGGTTTCATTAAAACCTATAAGGTTAGGTTATGTTTCATTAAAACCTATAAGGTTAGGTTATGTTTCATTAAAACCTATAAGGTTAGGTTATGTTTCATTAAAACCTATAAGGTTAGGTTAGGTTTCATTAAAACCTATAAGGTTAGGTTATGTTTCATTAAAACCTATAAGGTAAGGTTATGTTTCATTAAAACCTATAAGGTTAGGTTAGGTTTCATTAAAACCTATAAGGTAAGGTTAGGTTTATTTATTTTTATTTTTTTTTCTTTTTTTTTTTCTTTGCGCAAAATAAAACTATCTCCATTACAACACGCACCTATTGTAGGCCAAGAAAAAATAGTCTTTGTCTCTGAAAACGACCGCGAAACTCTCGTCCATTATTACCGACGGCTATAATTACGTGCCTTGTAATGCATTAAGTTGTAGTAGAACAATTTCTTTCATGACATCGTAAAAAAAAGTAAGCTGAAAGGCTTGTGGAGCCCGCCAACTTCTGCGGATTATGCACCCAAAAACATAGTTACCGAAATAGGAAATGTAGGTACTTATTACTTCTATTGCCGTTTCTTTAGCTGTGCTTTCCTGTGCCTGTAGGTTTGTTTTTGTGCAATGAATGATCTAAATTCAGATAAGTGAGGTTAAGTTTTGGTTATGTTAGGAGGCATTCATGATTCTTAACACCACTGTGTGTCAGGGTGTGTCTGGTGAGTTCAGAATGGGGTATAAAATCTTTTCCCACACTCTAAACATTCATTATTCTTAACACCACTGTGTGTCAGGGTGTCTGGTGAGTTCAGAATGGGGTATAAAACCTTTTCCCACACTCTAGGCATTCATGGTTCTTAACACCACTGTGTGTCAGGGTGTGTGTGGTGAGGTCACTCTTTGTAGTAAATCTTTTCCCACACTAAATATTCATAATTCTTAACAGCACTGTGTGTCAGGGTGTGTGGTGAGGTCACTCTTTGTAGTAAATCTTTTCCCACACTAAACATTCATAATTCTTAACACCACTGTGTGTCAGGGTGTGTGGTGAGGTCACTCTTTGTAGTAAATCTTTTCCCACACTAAACATTCATAATTCTTAACACCACTGTGTGTCAGGGTGTGTGGTGAGGTCACTCTTTGTAGTAAATCTTTTCCCACACTAAACATTCATAATTCTTAACACCACTGTGTGTCAGGGTGTGTGTGGTGAGGTGACCCATTGTAGCAAATCTTTTCCCACACTCTAAACATTCATAATTCTTAACACCACTGTGTGTCAGGGTGTGTTTGGTGAGCTGACTTTTTCTAGCAAATCTTGTCCCACACTCTAAACATTCATAATTCTTAACACCACTGTGTGTCAGCCTGGTGTGTGTGGTGAGGTGACCCATTGTAGCAAATCTTTTCCCACACTCTAAACATTCATAATTCTTAACACCACTGTGTGTCAGGGTGTGTATGGTGAGGTCACTCTTTCTAGTAAATCTTTTCCCACACTCTAAACATTCATATTTCTTAACACCACTGTGTGTCAGGGTGTGTATGGTGAGGTCACTCTTTCTAGTAAATCTTTTCCCACACTCTAAAGTAAGTCTAAACATTCATAATTCTTAACACCACTGTGTGTCAGGGTGTGTGTGGTGAGGTCACTCTTTGTAGTAAATCTTTTCCCACACTCTAAATATTCATAATTCTTAACACCACTGTGTGTCGTGGTGTGTTCGGTGAGTTGACTCTTTGTAGTAAATCTTTTCCCACACTCTAAATATTCATAATAATTCTTAACACCACTGTGTGTCAGGGTGTGTCTGGTGAGTTCAGAACGGGTATAAAACCTTTTCCCACACTCTAGGCATTCATGGTTCTTAACACCACTGTGTGTCAGGGTGTGTCTGGTGAGGTCACTCTTTGTAGTAAATCTTTTCCCACACTCTAAACATTCATAATTCTCAACACCACTGTGTGTCAGGGTGTGTGTGGTGAGGTGAACCATTGTAGCAAATTTTTTCCCACACTAAACATTCATAATTCTTAACACCACTGTGTGTATGGTGAGGTCACTCTTTCTAGTAAATCTTTTCCCACACTCTAAACATTCATAATTCTTAACACCACTGTGTGTCAGGGTGTGTGGTGAGGTCACTCTTTGTAGTAAATCTTTTCCCACACTCTAAACATTCATAATTCTTAACACCACTGTGTGTCAGGGTGTGTGTGGTGAGGTCACTCTTTGTAGTAAATTTTTTCCCACACTCTAAACATTCATAATTCTTAAACACCACGTGTGTCAGGTGTGTGAGGTGAGGTCACTCTTTGTAGTAAATCTTTTCCCACACTCTAGGCATTCATGATTCTTAACACCACTGTGTGTCAGGGTGTGTTTGGTGAGCTGACTCTTTCTAGCAAATCTTGTCCCACACTCTAAACATTCATAATTCTTAACACCACTGTGTGTTCGGTGAGTTGACTCTTTGTAGTAAATCTTTTCAATCGAGTCATGCGAGAGACTGTTGGCTGTTATATAGAACCGGCTTTTAAATGTATCTACATGTACAATAGTCACTTGAATATTTTTAATACTTTTAAACGTATTGAATTATAATTTGCAAAAACTTACTGATTTATATCGAATATCTTTAAAGTAATCACTATGGATTTTGATTTGACTAAGAAAGTTGACTTCAACTTTGTATACAAAGACGATCATGAGCGACTGCCTCAGACTGACTGATTCAGACGGACTAACTAGTCAGAGCGAGAAAAAACCAACGGAGTTCGACTAACTAGACGGAAAAAGTGCTAGTGTGACGCCGCCTTTAGGTAACCTAACCTAACCATTACCGTCGGCGAGTTTTCCCGATTTCTGTAGGGACGAGCATTTCGGTAGACGAGAGTACCAGGTACCATGAGGCAAGGATGGGTAATGTCACGGTGGTTATGCAACTTGTTTATGGATGGAGTAACAAGATAAATCAAAGCAAAGGTTGGTGATGTTGGTATAAACTCAAGAGTAGCTATGCATTGGCTCGTCAAGTAACACTTAAACCATGATGTACCACTACTTATTATGAGGAAAGACAACAAAAGGAACTCAATTAATAAGGTATTTTAATACTATCATAACCATGAATATGTACAACCTACAAAGAGAAGACTATGACGATGAAAACATTTCGAGTTGTTTTGGGCGAAATTGATATTCCAGGTGCTATATTTCCGTGCTCGCTGACAACATAGAGAAGACCTGAGGTGATGGTTGATGTGCAAAGGCTTCTAAACCAGGAAAACAGTCACAGCAGAGTCTCATTAAGAAGTAAGCAAGTGGTAGGGACACATTACGTACCTACCAGTTACTTACCTTTTGACGAGGCTCTGTTATGACTCTGTTTTCTTGGTTTAGAAGCCTCTGCACATCAGCCATTACCTCAGGTCTTCTCTATAGTGTTGTCAGCGAGAACAGAGCACAGTAATATAGCACCTGGAATATCAATTTCGCGCAAAATAACTCTAAATTCTTCCATCGCCGTAGTTTTCCCTTCGTAGGTCCACCCGCGGCGACCCCGACTTATCCCCACAATGCACCGATGTAAACAAACCGTGACGTAGTTATGGGTAGGGTCCATTGCAATGTCTGGTCGGTGCTTGCCTGCCAGGGACATTCAGGCGTCACTCCTTGGTGGCACTTCAAGGGAGCAAGAATCAGATCTTGAATCTGATGAGGAGACATTTCAATATACAAAGTGAAACTCTGCACATTGCGAATTGAAATTATTATATCATTATTGTACCAACCCCTGGTAGTGTTTTATTTATATTATACTTATAAGCAGTGACACTTTAGAATACTTTTTTCTTCTTGTTAATTACAGTATATGCCACCGATATTGGAAAACGTGAGGCGCAAAGCGGGGGCACTATACAGGGCCAGAGGAGAATGGGGTTTGACTTCAGCTCAAAAATGTTCCATCCAAAAATAATGAGCTAGGAAACTCTCCTATTAGTGGCATTCTTGTCTTTTTACGTGGGGAACATCATCCATAAAACTTTCGGGAGGCTAGGGAGACACTATCCTTTAGGCATTGTGTCGTTACAGTGTGGGGAATAGCCATACAACTTTCGTGAGGCCTAGGGACACTATCCTTCTAGTGGCATTCTTGTTATTTACAGTGTAGCGAAATAACCATACAACGTTTCGGGAGGCTAGGACAATATCCTTTGTGGCATTCTTGTATTTACAGTGGGAACATAATCATCCATACAACTTTCGTGAGGGCTAGACACGATCCTTTAGTGGCATTTTGCTTTACAGTGTGGTACACATATCCCATACCAACTTTCGTGAGGCTAGACCACTATTACCTTTAGCGTGGAACATTCGTTGTCTTACAGTGGGACAATCATCCATACAAACTTTTCGTGCATATTTTCCAAGCCATCTAACCAAACTATAAAGGCTTGTAAATAATATGTCACTTGCTATTAGGGGTAAGTTAACACGGATGTCTCACGGAAGATTGCAGATAAAATATTCCTGAAGACAGCCCAGAACTGTGAAGAAACAAATTGGACATTATCATGTTGACATTAGAAAAACTCCTTTAGTGAGAAAAACATTTGAGAAAAATAAGGTGGGAACATTATAAGGTAGGTATTTATCAGGCGTTTGATAAAATGATAAGAAAACTAGCCAAAAGAAGATTTTTGACATAGTACTAAAAGCCTTACATTTATTTTCGTGTTTTTAGGAGTGTACACCAGTGAAGCCAAATTCAAAGTTGTATCATCCACAACTTGCTGAAAAAAATCTAGAAAAGTAAAAAATTTTATCTGTTTGAGAGGAAGGTTGAGTATTGCCCCTACTGGCACCATCGGTGGCTACCTCTCTTATCAGAAAAAATAATGAGTCTATGGGAACACTGATATCATTCCGCTGCTTTTTGGTATATAGCACAACAGCCAAATTTTATCAGAAAACATGTTTATAGTGAAAGAGTTGAAGTCAAATTGGCAGTGTTTATGCCTATGCATTCAGCAGTTTGATAATGAGCATTTATGTTGTGGTCCTTATAGTTTTGTGCGATAATCTTATAGAAACAAACATATCACAATAGACAACAGTAAAACATTGGACAATGATGAAGAGTTGCTAACGGGGAGGAAACAATAACACTGCAAAGAAACTTTTTTACCACGTAAAAAAAGCCCTTCTGAGCCTCTTCCCACGGCTGCCACGAGCAAGAATTCCTATTACGACGCGCGGCGAAGAGCTCGGGAGTCTCGGTGGGATACGATTTTTCACGTGAGCGCCCCGACCCGACCGTCACGCTTTTTCAGGAGCTTATAGCTTTGGCGATATTACTTGGTACAAAATAATGACGGAAAGCGAGGAGGGTTAAGGCTTTTCAATTCAAACCGGAAAGGTTCAGAAAATCTTTTTTATATAATTATGATTCGTTAGTTTTTAGAGTGTGAAAATGTGAAGGTCCGTGGCAAATGAGCCCTTATGGACAGGTGGGCTGGAGGCGAAAAGCCGGTCACTCTGATTGTATCCAGTGGCAGGGACTGACGTCGCGCCCCCCCCCCCCCCCCCCACTCTCCTCTCTGTATTTACTGTGTATGTATTGATTTAAGGGGAAAGTATTTACCGGTATAGGGTTGTGTTTTTACGTATGCACTGTATGTACACATTCTGAGCAACGTTTTCAATTGAGAATAGAAAGAATACATGTTTCATATTTCTGTCCCTTGCCTGTTTATTGAGAGAGAGAGAGCCAGCACCTCTCTTTCCACTCCCCATTATCTGCCCCATTACCAATTATTGGTTGTGCCTGATGATGCAAAGGCCTTAGCTACACTTGCCTGCATTGAAGGTCAATAGCCCACATCAACCACATCCATCTCACCCTCGTAGAGTGGGGCACGGTGGGCCTATGAGGCGTATAGGCTTCGTACCAGAGTGCTAAAGTAGAAGTGCGGAACGTTATTCTAAAAGCTATTATCTGGCTCTAGTCAGCCTCACCTAGACTATGCAGTTTCCAGCTTTTGGTCTCCATATACAGGAGGGCATATAGCCTCGGTTAGAACTATCAGTGCCAGAGAAGGATACCAAAATGATACAAGGCCATGATAACTTTACGTTATGAGAGGAGATTGAAGTTATTAAAATTACACTCACTCGAGAGACGCCGACATAAGGGGCGAATCTGCATAAGTATATGTTTTTAAGTGGATAAAGGGCATGTAATTTAAAGGAGAGGTAGGAAAAGTTCTTACGGCTTATAAACCAGGGTAGGAACAAGAACGTAACGGATTCAAGCTGGAAAAAGCGTAGATTTACGAAAGCGAAATAGGGAAATGGTAACTGGTTCAAAAATAGGGTGGGAATGGAGTGGAATGTCTCAGTAGCAGCGTAGTTAGGGCGGAGTCCATTAGGGAGCTTTTAAGGGGAGGCATGGATAGGTTCAGGATGGGGATGAAAGGTGGATGATAGGTAGTGTTAGGTGACCGGAAACTACCACGTGTAGGCCTCCGCGGCTCTTGTAAGATTGCCTTATTTTCTTATGTTTCTTATGTCTCTCCGTGTGGCTGGCATTACTCCTTGGCATGCACAACACTGGGGGTCGTCTCAGCTGGAGCGCTGAAGCAGGACAAGCACCCTTCAGAAGCACATTGCCTGGCTGTGTGCTGACGGGCCACCAACTGTACAGGGCTGATGCGTGAAAGAGTCAGGTCGGCCGCCCCCGACAGGACTCCTCCGGCTTCCCTTGTATTAGGGAACGCCTTGGTTCATCCACGGAGCCACTCCACCGGGGTTCCTGCAGGACCCAGCTGGGCCCTTCCACACACAGGGTGATGGCAGAAGTAGTGCTGCAATGGAGGGCGTGATGACCACACTGTCGACCACTGTGGCAAAAGTGTGATCCAGCAAGGCTGGCATTACGCACACGTCCTCACCCATAAACGCAAGACAGGAGCTGCGGTGTGACACTGGGCAAAGTGTTCACTCTAAAAATGCTCTTAGGAGCAACATGCTCACCCACACTGGTGAGAGAAACTTGAGTGTAGGAGTGTAGGAAAAACATGTACCCGCAAGAGCAGTCTTAACACCCCACACATGCTCACCCACATGGTGAGAGAAACTTTTGTAGGTCAGGATGTGGGAAAACATTTACCCTCAAGACCCATCTTAACACCAACTCACCCCAACATAATGGCACCCACACTGGTGAGGAGAAACTTGAGTGTCAGGAGCGTAGGAAAAACACATTTGCCCTCCAAGAGCATTTAACACACACATGCTTCACCCACAAGGGTGAAACCTAGAGAAACTTTGAGTTCAGAGAGTAGTAGGAAAAAACATTGCCCCGTCAAGCCCATCTTAATACAGGACACAAATGAATCACCCATCACTGGTGAGTAGAAACTTGAGCGGCCATGGAGGTGCAGGAAAACATTGTGCCACGCAAGAGCCAGTCTTAACCAGACGAACAGCTCACCACATGGTGAGAGGAAGTACAAGTGTGATATTGCGGCAAGTGTTTCACTAGCCAAGAGTCGTGTGCCGGCAATACAGACACACCTTGTCGAGGAGGGAGTAGGCTGGGGGGTGTGCTTGTGGGGTGGGGCGAGGGGATGACACGGGCACTTTTAAGTAAAACCCCACTTGTGAAGGGTTAAGAATTATCAATAACGCGAAAGCACCATCAATGAAGTAATTTGTCAATGGTTCTTACTTTCACAGAGACAGGAGGTGAGAAAAAATGAAAAAGAAGATGGAGAGGGTTACAAACATAATAAGAGCTGTGTCAGGATGTTATATAAAATAGGTTATATAATATGATAATAGGTATGAACATGCATCGCCAAGGAACAAGATTTAGCAAGAAAAACTACAGTATTATTATCACAGATGTCCTACGTCCTGCACCTGCCTCCATCCGTGCATATGGCACGTACCTCTCTACTTAATCCAGAAAGAGTGAAGATGTAGTAATGAAAGAATTAAGTAAAAACCACTTTTCCCCATTATGATTATTATTTTGTTTACTATATTTTTTACCAGCCTACAAAGCTTGTTTCTATTTGTTTAGATGATATAATGATAAAAAGTCAAGAAAGGTTAAGAGAGAGAAGAGAGAGAGATATAATTCAGACAGATTACAAAACGGACCATAATAAGAAAAGTATGTAACGCTTATACCCGGCGGTTTTCCCTCGCCGTAGCTCTCCTCGCGTTACCTCTCGTTCACGTGTGACCTTCCTACCTGCCTCCTTCAAGTTAGCCTTACCCTACCTACCTTTACCCCTCATCCTACCTTATCCCTCACCCTATCAGAGCAAGAACCAACATTCTTCAAATTCAGCTGACACTGTACTTCTTAGGTTATAACGGAGGATCTCACTATACCGGATCACACTCCCTCTCAAATTTCCGTTTATAGACGAGGGTTCTACTGTGATTGCATGGATACAAACGAGGCCCTATAGTCACCACCACCTCAACGTGGTCAAGACGGGTGGGGTGGGTAGATTAATGCAGTGATGTCACCATCGTAATCGTGATGACAGGCTTGACCGAGGACCCTCTGTTCATACTGTTAGCTTTACATTAACGAATTAACATTTCATAATTAACAAATTAACTCGTAAGTCAAGGACCAGTATTATCGTTTTATTTTATATCATTCTCGCATAGTATCAGAAGTATAGTTTCATAATGTATAGGATAATATTTCCTATTATATAGTTCATAGGATAGTGTTAATTATCATAGTTTTAACGTTAGTAGTCCGACATGGTCATATTACTAACTGTATAACTATAACAACTATAGTAGTAATAAATATAAAAATATAACTATATAATAAGTGCTCTGTAACGTGTAGTTGGTCTGTATTGTTCTGCAATAACAAATTTATTTGTCTGTCTTAATCTAACTTCGTTCACCTTACAGATAGAGCATGTATTTTTTTTTTTTTTTTTTTTTTTTAAGTAACTGATTTGATCGTGTCCGTCTATAGTTCCTTATCTTCTTTTCTACTTGCAGTATGATAGTTCTTAATTGCTTTTCTTGGTATCCGATAGTTTTTGTAGTCTGTATTCTTATAGTTCCTTGCGTCTTTGTGCTTATAGTAGGTATTTTCTTAGCCTTATAGTTCTTTCGTATTTCGTTCGGAGAGGGCTGTATTGCGTTAGTCTTATAGTTCTGGTCGTCTTTCTCTTTTGCTTATAGTCTTGTTCTGGTCTGTAGGATCAGTTCTTTATTCAGTATTTTTAAGTATGATAGGGGCAGGGCTTAGATTCTCTGTAATAGTAGTGAGTATTTCGGATGATTAGGTTCTTTCTTCTTTTCATATTATAGTTAGTTATGATGTGATCTTCTTCTAGAGTGTAGTTATTTTTATGATTATAGTTCTTTATCGTGATAGAGCTATAGTCGTAGGAGGTACAGTTCGTAGGATAGTTATTTCATTTCGTGGTCTTTAGAGGTTCTTTATTATTCTTATAGTGTCTTTCGTCTTTCTTCTTATAGTTCATTGCGTACGTTCTTCCTTATAGTTCGTTCGTCTTTATTCTTTTCTTCTTTATAGTTTTCTGCTTTGTCTTATAGTGTCTTCTTATTAGTATAGTCTATTTCGTATTTATTCTATAGTTGTCTTTCTTCTTTCTTCTTATAAGTTCTTTCGCCTTTCTTATTATAGCGTTCTTTCTTATTTTTCTATAAGTTCGTTTTTCTGTCGTCTTATAGTATTTCTTAGTTTTCGTGATAGTCTTTCTTATTTCTTTTTAGTTCTTTCTTAGTTAGTTATATAGTTACTTTCGTTTTTCTTTAGTTCTTGCTTCCTTTCATTCTTTAGTGCTGTATTCTTTCTTCTATAGTTGATTAATACGTTTAGTCGGTGGGTAGTTCTGGTTTCTTTCGTTGAATAGTTCTTTCTCTTCGTTCTTCTTTCTCTCTTATAGGGATTGTCTATGCTTTATTCGTAAGTGAGTTATTCTTTAATATAGTCTTTTCTGATTTCTTCTTATAGTCTTTTCTGTCTTTCTGTCTGTTCTTCTTATAGTATTTCTGTCACTTTTCAGAGTTCGAATCTTCTTCGTAGAAATTCTTTCTTACGTGCCTGTCTTATAGTTCTTTTTTGCTTTAGGATTTATAGTTACTTGTATTCTTTCTTCTTATAGTTCTTTCTGTCTTCTTCTATAATTCTTTCTTCTTTCTTTCTATCTTAGTTCTTTCTTCTCTTTCTTTTATAGTTCTTTCTTCTTCTTCTTTTATAGTTTTTTCTCTACTTTCTTAAGTTCTTTCTTCATTCTTCTTAATAGTTCTTTCTTCTTTTGCTTATCAGTCTTGCTGTCGTTTCTTTATAGTTCTTTCTTCTTTCTTCTTCTTCTTATAGGCTTTCTTCTTTCTTTTTCTTCTTATAGTCTTTCTTCTTTCTTCTTAAGTTCTTCGTCTTTCACTAGATTTCTTCTTCTTTCTGTAGTATGTTCTTTCGTAGTTCATTAGTAAATAACATGAAAAAAAAACTTATACAGATATTGATTTTCTTCCTTCAGGTGACGGCAATGTAATGTGCTTGTCTTGTAGTACAGGCGTTAAGACCCAGTAGTTAGCAGTTATACTAACTTAATAATTACCTGTAGTTTACCGCTATTTGCAAACACTTATTTCGGCACTAATCGGAAAAAGCAAAGAAAAAATCTTATCATTTATCTGCATTTTTATCGACTCACAAACAACCACAAAACTATAATTATCGATCAGAGCAAAAACATTAAAAGCAAAAATAATAATAATATATGAATAAGCCTGAATATAATGTGAGAAAATAATAGTCCCTAGTCAGCTTAGAATATATAGATATATATATCTATATATGTATATTATATGAGTATCATATATATATTATATATATATATATAGATATATAGATATATAGATAGAATTATATGCAAGTCAATCAATATCCCATCACTAATGTAATAATAGAAAAATGTGGCATCAATAAAATGCTAAAACTAATTAAAATAAACATAAATAAGACTACCGATAATAAAAAAGCCATTTGTAAAATTGTCATTAAATGTCAACAAGTGAAAAGTACAAATCTGCTTTATTCTTCTTGTTCTTACTTTTTTTTTTTTTTTTTTTTTTTTTTTTTTCGTTTTTTTTTATTTTAACTTTTTGTACGTATAAACCATGAATGAACCATATATTTGATGGCCTACTTTAATCCCTCCATCACTCTCCTCTGACGCTTACAGCTGTATTCCACCTTGCAGTAATCCATAGGTCACGCCACACGGGAAATAAGAGGCCAATGTTAACTTTCATTAAAGGTTCACTAAAAAACAACTCAATTTTCTCTTGTAAATACTTTTTTTAAAGACTGAAATCTTTTTTAAATAGTCTTTGTAAAAGATTTTTTGCAATAGACTTTTTTTAGATCGACTATTTTACTCAAAAGTTCATTCCATCCTTCCGTACAAACACGGGTGGGGAACGCCCGGCCCGCAAAACATTTGGTGAAAAAACCATTTTGCTCCTAGCCAAGGCAAACCACAGACGAGGACTCAAAAATCCAATAAATCTACCGTAGATCAACACCTCAGTCGCCAGTCAACTTGCACCCTGCACATAATGTCGCCAGGCACCCATATATTACCGAACTTCTAGATCACTACCTGTAGGGCGGGTATAATTAGGTGCCATCATGAATCTGAATGAAATCATTTTCATGAGATGTGCTAATGATGTAGTTCTATATAAAGAATTTCAAATAGGAGCTTATCTTTTTTGGATTAGAAAAATTTCTCTACAGTACATCATTTTGTATTTCCTAATTTATCAATTTTAGCCTTTACAGCCCCTTTTTATACTATTTAGAAAGACAAAGGCAAATCATGGTCTATTGATAAAGCCAAATAAATTTAAAATATTTATTAAAATGTCAACTCGCAGTATTATCACGATACAAAAATACTGAGAATTATTCCCCTACTTTTTAAACTGTCAGGTTGCACAAGTCCTGTTTGACTCATTTTTTAAACATCAGCCTCCTGCTGGTTTACTGAGACACTGATACCTCCATCCTCGTTTCATGTGACAAAAGTACTTTAGCAGAAGCCTCAGTTCACCATTAAAGAACCCTCTCAAATGCATTTGTGTGTGGCAAGGCCAAGGGTTGGAGCACTTCCATGGGTTGGTTGACGAAGGTTTTTTCACCTCAGACGTGCTTAGAGAGCAGGGGAGAGGTGGCATGACAAATCTTCTGACCAGCTGATCAGGTATCACCTAGATGCGGAACATTACAATTAATGTTCAGGGTGTCTTCTGGTCCGTACACAGAGGAGTATCTCCTAGTGAGAATCGGGATCACCATCTCCCCTGATGGCCAGGAGTCTCTCCAACCCCAAATCCTCTCCTTCTGATTCCTCGGAGCACAGCACTGTTGGAGGATCGGCTTCACTGTGGCATCGACCAAAAAATCTTCCTCACAGTTGGCATCCAATGTCCAGCAAATCCTTCCTCTGCCTGACTTATGGCAGTCCAGTTGGAAAGAGATGTGCCAGGCCCTCAATACCAGGAATATTTTGACTTTCACGTAAACCAAAGCGGATAATACAAGATCCAATGATGAATTCCACATTGAAAGTGCAGATTTTTTCAGGGATCTTCCTAATAAGCTCTAAATCCCGTGGAACTGCACAGACACATATGTATAATCAGTAGGGTGACAGTTGAGAGATATTGACATGAGCTCTTTCAGGCAAACTGGAATCAGTGGAGGGCCAACGGAGATACGGGTGACATTGGATTCGATCTCAAAGTCTGTAGCAGAATCAAGGAAGCTTTTCCCATTGGCTCATTTTTTGGGGCTGACAGAGTAGCACATCAGGCCAAAATCAAATGGCACAGGGGAAGAGCTTCACGCAGTGTGGGTAGGTTGCACACCAACGAGACCAGCTTTCTCCCCAAGGGCAGCTCCTAGACTTCCACATTACTCCAGCTTTCACACCAGTGTTGAAATTTGGTAGAGTCTCCTCCATGGCCCAACATGGTCGTAATCACAACAACTCTCCCTTTCAGCCAACAAACCTGACCCTTAGACAATCTTCTCCGCATGTGACTACTCTTTAGTTGCTTTCTCTGGGATAAAGTGATACAGATAGTAGCTCCAGGTTCACTACCAGCACTGTAAGTGTTCTCCTTGATCATTGCAGGAAAAAGAGTGGTTTCAAATTCCATCAGCTCCATCATCACATTGGGCAGGCCACAATCCCGCCATCAATATGACCGGATGCAGAGATGCCACCGCTCCTCCGTGTACTCTCTTCAACTCTCTGCCCCAGCTCTCTCATCAACTTCTCCTGTCGCTCTCTTGACCCTTGATATATCAATCACGTTACTTGTGCTGTCTTCGTTATGATTCCTGCATCAATCAGAGCTGCTGTGCTATTTCATAGCAGTTGGCCTCGATGACCTCATGCCATCTATTACACTAGCAAGGGCAATGTTTGAAATCTCATCCATAGTTTATTCTGTCCTTAGTCGAAGGCGTGAGGGTTCAAAATTTCGGAGAAAACTCAAACTTCTGCGAACAAACGCATTCAGCCCCAACCACCTTCTCTCTACATTCCCAGATCCTACAATCACAATCAGCCAACAAATTCTCTGCACATGCTCCCTGGCTGCCTTTCTGCTGCTGCAGCAGTTTTCTACCTTGCTCCTTCTGATTATCTTGCCTTCACTTTTCAATCACATGCTCTTCTGAATGTTCTCACCTGTCTATTGTGCTTCTGGCAAATCCAGGGCCACTTATTGATGGGTCCCTTTACTTACACATTGCACTCGCTGTCCCAGATGTAGGCTAGATCTTTCAAATGAAATCTTTTTCTCTCTGCTGGCTGGAACAATTAAATGTGCGCTTGGATCTCACAGCCTCCCACCTCCCACTGGTAATCGGAAACTTGCAAGTTCAAGATATCAAATAATTTGTCTAAACTGAGGCACTGAGCCTCACTTGGCTTCAAGTTTGTCTTCCATAGAGAAACCCTTCACTGCCGATTTCCAGACACTACTTGAGCTTGGATATGATGGTCAAACTTTTCCATTGAGGACAGGTGGCTTGAAAAAGATCATTAGCTTTGCTCCACTGACAAAATCAGACCAGGGACTATTTTTATAACAAATATTTAGATGTCTTAAATTATTTTATGAAGTAGAGAACAATACTTTATGAGAGAAATATGAGCAGCCATGACAGAAAAATTGAAGAGGCCTATGTGGGGATAATTTTTTTGATTTTTTTAACATAACAAAATTTGATCACCAATTTCAATAATAAACAACTGCAAAATTGATGTAGGTTAGGGTTATCAGAATAAACGTTTTCATTCCAGATTTGTGTCTAACACCAAAAATACGTGATTTGACAACCATCTCCATTTAATTGAAAAAAATATATTATAGTAATGACGCGCCCTATCAAGACAGCATTGTATGTGCCACTGAAGACATGTAGTGTGATGTACATAATACGAGCGAGCGCCACAGAGCTCGCGAGTCCTCATGGATACGGATTTTTTTCACCACTAGCTTGGCCAGACCCGACCGACCGTCACGCTTTTCAGGAGCCTTATATCTTTGAATCCCGCTTCGATTGACAAGCGTCAGTCGCCCATCTGATATTAGCCAACTCTCCAGCTTCAATCCTATTGACTTGACATGTTTCTGTATCTCCGTGAGGGGTAGCATGGCGCGTGCCGCGGGGGGTGTCAGGACAATCGATGCTATAGCTGAGAAACGGCTGAACGACTAAGTCTGAAATTGGTGTGTGGGTTGAGACACAACACCTAGCCAATGGATCACACAGGTCAAACTACGGCGTAGACGCCGCACGTGCGCACGTCGCGGCGGGTTTCTACGGCTCGTCGTCCTCGAGAGTAAGGTAGTTCTTACTGGATATCTACGGTAGAGCACTTTTTTTCACTACCAACACAAATCGTATTAAAGGCATGAATAATTACTTAGTAAACGTAAATTTTAAGCGGACAATTAAAGCCCATCCATTCACGGGCCCCGGACAGGACAATAGATGACGGGACAGACCAACGTATAATTCACGTATGGTTTCCGTCGGCTAAAAAAAGGCAGGCCTGACTTTTTAAGGTGATATTGTTTTGTATGGCGATTTCAGTCTATTTCAAAAAACTATTTAAAAAAACGCATCAGTCTATTTCACTAAAGGTCTTATTTCAATAGTCTTGGCAAAAAAAGGATTTAAACAAAAGAGTTAAAAATATCGATAAAAAAGTGCAAAAAGTATTTTAAAAAATGTCTATTTCAAAAACGTCTATGCAAGTCTTTCAAAAAAGTATTTCAAAAAAAGTATTTTCAAACATTGTCTATTTAAAAAATAAACAAAGTATTTAAAAATAAAAAAAGAGTATTTAAAGTCTTCATCAAAAAAATTATTTATAAAAAAAGTACCTTAAAAAATGTCTATTCAAAAAAAGGTTATTCAAAAGTCTTATTTCAAAAAAGTATTTCAAAATAAAGTATTTCAAAAAACTACAACATCAGAGTAAGGAGGAGTTTAAACTTTTCATTAAATTTCACTATTTATTTAATTCTTCCCTATGAAACCATTGAATTTACCCTTTATTTTCACCTTAATTCAAAACTTATTAACCACTACCTTAACCACACCATTACCTTATCAACCATTAACTTATCAACCATTAACTTATCAACCATTAACTTATCAACCATTAACTTATCAACCATTCAATTCTTCAGTATAAAGAACATAAGAACATAAAAGAAGCTACAAGAGGTATTGCATTCAAGCCTTGTATTAACCTATAGATCACCTTATATAACCTTATTAGTTATTACACCTTTATATCACCACTCTAACACTCTCTATTTACCGTATAGCCAGCCTTGATCACGCCCTGGCCTCGTCCCCCCATCACCACCAGCGCCGAGGTGACGTCATCTCCCCTGCAAGGCTCAAGGGGGACTGCAGAGGATTGCAACACACACGCGGATTAGCACATAGAAATAGTGTAATCCTCAATTTGTAATCTAAGCGGTTTTAAGATTAACTGGCATCAAATTAATGGTTCTAAATTATCTATTGTCGTTTTTTTGTTATAATTGGATTGAAATCACTTAAAATTATGATATTTGTGTGTAATTAGATAGGGCAGGGGCGGCATTTTGGAACACTACTAAGACCATCTTAGGGGACTAAGACCATCTTAGCGCTAGGTGGACATTTTCGGAAGCAAAGTTCGCTCCGCCTAAGACAGTGCAGCGAGTGTAAACTAAGGCAGGGTTGGGGCGTGGCCACCGAGATGATATGATGTCTCTCGGTGGTCTCGGTTGGGGTCGTATTAGCCCGCAATTTTCTCCGTCAACATAACAACAATGGTTATATTATTGGTTATATATTATATATTTTAGACTGTATATAGTATATTAGGCTGTATAATACACTATGTATATATATATAGGTGTGGGCTATATATATATACTATATATATAGGGGTGGGCTGGGCGGAATAGATATGATTTGCGACAGAAATGGTTAGCAGATTAATTCTAAACATCCAAACACACCAGAAAAAAAGTGTCGTTATTCACGATAATATCACATACTGGCTATGATGTGTGTGTGTGGAGGATGAAAAGGGGGAAGGAAGAGGAGGGAGAAGAAATAATAGAAGGAAAAAAAGGAGAGAGAGAGAGAGAGAGAGAGAGAGAGAGAGAGAGAGAGAGACTCCCTCGGCGTGTACACTGCACTGTGACTAGCAGAAATACATATCTGGCAACTCAAGGAGAAGGAAGAGGAGGGAGAAGAAGTAATAGAAGAAAAAAAAGAGAGAGAGAGAGAGAGAGAGAGGGAGAGAGAGAGAAAAGGGGAGAGAGAGAGAGAGAGAGAGAGAGAGAAGGGAAAGAGAGAGAGAGAGAGAGAAGGGAAAGAGAGAGAGAGAGAGAGAGAGAGAGAGAGAGAGAGAGAGAGAGAGAGAGGAGAAAAGAGAGAGAGAGAGAGAGAGAGAGAGAGAGAGAGAAGGGAAAGAGAGAGAGAGAAGGGAAAGAGAGAGAGAGAGAGAGAGAGAGAGAGACACTCGGCGTGGTATACGTATTTCCCGCCAAATACAGACTTGTGTCGCGCGCGCTGATTGGTTAGGTGGCACTAAGAAGGGTTGGCCTTCTGTCCCCTTACACGAGGCTAAGATGACGCCCGAAAATGCTTTCTTAGTAATCTTCTTGGCCCGGTATAACTAAGTCGGTCTTAGGACGCTAAGAGGGTGTAGTTTAGAGCCCCTTCGAAAATGCTCACCCAGGTCAAGTTATATCATTATCTTGTCTCTCCCACGTATATTTGGCACTAATACGCATATCATTAATGTTTCTAGAATATTTAGCGTCACTTTTATCCAAAACTAAGTTTTAAATAACGTAGATTTGGGAATATGAAAAATAACACTAAAACCGCGATACACCTTCCCTCACACTGCAGTAACTAGTCTCCCGATGATACAAAAGACAAAATATACAATTATAAAGCATTACAAAGACTCTGCTACCATAAAAACAGACTAAATAGATAGATTTCTTATTATTTAAGTGTACAACAAATATGTATCTAGCGAATTACATTTTCTTTTATAATTTCAAGGGTGTGTGATGCTAACGTTATATACAGCTTAACCATCATTCCAAAACCCTATTGACGCCTATATTCATGATCTAGAAAGCCTGTAGATCACACTGAACCACCATAAGCCTATATTCTGATCTAAATAAGGTTAACTATGCTTACCTATGGGTCTGGTCCAGCCATAGTGTAGTGGTTAGCACGCTCGGCTCACAACCGAGAAGTCCCGGGTTCGATCCCCGGGCGGAGCGAGACAGACGGGCGGTCTTTCTTAAAACCCGAGCCCCTGTCCACCCAGCAGTGAATGGGTACCGGGTGTTAGCCGGGGGTTTGTGACCCCCTTCCCGGGAAGGTGGCTTAATTCGGCCAACACTAAGCTGATGACATACTTGTGCCATGCCGAACCCTCCCACTCCGTCATTTAGCCTTGCAGCAATTGACGACACTGTGTACAGATGGGCCTTGTCATCAACGAAACCAAGACCAAATTTCAAGCCAGCAGCAACAGAGTCTGCCGCCTACCCAGCATTAATCATGTTCCCATTGCCAGAGTCCCTACTTATAAATACTATAGGCGTTCACTTCAGCTACAAAAGGTCTGCCCAGTCAATCAGCCATGTCCGAGATATTTGTCTGCTTAGACTAGCACCGCTCAGAGTCCTGGCCAACAGAGGCCTTGGCGTTGGTATTCCTATCCTTAGGATGTTTTATATTTCTGTAGTCAGGTCACTTATTGACTATGCCGCCACGGCCCTGGTTCACTTCAGTGAAACAGAACTCCGTCCCTTGGAGCTCATTCAAAACGAGGCTATGCGGATAATATTAGGTTGCCTCAGAACAGCAAAGATAGAAGTACTCAGGGCTGAGCTGAATCTGCCCAGTATTGTACGCAGAATCCAGGAAATAACTTGCCGCACTGTTAGCCGCATGCTTTGTAATGGCTCATCTCCCTCCCTTAAACAGACGCTAGACTCACTTCTTCTAAACCCTAGGGCTCCTGCTGCCCCATACCTCAAGAAGATTTTCTCCTTGCTAACACACGTAGGTGTTTTAAATGCATGTTTGGCACTAGTTCCTTCCCCAACCCAGCCTGTCTGGCACCCTCGCTGGGTCACTGTAGACATTGAAAGACTTTCAATCCCCAAAAGAGCCTGGCTTCCCCAAGCTCTCCAGGATCATTTCATGACAAAATTGTCCACGTACCCTCACATCCAGGCTGTTCATGTGTACTGTGATGGGTCAGTTGATGGCAGCAAGTCTGGCTGCGGCTTGTTCATACGTGATTACACCTCTCCCAGCCAATGCACAGATACCGTAGCTGCCAAACGCCTACCTGCCAATCTCTCCTCAACCCGGGCAGAGCTGTGCGCCATCCTTGAGGCTTTGCATGCTGTCACAGCTAGACATAAGGATGTCTACATGTTTGTAGACAGTCAGGCTGCCTTGTATGAACTATTATCTACCTCGCCCGCTGACTGTGATTTTGTAAATGAGTGTCTTGCTGCCGTTCGTACCCTTGAGAGGACTGGTGCCAGGGTCCATGTCACCTGGGTGCCTGCCCATGTGGGCATCCCACTTAACGAAAGGGCAGATTGCCTTGCCCGGTGTCGTGCAGGAAATCGGCCCACTTCGTAAATCGTCCCGCGGACGCTTATTTAACCTAAATAACTCTACAAAACCTAACACAAACCTATCCTAAACCTAACGTAACCTAAACCAGACCTAAACGTAACCTAAATTGTTTTCTTTGCCTTAAACTTAAATTAATAACTTAAATTAAACCTAGAAAACTATATGTGGCGATCTGAGGGAAGAAAACATAAGGAAGCTACAAGAGGCCGTGAGACCTATACACGTGGTAGTTCCTGTTACTTAACACTATAGCCTACATCCGCCTTCCATCCCCATCCATTAAATTGTCTAGCCTCCTTTTAAAACTCCCTATTGACTCCGCACTAACCACCTGACGACTGAGTCCATTCCAATCATTTACCACCCTACTTATGAACCATTTTTTCCCTATTTCCTTCCTATGTCTACGCTTTTCCAGCTTGAGTACGTTACTGCGTGTTCTACCCTGGTTACTAGCCGTAAGAACTTTTCCTACATCGCCTTTATAATATCCCTTTAACCACTTTAAAACACTTCTATCAGATCGGCAAACATAGTTTTTAGGTTTAGGTTAAGTTATATTTAAGTTATGTTTAGGTCTGGTTTAGGTTAGGTTAGGTTTAGGATAGGTTTGTGTTAGATTTTGTGGAGTTATTTAGGTTAAATAAGCATCCGCGGGACGATTTACGAAGTGGGCCGATTTCATCTCAACACCGGCAATCCCTTCAGGATGACTCAATGGACCCTGGCACGGAATACACTCATAGCCATGTTAAAAGTAGTGTTCAACAGCATGTCAATAGTAGCATAGATCGACAGCTTAGAATCAGTGATTCCCAACCGGGGTTCCGCGGAACCCTGGGGCTCCGCCGACCATCACCAGGGGTTCCGCGAGAAACCGTAAAATAATTATGTGCTATTACAAAATGACAGTTATCTTAATTCATAATTCATAATTCCTACTCAACAACACGTCACAAACACTTCCCAGACACCAACATACTCGTACGTGTCAGTCAGTACAATGTATATAGTAATGGGAGCAAATAATATGCATAGAATTAAGAAAAAAAATTGTGTTATTGCCGGTGCAGGATACGCCCTTCATTCCTACTCCGCAAGTTTGGCAACACAGGGGTTGGGTAGGAGGTCGACGCAACCCCGTACGAGTATCATATGTGTCACGAGCCCCAGCCCAGCCGTTCACACATCTTCCTTCAGTCAGTTTTGAGCAGCGCAACCGAGTGAAACGTTGTGTTAATTAATCTCACCAGTTAATATTAGCTTGATACGGATTTTAAAGACTGAAGCATGTTCAAATATTTGAAAAGAAAGCATGTCAGTGGAGAGGAGGACAGTGACGAAGAATCACAAATACCACAGCCAAGTACGAGTAAAGGAAAAGTGAGTGATGTTAAAAAAAATCGCATTTACAATGACAGTTATCTGGCCATTGGCTTTACATGGACTGGAGAAGAAAACTGTCCACTTCCTTTGTGCATTGTTTGTGGGAAAAAGCTCGCTAACACAGCTATGGCCCCAGCCAAGTTAAAGCGACACTTAACTACTAATCACAGCCACTTGTCAAATAAAACCGTGGATTATTTTCGAAGACTATTGGATTCACAGCAGAAACAAAGAACATTTTTTGAAAAGAAGGTAACCATCAATGATAAGGCCCAAGAAGCAAGCTATTTAGTGGCTGAGCTAGTTGCCAAGAAAATGAAAAGTCACACTATTGCAGAAAGCCTAATAATGCCTGCTTGCAAAATAATTGTGAGAACAATGCTAGGTGAAGAAGCTGAAAGTGAATTAAGCAAGGTTCCTGTTTCTGATAATACAATGGACCCTACCCATAACTACGTCACGGTTTGTTTACATCGGTGCATTGTGGGGATAAGGCGGGGTCGCCGCGGGTGGACCTACGTAGGGAAAAGTACGGCGATGGAAGAATTTCGAGTTATTTTGCGCGAAATTGATATTCCAGGTGCTATATTACTGTGCTCTGTTCTCGCTGACAACACTATAAAGAAGACCTGAGGTAATGGCTGATGTGCAGAGGCTTCTAAACCAAGAAAACAGAGTCATAACAGAGCCTCGTCAAATGGGAAGCAACTGGTGGGTACGTAATGTGTCCCTACCACTTGCTTACTTCTTAATGAGACTCTGCTGTGACTGTTTTCCTGGTTTAGAAGCCTTTGCACATCAACCATCACCTCAGGTCTTCTCTATGTTGTCAGCGAACACGGAAATATAGCACCTGGAATATCAATTTCGCCCAAAACAACTCGAAAAATTTTCATCGTCGTAGTCTTCTCTTTGCAGGTTGTACATATTCATGGTTATGATAGTATTAAAATACCTTATTAATTGAGTTCCTTTTGTTGTCTTTCCTCATAATAAGTAGTGGTACATCATGGTTTAAGTGTTACTTGACGAGCCAATGAATACTCTTGGTTACCGGTCATTTCGCCCACACGTCAATTCGCCCACATGTAAGAATCAATTCGCCCACTTGTAAGAGTCAATTCGCCCACACGATCCATGTCATGGAGTCATGTAACTATATCTTCCTCTGGCAGAAATGGAATGAACCACCAGTAACCTTGGGCGAAATGACGGTAAATTTCTAGTGTTTGCCCATACTCTCCCACTTCCCCCAAACAAGTTTGGGGACCGGTGGGAATGCGGGGTTTTCGGTTGGGGAACAAATTATGCGTCAGAAACACGTAATTAAAGAGTTGTGTAGGGGGGGTAAAATTCCCTAGATCTAGGGTAATTTCCTTATATCTAGTGAATATTGCCTAACCAAAATAAACCTAACCTAACCAAAATTAACCTACCCTAGCAGGGGGCTTGACCCACCGATAACCTAACCTAACCAAATCTAACTTAACCTAACCAAATCTAACCTAACCAAATCTAACCTAACCTAACCTAACCATATCTAACCTAAACTACCCAAATCCAACCTACCCTAACCTAACCTAACCTAAACAAAACTAACCTAGCTAACCTCCTAGCGGGGGTTGGGGGGGTTCTCGACACACTAAACAAATATAACCTAGCCTCCTAGCTCCTAGACTCCATAGTGTGGGCGAAATGACTCCATGGTGTGGCGAAATGGCATGTGGGCGAAATGACCGGATACCAACATCACCAACCTTTGCTTTGATTTATCTTATTACTCCATCCATAAACAAGTTGCATAACCACGGTGACATTACCCATCGTGTGGGCGAATTGACTTAAGAGTGGGCGAATTGACTCTTACATGTGGGCGAAATGTCTTGTGGGCGAATTGACGTGTGGGCGAAATGACCGGTAACCAATAGTATTCATTGGCTCGTCAAGTAACACTTAAACCATGATGTACCACTACTTATTATGAGGAAAGACAACAAAAGGAACTCAATCAATAAGGTATTTTAATACTATCATAACCATGAATATGTACAACCTACAAAGAGAAGACTACGACGATGAAAATTTTTAGAGTTGTTTTGGTCGAAATTGATATTCCAGGTGCTGTATTTCCGTGCTCGCTGACAACATAAAGAAGACCTGAGGTGATGGTTGATGTGCAAAGGCTTTTAAACCAGGAAAACAGTCACAGCAGAGTCTCATTAAGAAGTAAGCAAGTGATAGGGACACATTACGTACCTACCAGTTGCTTACCTTTTGACGAGGCTGTTATGACTCTGTTTTCTTGGTTTAGAAGCCTCTGCACATCAGCCATTACCTCAGATCTTCTCTATAGTGTTCTCAGGGAGAACAGAGCACAGTAATATAGCACCTGGAATATCAATTTCGCGCAAAATAACTCGAAATTCTTCCATCGCCGTAGTTTTTCCTTCGTAGGTCCACCCGCGGCGACCCCGCCTTATCCCCACAATGCACCGATGTAAACAAACCGTGACGTAGTTATGTCTGGGGCCCATTAGTAGGCGTGTCGATGACCTGTCCAACAATATTTCTGGTATTTTGTCTGAAATGCTGCAAAATAACAACTTTGCTCTCTAAGTAGATGAGACAACTGATATAGCTGGTAAAGCTCAGCTGCTGGCATTTATACGATTTGAAAATGAAGGTGGAATAATGGAAATTTTTTTTTTGCTGTAAAGAACTGCCAGAAACTACCAAAGGCCACGACATTTCCAACATCTTGTCTTCTTACCTGGAATCTTGTGGTTTGTCATGGAACCGATGCGTTGGAATCTGCACTGATGGTGCTCCCTCAATGATTGGCTCAGTACAAGGCTTTGTATCACGCGTGAAAGAAAAAACCCTGAAGTCATAACAACTCACTGCTTTCTCCACCGAGAAGTTTTGGTTTCAAAAACTATTGGGGATGATTTAAAACAAGTCCTTGATATAACTGTGAACATGGTCAACTTTATAAAGCAGCGCCCCCTGAAGTCTGGCATATTTGCAAGGTTGTGTGAAAACATGCAAAAAGATCACGTGACGCTTCTCCAGCACACAGAGGCTCGATGGCTTTCGAGAGGTAAAGCTTTGACAAGGGTATTCGAGCTGCGACAGGAACTGCTGCTTTCTTCAAAGAGAATAATAAATCCAGTTTCTGTGAATGTCTTGAATCTACAAACTGGCAAATGAAACTAGCATATTTAGCAGATATTTATCAGCATTTAAATAACTTGAACACCAGCATGCAGGGTGCGAAGGAAAACATTCTGACTTCCACAGACAAACTTCTTGCATTTAAGAATAAACTCGCTGTTTGGAAAAAGCACCTTTCAAGAGGAAACGTCGAAATGTTTCCACTCCTACTCCAAGTTCAAACTCAGACTGAATATGAAAATGTCATTCCATCAATTACAAGTCATTTGGGATCACTGTCAGAAAAACTTCATAAGTAGGGTAGGGTGGGGTCACACCGAACGGGGGGGATCACCGTACGAAGGCTACAACGCGAAAATTTATTCAAATTTCGCGCCACCATGCCACCACGGATGCAGCGCCACCCTCAGTGAACTACATGTGAGCAACAGGGTAGCATCAGCGTCACCTCCGTGTTTACCAGGTAAGACATTTTATTTTTCGTATGTTCCTTGTTACTTTTCGCCGTTCTTATATAGTGTCTCATGTCGGCTGTGATGGCGTGATTCTTTTGAGGTAAGTTGCAATACGAGGTATAACCGTATTGACATGTTATTGAGTGAAAAAGTAGTGCATGCTTTCGAACAGGCCGCGGTGGCATTATTTACAAAAAAATTGGTGGCGCGGGGGATCAACGTATGGTGAAGTGCGGGGGATCAACGTACAGTGAAATTTTGAAAAAGCTATATCTTTTGAAATACCTACACAAACATAACAAACAGTGATTGACTATGTATATTCGCATGATATTAAATGGTGGTGGTGAACTAGTGCATTTAAATTAAATGGAACAGTGTTTTTTTGTGGCATAAAGTTGAAGGTGATTGGTATTAAATTATGATGCTATATCAGTGTTATTATGCTATAAGCACATGAACTAACTATTATATAAGTGATTTATGTTATTAGAATGATTCTAGAATTAATTGTTTATGGTTAAAAAAACCATTTAACACTGCATATTTTCGGGGCATGACGTTCGGTGATCCCCCGCATCACTACGATTTTGGAAAATCTATATATTTTTAAATACTTAGAAAAACATAAGAAAAAGTGACTGACTATGCATATTAGCATGATATTAAATGGTGGTGGTGAACTAGTGCATTTAAATTAAATGGAACAGTGTTTTTTTGTTGGTGTACTAAAGTTGAAGGTGATTGGTATTAAATTATGATGCTATATCAGTGTTATTATGCTATAAGCACATGAACTAACTATTATATAAGTGATTTATGTTATTAGAATTTTCTAGAATTAATTTTTTATGGTTAAAAAAAACATTTAACACTGCATTTTTTTGGGGGCATGACGTTCGGTGATCCCCCACATATTTTGCCAGACTCATAGTCCCCAAAAAAATATGGTGGCCATGCAAGAATCGCCTCTACACTGTAAAAAATACTAAGCTAAGCTAACCTAAACTAACCTAACCTAACTATGCATGATGTCTAATGTCATTAACTCTTTTCAGATCTAACCTAACCTACCGCCATCACCGTCATCATGCCTCGCAAATATGTCAGGAAGAGCGACAAGCAGATGGACCGCACTGACCTGGAGGCTGCCTTTAAGCACCGCGTGGCCACTAGCTGCAGCCTGAAAGAAGCCGCTGACAGATTCAACATCAAGAAAAAACCCTCTTGCTGTAAGTTGCTCTATTTAGTTCCATATCTCCCCAAGGTCTTTTTGTATGACCTCATCCCACGTCTTCTTTGGTCTCCCTGGGATGAGGTCATGCAAAAAGACCTCATGGATAGCTTAAGGTCTCTAGATTTATAGATTTTAAAATTTATTCATTTTTTTGTTAGCTTTTATTGCCAGCAAGGGCCTTCTAAGTCCTAATTAATTTTTTTGTTAAAGGATGCCTTCAAGCGCTCTATTTATTAATTTTTTTTGTCAACTTTTGTTGCCAGCAAGGCCTTTTAAGTCCTAATTCATTCTTTTGTTACAGGACGCCTTCTATCTATCGAAGAAGCTGTCGGATGGAGTTACCTATATGGCTGTTGCTTCCCGTAGCAATAGGGTTTTCAGCCCTCAACAAGAAATATACATTGCTGATTATACCATCCACGCAGCCAAGTGTTCTACGGCCCTGCCCATGAACGATGTGCGTAGGATGGTGTACCAGTATGCCATAGCTTGTGGGAGCAAGAGCATCCCTGCTGCCTGGGAGAAAGAGAAAATGGCGCAAGGGACTGGTACTATGCCTTCATGAACCGTCATCCAAACCTTGTATTGAAGGCTCCGGAAGGCATGTCCATTGCCAGGATTGTTGCCTTCAACAAAGTCAATGTGGAAACCTTCTTTAAGGCTTACACATTAGCTTTGGAGAAGTACACATTCACGCCGGACCGGATATACAATTTGGATGAGAGTTCATTGTCGACTGTTATGAAGCCAGTCAAGGTTGTGTGTGCGAGAGGCCAGCCAGTAGCCACGCAGGTAACTCGTGAACGCGGTGACAGCATGACGTTTGTGGCATTATAAATGCTGTGGGGCAGTCCATCCCTCCAGTTGTTTATAATTCCCAGATGCCGATGGAATCCCGCTTTCATGAGGAACACGATCTTTGGTTCCAAAGGGATATTGCATCCTAGTGGCTGGATGAATGGTGAATGCTTCGTGCAGACACTTCAGCATCTCCATGAGAAGTCTTGTTTTTTCTGTAGAGAACAAGATTTTCTGATCATGGACAATGCTGAATGTCACATGAACATTCAGCCTGTTGAGTTTGCGATAATGCATGGTATCGTGATTGTTACCTTGCCTCCGCATACAACAGACAAACTCCAGCCATTGGATGTGAGTGTCTTTGGTCCCTTTAAGACATTCCTGCGTGCCCTACTGAACGACCACGCGCTCATGCACCCTAACGAGCACATAACAGTCCACAAGTTGCCAGAGTTTGCTTCTGAGGCATGGACCAAAGCCACTACCCCCTCCAACATTCTCAGTGGTTTCCGGCGACTGGTATATGGCCACTCAATCGCAACATCTTCCCAGATGATGTGTTTTGTAGGAGCGCATGTAACCGAGCGACCGGCACCACCAGAATTTGTAGTGGAAGTTACTCCAACTTCTTCTGATGGAGGAAGTTCAGATGGAGAGGAGCGACTGGCTGAAGGCCATACCTCAGAAGCTATACCCCTTCCCGCTGTGTCTCCCAGGCTAGATGATGTGCCTGCCACCCCGGGCCCCAGCACGACAGAGCCTGCCACCCCGAGCACCAGCACGACAGAGCCTGCCACCCCGGGCCCCAGCACGACAGAGCCTGCCCCCCGGGCCCCAGCACGACGCCCCCTGCCACCCCCGGTCCCAGCACGACAAAGCCTGCCACCCCGAGCCCCAGCACGACAGAGCCTGCCACCCCGGGCCCCAGCACGATGCAACCCTGCCACCCGGGCCCGAGCACGACGCACCCTGCCACCCCAGGACACCCTTCTCAACAGACAGACTTAACCCCAGAGTGTGTCAGGCCGTTCCCTAAGGCTAATCCTCGTCCTTATGGAAAGGGACGGAAGAGGGTGCGGGCCTGCATTTTAACCGAGAATGAGGAGGCAATATCTGACCTGAGGTTGAAGGCAGAGAAGAGGCAGAAGCTGGAAGACAAAAGAAGGCAGCGGCTGAAAAGAAAACATTGGGAAAGAAAAAAGGGTCCACAGCGGAAGAAGTCTGTGCCTGTCCCGGAGGAAGACCCAACTGACGAGGAGGAGGTTGATGATGTCCGACTTCAGCTGGACGACTCCTCCGAGTACTCGGATGAGGTGGACGACGAGGGCACCTGGACTGCAGCATCATACCCTTTTGCTGCGAAAACATCACAGGTGGGGGACTTTGTTCTGGTTCAGCTGAAGCTGGAGGAGGGAAGGGGTGTGGGCACATTAGTGTGCTATGTTGCTCAGGTGTTGGCCATCATGGAGGATGGAAAATTAAATCTTTCTTTCCTCCGGATGAAGTCCGCTAACACCCGAGACACGTTCACCTTCCCTACCATCCTAGATGAAGCTTCTGTTGATCCAGAACAGTGCAAGGGTGTCCTGGTGACCTCCAAGGGCATCACCAAGAGGCAGGCTGACCTGGTGAAGGTGTTTCCCCCGCTGCATGCCTTCATGATGCACTTCTGAATAGTGAGCATAAAAATACCTAGACCTATCTTTTAATAAATGCTATTTTATATGAGCTTATCTTTCATTTCATCACCTAATAATAATGGTGGGTGTCTAGCCTTAGCATATATGTTGATTTCAGGCAAAAAAAACACAATAATGTTTGATGTAATATGAGTTTAAAAATATCATACGGTGCCCCCCCATACCTGATTCGGTGTCCCCCCGCGTGGGGGGGGACACCGGACGAGGTGCCAAAAATTTATAAAAAACCTTAAATGACCCTTATTATCTGAGTTAAGTATTCATGAGGGTACCATAGGTGGGCCATATTGTGAAGTTTGTTTTGGGCACAGTGTGCACTCTCTCAGGTAAAAAATGGATTTTTTATGAATATTTTTCCACTAATAGTACGGTGTCCCCCCACACCACCCTACTACTACTACTACTACTACTATTTCTACTACTACTACCTACTACTACTACTACTACTACTACTACTACTACTACTACTACCACCACTACTACTACTACTACTACTACTACTACTACTACTACTACTACTACTACTACTACTACCACTACTACTACTACTACTACTACTACTACTACTACTACTACTACTACTACTACTACTACTACTACTACTACTACTACCACTACTACTACTACTACTAGTACTAGTACTACTACTACTACTACTACTACTACTATACTACTACTACTACTACTACTACTACTACTACTACTACTACTACTACTACTACTACTACTACTACTACTACTACTATTACTTCTACTACTACTACTACTACTTACTTATATTCAAATTGACTAAATGTTCATATGTATACAATGTGTGTGTGTGTGTGTGTGTGTGTGTGTGTGTGTGTCTGTGTGTGTGTGTGTGTGTGTGTCTGTGTGTGTGTTTGTGTGTGTGTGTGTGTGTGGGTGGGTGTGTCTGTGTGTCTGTGTGTATATGTGTCTGTGTGTGTGGGTGTGTCTGTGTGTGTGGGTGTGTCTGTGTGTGTGGGTGTGTCTGTGTGTGTGGGTGTGTCTGTGTGTGTGTGTCTGTGTGTGTGTGTGGGTGTTTCTGTGTGTCTGTGTGTGTGGGTGTGTCTGTGTGTGTGTGTGTGGGTGTCTGTGTGTGTGTGTGTGTCAGTGTATGTATGTGTGTTGTGTGTGTGTGTGTGGTGTCTGTGTGTTTGTGTGTGTGTGTGTTTGTGTGTGTGTGTGTGTGTGTGTGTGTGTGTGTGTGTCTGTGTGTGTGTGTGTGTCTGTGTGTGTGTGTTGTGTGTGTGTGTGTGTGTGTGTGTGTTGTGTGTGGTGTGTGTTGTGTATGTTGTGTGTGTGTCTGTGTGGGTGTGTCTGTGTGTGTGTGTTGTGTGGTGTGTTTGTGTGTCTGTGTGTGTGTGTGTGTCGGGTGTGTCTGTGTGTGTGTGTGTGTGTGTGTGTGTGTGTGGTTGTGTGTGTTGGGTGTGGTGTGTGTGTGTGGGTGTGTGTGTGGGTGTGGGTGTGTCTGTGTGTCTGTGTGTGTGTTTGTCAGTGTGTGTGTGTGTGGTGTGTGTTGTGTGTTAGTGTGTGTGTGTGTGTTTGTGTGTGTGTGTGGTGGGTGTGTCTGTGTGTGTGTGTGTGTGTGTGTGTGTCAGTGTGTGTGTGTGTGTGTGTCTGTGTCTCTGTGTTTGTGTGTATGTCTGTGTGTTTGTGTGTGTGTGTGTGTGTGTGTCTGTGTGTAGTGTGTGTGTGTGTGTTTGTGTGTTTGTGAGTGTGTTTGTGTGTGTGTGTGTGTGTGTGTGTGTGTGTGTGTGTGTGTGTCTGTGTGTTAGTGTGTGTGTTTGTGTGTGTGTGTGTGTGTGTGTGTGTCTGTGTGTTAGTGTGCGTGTGTGTGTGTGTGTGTTTGTGTGTGTGTGTGTTTGTGTGTGTGTGTGTGTGTGTGTGTGGACACTCTGTAGTGTAGTGGTTAGCACGCTCGGCTTACAACCGAGAAGTCCCGGTTTCGATCCCCGGGCGGAGCGAAAGATAGTTGGGTGGTCTTTCTTAAATCCCTAGCCCCTGTCCACCCAGCAGTGAATGGGTCCCGGGTGCCAGCCGGGGGTTTGTAACCCCCCCCCCCGGGTGGTGGCTTCGTCATATCGCAATATTTTTCTTGCTCTTATTTGGGGATGGGCATCCACTTGACGTTTCATGACATTTAGGGTGCTTGCTGAGGTTTTACATCCTCGCCCTGGCCACTTATAATGTTACGGTGTCGCGGCTGTCGCCACCCCGCCGACCCACTGTGAAACTCTCCACCCACTTATGCACAAATTTCCTCGTAACATCCACAATCCTTGATATTTCTTGCACTGGCCTCTCTGCCTTGTGTAGAGATACAATAACTATAATTTGCTCCTTTGTTAGGTCTTTCTTACCACCCATTATGAAAATAATGATAGCTATACCAATGCGCGTCTGTTCAAATTACTCGCGGGAAGGAAGGCGATACTTTTGAAAATGCTTCGTCTATAATTGACAAGTGGCATCTGAACATTCCTCAACGGTCTTGATGGACTGCCGCGCTTTAAACAAGCTGCCATATGTAAGATATCTCTCTCGGAAGTCACTAGGGGCCATATTCAAGAATTTTCTCCACCCGTTGTATCGGTTTTTGGTATACAAGAATCAAAAAAACGACGCAACGCGTCGAGCTCAGGGGTGGAGGTTTGAGTCAGCTGATTTGGCGACAAACTTGCACATCCCCCTTCACCCCGCTCTCCACTTATTCCATCGTATTTCTTCCCAGACCATTACAGGAGAGTTTTCAACACAACCGAGAGTGACAGCCATACACTGTGAATGCACACGTGTCATCATTAAGGTAAAATCTGGTCCAGGAGGTCTTATACAGGTGTGTGAACTTGTGAGGAAGCCAGGCGGCGGCGGGAGGGTGGAGGGCAGCCATTGTGTGGAGCAGTGGCGGCGGGCCGTTCAAATGTACTCGCAAGCATCACTCAGGCCAATTTTTTCTGCACCAACGCCTCAGACAAGTGGCGAACACTAACTTAGCTATTATTTTAATGTCAGAAATGATAAATTTCACTAGTAAAATGTATTAGATATGTATAAAACAGTCAAAATACTGATGCCGCTTTGGGCTCGCTTGTGTTGGTACGCCTGTCAAATATCCACCAGTCGGGGCAGTTCTTGTAGATGTTACCAGTGGAGGTACGACGGTGGAAAATCTCCACCGGCCGGGATTTGACGCGCATTCTTGAATATAGCCCTAGGCTGCCATAGAGTACATTTTCTGAATTCCCGTATGGAAGCGCTGTGTTATGATGTCGCGAACAATATTTTGGCGCGTAGTGTAGTAGTAGTAGTAGTAGTAGTAGTAGTAGTAGTAGTAGTAGTAGTAGTAGCAGCAGTAGTAGTAGTAGTAGTAGTAGCAGTAGTAGTAGTAGTAGTAGTAGTAGTAGCAGTAGTAGTAGTAGTAGCAGTAGTAGTAGTAGTAGTAGTAGTAGTAGTAGTAGTAGAAGTAGTACAAGTAGTAGTAGCAGTAGTAGTAGTAGTAGTAGTAGTAGTAGTAGTAGCAATAACATTAGTAGTAGTAGTAGTAGTAGTAGTAGTAGCAGTAGCAGTAGCAGTAGCAGTAGCAGTAGTAGTAGTAGTAGTAGTAGTAGTAGCAGTAGCAGTAGTAGTAGTAGTAGCAGTAGCAGTAGCAATAGCAGTAGTAGTAGTGTGTTGCTGGTATTTGGGGGTAACTGGTATGGGGTATTTAGAAACTGGTCAACGTTACTTGAATGATATTACTGATTATAATTTGACAAAAGATTACAACTTGATGGAGGATTTACTTAGTTTATGACTTCACATTGATTATAGTTGACCACTTCTCACTGCGGAGAGTACTGAAAAGGGGGATGTATTTAAGGGG
>JACEEZ010004818.1:0-7500 GCA_016584305.1 Chionoecetes opilio | reverse complement strand
GTAGCAGTAGCAGTAGCAGTAGCAGTAGTAGTAGTAGTAGTAGTAGTAGTAGCAGTAGCAGTAGTAGTAGTAGTAGCAGTAGCAGTAGCAATAGCAGTAGTAGTAGTGGTTTGCTGGTATTTGGGGGTAACTGGTATGGGGTATTTAGAACTGGTCAACGTTACTTGAATGATATTACTTGATTATAATTTGACAAAAGATTACAACTTGAATGGAGGATTTACCTTAGTCTTATGACTTCACTATGTGATTATAGTTTGACCACTTCTCACTGCGGAGAGTACTGAAAAGGGGGGATGTATTTAAGGGGGAAGGATAGGGTTTTAGGTTAAGAGGAAGTGCTGCCACCAGCCGGGGCGAGTAACTCCTTGGGTTACTCCCTGGGCACGTTTGAATAATATTAATATTAGATTTATCTTGGTAGTCGTGATTGATACGTGGAATTATACCGAGTAAGGCTGACTCTTTTGGAAGTGTGGGGAATTACTGTCCTAACACAGAATAATCACCTGGGTTTTATAATAAACACAAGAACTGTATTTGCAAACATCATCCTATTTATTCATAATGACATAGTATGTCTCTTGCTTGAGATCATATCCAACATATAAGGGTTAATACAACACCGGAAAACTCTAATCGGATGTAAGAAAAAAACTTTACCTGATACAGGAAACTCTTCCTATGTGATGAAAGAAAGCTCTTATGAGCATAACTCTCCCCACTGAATCCTATTTAATGAATTATCCTACACTTAGGTAACATACCGCTTGATATTCATAATTACACATGGAAGATATATATTTAGTAGAGAAAATGTGAGGGTAATGAGTTGTGTGTGTATTCATAAGACCATATGGCTTTGAAGAGGACACGAGCGAGTCTCTTCCTACAGGAAGGATGAATGTAGACTCCTCCGTCGAAGCCTAGGTGAAGGATGGATGGAGACTCTTTTAATAATACTTATAAGGATGGGTAGACCTCCTTTACGTTAGCGTAAACTAAACATTGTTACCCATATTTGAAAATATAGATAACAAGGAAAAAGGGGGGGGGGGAAACAGGAGCGCAGGCCGGCGACTTACCTAGGTGAAGGATGGATGGAGACTGGCGTCTCATGGCGTTATGGCCCTCCGCACAAAAGGGGAGTTGTTTGAATGGTCTCGCCGTGACCTCAAATGAAGAGCTTATAATCCCGAAATAACTATTTAAATAATGAAAACTCGCGTACCTAAGAAAAGGCTGCCTATAATACAGACCTGTTACTTTGATATAGAAGAATTTAATATGCTTAATCTAATATCCGAGAAGGGTTTGTGATTTGTTTTCACGTCAAAAGTCCGAACGCATTTTCAAGAGCGAGAGGGTATGGAAGTGTTTCTTAGAAATTTGGTAGACTTTCAATTTAGCGCGTATCTTTACTAACACGTCCATGTATGACCATGACCGATAACGATAGGGATTATTTTGAAAGACATTAAGAATCTGGGAGTGTTACTCGGTCTGATCAGATAACTGGGGAAAGATGAAAAGATTTGAAATCATTAGTTATCACTGATCGCGGAATAATTATTCCACGAATTTTGACTCGCATCCGGCATGTCGGGGGGGGGGGGATGGAAGGAAGGAAAAAAGAAAATGGCGGAGAGAAGGAAAGAAGATAAACAAAATGGCGGTTTAGAAAGAAAGGCGATGAGTCACCCGTGAAACTAAAAAATGAACTACTTACAAGACATAGCTCGGGAATTATATGATAATAATTCTCATACTATCTCTCCCGAATAAGGGCATTACAGTAGCAGTAGTAGTAGTAGTAGTAGTAGCAGTAGCGTAGTAGTAGTAGTAGCAGTAGAAAGTAGTAGTATAGTAGTAGTAGTAGCAGCAGTAGTATAGTAGTAGTAGTAGCAGTAGCAGTAGTAGTTTATAGTTTATAGAGTTATTGCCAAATAACAAATATATACACAAAAATAAATTTATACACATTTTATAGGCATAGTCTGCTGAGCATGAGCTCCTTAGCAGACATAAAATCAGTTAACATAATCTAAATGCGAATACGAGACGGCAAAAATTTTACAAATAAAGATTAACATACAAAAAATAAACTCAGTGAAAACATGTTTTTTTTATATAAAAAAAGTACCAAAAATTTCAGGAGCACAAATTTACTGTATTTTCATTTTCAATCTATAAGAACTGACTTTGTAAATTATATAAATACTGTTTAAGTTTAAATTTAAATATATTGAGATTATTTTGCTGTTTTGATGTCATCTGGTAATGCGTTTCCAACATTTCGGGCCAAAACAATATATAGAAAATTTGTACAGTTTGTTTTGGTTGTGGACATAACAAGTTAACATTTGTTACCTCTGGTACCTAGCTGTGATGAATCATTCTAAATATTTTTCCCTGTTGTTACTATTATCATTTAAATCATTATAAACAGTGAGAATACAAAAATATTTAAGTAGTAATTCAAATTTTATTTAATTTTAACTCATTGAATAAAAAGTGGTAGAGTCTTTTTTCCTCTATATGTTAGGGTTTCTGATCAATTTTTCTGAGGACAATAATTTCTTTACATTTGACGGCCACTTTACAACCCCAGATGGACACAAAAATTTTATAATAAGAGGATAACACAGGGAATAATATATACTTTTAAAGCATCAGTTGTTAAATTGTAACGAATTTTGTATAATATTCCCCCAAGTTTTTGACAATTTAAGCAGACTGATTGAATATGATTTTTCCAAATTAAAGTTTTCATCTATGATAACCCCAAAAAGTTGTACATGAACCCTCTTAAGTTCACACCCATCCATATAAAACTGGACCCATGTTGTATATACAGATCGTTTTTGAAATAGCATATAATTAGTTTTGTAATATTTACCTTTAATTGTTAGTGAAACCCATTACTAATTTTTTCTAGTTCAGTATTTAACACCGCATTCAAGGGGATTAAGTTGTTATCCTGTAAGAGCAGATTGGTGTCATCTGCAAAAAGAACATAATTAAATTTATTACTGGCATTGGAAATATCATTTATAAATACCAAGAACAGCAATGGGCCCCAGTATTGATCCCTGAGGTACTCCCCTGTTCAACAGTTTTTCAGCACTGATGTTTTCTTATTACAATATACAGCTTGTTTCCTATTTGTCAAATAACTTGAAAATAACTTTAATGGTTTTCCCTCTTTTTTCCTATATTATTTAGCTTATCTATAATATTTTAGGGTCCAGTGAAATCAAATGCCTTAGATAAGCCCATGAATATGCCTGCAAATAGTGTTTTCTTTCCAAATTACTATAAATTTCACTTGTAAATTTTCATTATGGCTTTCTCTGTTTGACTTGTTATTGCGAAATCCATACTGATTATCAGATAATAATTTAAAATTTTCCCAAGAACCCTTTGAATCTATGACAATAGTTTTTTCAAAAACTTTACTAATCGAGGGTAAAAAGATATGGGTTCTATAATTATTTCATCCATCATCATCACCAGATTAAATATTGGTATCACTTTAGAAATTTTTTAAGTTTGTCCGGAAAGCATCCTTGCTGAAAACATTAGAATTGATTATTGGGGTGAGAGGAGACATCAATGTTAATGTGCAGTAAGTTGGAGCAGTTTTGGTGGAATTTCATCACATCCTGGTGCTGTGTTTGCTTTTATAGATTTAAATATTGATAACCTCTTCCTAGTAACAGGATAGGGGTTTAAAAAGAAATTTCCGATGGTATTTGAAAAATTTTTTGAGAGGGAGAGTTTTGCTTGCACTTGTTTGTTGCGGTGGGGATCCAGCTTTTTTTTAAGAAAGTTCATTAAAAATATTTGCAGTGAGGCCTTTACTATTTTTCAGTTTAATTTCATTACAATGATTGACTTTTTTTCTGCCCATTAGACTATTTATTGTATTCCAAATTGATTTATTATTACCTTGTTCACTTTTAAATTTATTTGAAAATATTTGTTTTTTGCAGCTCGAAGTAGTGTTAGCAGCTTTTTTCCTGTAAGCTTTATATCTGGTCCATATGACAATGGCCATTTTGATGCCAACCTTTCAAGTCTGTGTTTCTCCTGGATACTAGTTTTTAATCCTGCAGTTATAAAGGGCTTCTTTCGTTTTTAACGTTAACTTTTAATTTTTTTTTAAAGGAAAACAAGATAAAAATTTATCTCTATATAAACTGTGAAATTTATCATATGCATCATTTCGTCGTTAAATTTATAATTTGCAAACCATTTTTCATGTGATATTTCTCTGCAAATAAATTGATATTGATGTCAGAAAAAAATCTTCTTTCTACATATGCATCACACTTATTTACAACTTTTCTAAACTGAGAGTATACTGCAAAATGATTTGTTATATCAGTATATACATGTAATTGGGTTTTTATTATTTTCCCCGATGTGAGGTCCATATATGATCTATTAATGGGCACAGTTTTCAGTAACTCTCGTGGGTTTTTGTTTTAATGGGAAAACAGCCCTGTGAATACATAACGTTATGAAATCAAAGACTCCTGATTTAGTTGCTTTAAGTAAATCTAAGTTCCCAAACCCCCCGAAAAAATATTTTGTTGTACTTTTCTATCGCTGTATAATCAAATATTGTCTTTAAAGCATTTAAAAAATTCAAGCATGTTCCCTTTGGCGGCCTATAGACAGATGCAAACAAGTTGATTTCCTTTCCATTTTTCACTTGTACACAGACACACTCAAAAAATGGTTCCATCAAACAACACTCCTTAAAGATACAAGAACTATACCCACTGGATATATAATACACACACCTCCACCTTTCCATTTCTGTTCATTGCGTACATATCATAAACCTTTTAAAACATACAATGCTTTTGATGTTATTATCTAGCCTAATCTCCGAGACCCCATCACATCAAATTTATCCTTATCGGTTAAACACGACAATTAATATTTGGAGATTACTAGCTAGACTTCTAATGTTCATACTTAATACCGAAAATACATTTAACTTCACTTAATTTACTTTAACATCATTTAAAATATATACTGTGAAAATTTTTGTGTCATATTCCCCATATCAATAATAAATGAATCAAAACCATTACTGTTCATATCTTGTTCTAGATCAAGCGGATTAAAATCATCTGATCAAGTTCATTGACATACAAATAGTTTGTGTGGACTGTGTCACTGTTGGTAAGCCTTTCAAGTTCAACATTACCCAAAGAATAAAAAGGGAAAGGGACTGATTGACAGCCCTCATTATGCTAAAGTTCTCGTTACTTTTTTTTCCTTCTTAAGGAGGAAGGAAATTTACTTCTTCACAATCCTTTGAGGGTTCTTCCTTATCTTCGGTGACTGTGAGCAAGGCGAAGCACCTGTGGCGGGTGATGAGGCGAGTTGGACCGGGGCTGGGAGGGACGGGTAGGCGGGCACAGCGCCGGCCTGTCCCCCCACACCGACACTTCCCCCTCCCCACCACCCACCCTAGTACCAGGCCGAGCCACAGCTCCACCCACTGCACCAGCCACTACCGGGACAGCTGCAGCAACTGCTGTAGCTGCTTGCTGCCGATCACGGCCGGGCAGGGTGGATCCTCGCCCCAGGGGGGTATGATTTCCGATGCACTGTCAGTACCAAGCCTGTCCTTCACGATGAGCTTAGTATGCCGAAAGTAGGCAATTTTCCCCTGTGATCTTGCCTGTTTCATCTGCGGTATCTGAGCGTTTTGACTGCCTGTGAAGCAGCGCACAAATCATCATTAAGGTAGATATTGGTACCTCGCAACTTCCTCGCATCCTCAGATCGCCTCTCGATCACAGTACGGGAGAAACGCGCAACGATGAGACGAGGTCTGTCATCGCGGCGCTGCCCCAAACCCTATGGGCCCTCTCCAGCTGCCCCGCCAGGCAGCTGCAGCTTATCCCCAGCAGGGAAGACACCAGCGCCGCTGACTGCTCCCCCGTTTCCCCCTCGTCGCGCTCCTCGACACCGCTGATTCGAATGTTTTTTCCCCCTGCTGTAGTCTTCCTGATAATTCATGCGTTCTTCCTGTCTTTAATTTGTAGTTTTGAGGAGTCAATGTTGTGAGAGAGCTTATCAAAAGTTCTTTGTTGACAAGCTTTTCTTTTACATGTTCCCTTTATGGTTGTTTGAGTTCATCAATTTCTCGTTGACTGAACTCAAGGCTGGTGGTGAGATCCGAAACAGTGGATTCAAGCTTCTGTATTCTATTCATTAACTGCTTCACCATTACCCCATGGCATTCTTATATGCTCTCTCTTGAGATTCCAAAATGTTGTAATTACAGTTTGATCCATATTGAGGTAGTAATAAGATATGCTCTCTGGAGCTGTAAAATGCTTCGTGACGTCAGCTCACTACTGCGCATGCGCAAAAGCAGTCAGCTGGTCGAGAGGGGATGTAGAACTGTGATTCAAGTCTTACAGTAATTCTGTCTAAGTCCAAAAAACCCCACTTTTTCCAAAAGACCCCTGAATTTTCTACTGTGCTCTTAGGTAACTTGCTTGAGTAGTTTAAAAAGTCTGTAGCAGCTCTGGTTCCCTTGTTTTCTTGAAAAACTTGGAGAGCTCTCTGCCTGCCTTGTAAACACTGCCGCCATTAGTAGTAGTAGCAGTAGCAGTAGCAGTAGCAGTAGCAGTAGTAGTAGTAAATAGTAGTAGTAGCAGTAGCAGTAGCAGTAGTAGTAGTAACAGTAGTAGTAGTAGTAGTAGTAGTGTAATGGCCCCTTATTCAGGAGAAAATAGATGAGAATTATTATCATATAATTCCCGAGTTATGTCTCGTAAGCAGTTCACTTTGTTAGTTTCACGGGTGAGTCTTGAAAGGTTAATAACTACTCTGGTTAGGGTAGTTGTAGTGTCACCCGGTTATTACTCTTGGGGAAATCAATTCGAAAAGTGTTAAATGTAAAACATTGACCAGGATTCCCAAAACAAATTGAGGGTCAGTATGTTCTTAATATATCCAGGTAAAAGGTGATGGGATACCAGTCTCATTTAATTTCATTAACAGACGCAGTTGGTTCGGTGAGTCTTCAAGGTATTTTAATTCAAGTTACAATCAACACGATTTTGGTGTATTCAGGTGAAGATTTAAACGAAAAAGTGTTTAAAAAGTAAATTATTGAGTCAAGGGTAGTGTAGGTCAGACTAGATGAAACAATTTGTCTAGGAGATTTCATGTTAGAAGTCGGAGTGCCTGGTTTTCACGGGCTCAGCCTGGTTCAGGGAGGAGTATTTTAATTCGAGATAGTAGTACTGCTTCTCACTTCCAGTCGACCCGCTTGCGCGTGTTGTGGGCGGGCATTCAGGGGCTCTAAGGGTCTCGTTATATAACCTGAGGGTAGCCGGTGTGCGCCCTGGGACGAACCTTGCGCAGAAAATGTGGTACTGAGTCAGGTTACGACCACGTCATACCAGGGTTAAAGGGTTTATTGGGGGACTTTCCCTTTTATTTAATAAAAATTTTGTTTTT
>JACEEZ010004817.1:0-12441 GCA_016584305.1 Chionoecetes opilio | reverse complement strand
GGAGTTTTCCTGTCCCCTCACTACCCATCCACTTTCCACCCCACCAGAACCTATCCACCCCCTTTTTAAAAAGCTCCCCAATGACTCCGTACTAACTATCTGTCTACTGAGTCCATTCCATTCATTCACCACCCTATTTGTGAACCAGTTTTTACCTATTTCCTTTATAAATCTACGCCCTTCCAGCTTGAATCCGTTAATTCTTGTTCTACCATGGTTAATAGCTGTAAGAGCTTTTCCTACCTCTTCTTTATTAAATCCCTTATCCACTTAAAAAACTTCTATCAGATCGCCCCTTACTCTGCGTCTCTCAAGTGAGTGTAACTTTAATAACTTCAATATCTTCTCATAACTAAAGTTACGCATCCCTTTGTATAATTTTTGTCATCCTTTTCTGCACTGATTCTAACAAGGCTATATCCATCCTGTAATATGTAGACCAACACTGAACCGCATAGTCTAGGTGAGGTCTGACTAGAGCCAGATAAAGCTTTAGAATAACTTCCGCACTTCTACTTTTAACACTTCTGGTAATGAATCCTAACACTCTATTAGCTCTATTTCTAGCTTCAATACATTGTTTCCTTGGTCAGAGGTCTGGGCTCACCCTCACTCCAAGATATTTTTCACCTTCGGATCTTTTCAGCGATACATTGCGTATGGTGTATCTATTACCAGGGGTTTTTCTACCAACATTCATAACGCTGCACTTATCAATATTAAATTCCATCTGCCATCTGACTACCCACTCATTAAGTGTATATAAGTCTCCCTGCAATATGTTTACATCAGACTGTGATCTAGTAGTCCTACCTACCTTAGTATCTTCAGCAAACTTGCTGATATCACTGCTAATCCCACTATCCAAGTCGTTGATGTAAATCAAAAATAGTAATGTACCCAAAACAGACCCTTGTGGAACTCTGCTTGTCACCTGTCTCCATTGAGATTTAGAACCATTAATTGTAACCCTTTGTTGCCTTTTACTTAGCCAATCTCTGATCCAACGAAGAAGCTTCCCATCTATTCCATGAGCCTTAACCTTATTTAAGAGTCGCTCGTGTGGTACTTTGTCGAATACCTTACTAAAGTCCAGGTATATTATATTATAATCCTTATCATTATCTGATGTCTTATAGACTTTCCTATAAAAACTCAATAAATTGGAGAAACATGACCTAACCTTGGTGAATCCATTTTGTGAATCATTGATCAAACTATGTTTTTCTACGTGCTCTCTAATGTTTTTTGCAGTAATAGATTCCAATAATTTACCTACCACTGACGTTAGACTTACGGGTCGATAATTTGACTTTAGTCCTCTGTCTCCCTTATTAAATATGGGGACTACATTTTTTTTCCTCCACAATAACGGCACATCGCCTATCCCAACCGATTTACTAAAAAGGTGCACTAACAACTCACTAACAACCTCATTGCATTCTTTTAATAATCTGGGATACACTTCATCTGGTCCTTGCGATTTAAAATTCTTCATTTTATCTATACCCTCTTCCACCATTTCCGTAGTTATCACAATATCTTTGAGTTTCTCTTCATCGCTTCCTTTGAAAATCTGTTCACTTTTAGGTATTGTCTGTGTATCCTCCTCAATAAAAACACTTAACCCCTTCACGCCCAGATCTTTCCCTTGCTATAACAAAATTCCTGTTGTTGAGTAATAAAATTACGAAAGCTAACTGAATATACCAAATTAGTTGGTGGACAAGGATACTAAACAGGTCATATCTATAAAACATTGCTTATATTCACTAAAATTCGTCTAATGGTACCCAAATTACAATGAAATTTACTTTCTGGGCCTCAAGGGGCTAAGAAATAATCATTTAGATATTTACACTTATCCTCATCCGTATTTAAGACCTCACCCTGCTCTAATTTTAACGGCCCCACTAATTCCCTTGTCTTGGCTTTATATACCTTATAGAACCCCTTTTGGTGGCTTTTCGCCTGTCCTGCTACTTTAATCTCATAATTGTTCTTAGCTACTCTTGTTAATTTCTTCACTGTCCTCGCCATCACGTTATACTGTTCTTTGCTCGCCTGTCCAGCCTTGAACCTTAAATACATGATTCTTTTTACTCCAATGTTGTGTTTTAAACCAGTGTTCATCCATTTCGGGTCATTCTTCCTTGATATTATCGCCCTATAAGAATTTTTTTTTCTGTCCTTTAATTAAATTCCTTGCAAATAATGTATAATATTCCTCGGCCCCGACCTCACTTCCAGCTTTATCCGCGCTGACCTTGCAACATTCCTTTATCCTACTCCCCCCAATAATCACTTCCAGGTGTCTTTCTAATCCTGCATAATTGGCCTTTCCAGCTGCCACTGCGCTGACCTTGGAACATTCCTTACCCTCTATCCAACCCCTCCGGAGAATCCCCTCCAGGTGTCTTCCTATTCATTAAAAAAAAAAAATTCTTACATATGTGCCTATAGCGCCTGTAGGCAGTGGTGACCCAGGGCTCGGATGGTAGGCTCTGGAGGTTCACTTGAGGGCTCTGATGGTTGGTTCTCGCCCGTGGTGGCGCAGGCAGGATTCTTATAGTGACGCCTGTGATTAGAGGCTCATGCCGCCCCCCTGTGTCCTCCGATGCACTCGCAATCGAAGGTAGAGTTGATGGACAGGGCATGTGGGTGTTCTTAGGCCACTCGACGTTGCAGAAAGGTTTTGGTTTTTTTCGGGGATCAAACTCGGGTCACCAAGAACGCAAGTCGGAGACGCTAACCACTCCGCTATCGCCTCCCCAAAATTGGCCTTTCCAGCTGTCACCGCCCTGACCTTGATCGCCCTGACCTTGGAAAATTTCTTCCCCTCCATCCTACACCCCCAATTAATCCCCTCCAGGTGTCTTCTTAATCCTGCATAATTGGCCTTTCTGAAATTAGGTACTCCTTGTTTATTGACAGTTATTTTTCCAACTTCCCATTTTAAGCAAAATCTGATTTCATTATGGTCGCTGTTAGCTAACTGTTCACCAACCTCCACCTCTTAAACTAAATCTTCCCTGTTTGTCAGCAATAAATCTAGAATATTATCTCTTTTTGTAGGCTCCTTGATTGCTTGGCCTAGGAAGTTATCTTGGATTATATTTAACAATTCCTCTGCGTCGTTGTCTCCTATAATTAAATCCCAGTCTATATTCCTAAGATTAAAATCTCCCACCTCGCATAGTCAATTATATCTGCAAGCCTTGTTTATTTCTTGCCATATAGGAGCTGAATCCTCTTTAACTAAGTTTGGAGGCCTATACACTACACCCTAAAACCTCTGTAACCTCCACCAAAGACTACTGTGTACTGGATTTGCTACTCAGTTTGGGCTATTTCCTGTGGAGGCCAGTTTTGCGATTCATGACATTTTCGAACATCACTCACATCTCCCTTCCTATGGTTTATCAGTTTAAATGATATACCTTTATCTTAGTAAATGTTTGTTCTATAATATTAACATATAAAAAACAGTAAAATACACTAAAGAAAGGCCATTATGAGAGAGTGAGGAAAAATGCATGAACATATTCACTTAAACTCTTCGCCATTTAATATTTTGCGAAAAAACATTTTACATGAAACATATCAATAGAAGCGGATTTTCATTAGCTTTCCATTGAGATATTTCGTATTTGATGAATGAATTAGTACTATTCACAAATTAGCGTTAACTAAATAAATAGGCTCATCAATCGAGAAAATTATCCGATTGATGATGTAATTGTTTTAGTTAACGCTAATTTATGCATAGTTCTAATAAATTATCAGAAAGCGAAATATATCTATGGAAAGCTATAAAACTCCGCTTTTATTGGTATGTGTCATGTAAAACAGCTTACAAGCAGAATATTTAATGGCGAAGAGTTAAGTGAATATTAAGTTCATGCATATTTTTTCAGAGTCTCATAATGGCATTTCTTTAGTGTATTTCAGTCTTTTATTTGATAATATTATAGAACAAACATTTACGAAGATAACAGTGTATCATTTATACTGATAAACCATAGTTTACTGTATTCATGGAACACTTTTTTACTTGCCGATCCGATTGGTGATGTTATATTTTTAGTTAACGCTAATTTATGCATGGTTCTAATTCATTTATCAGAAAACGAGATATACCAATGGAAAGCTAATGAAAATCCGCTTCTATTGCAATTTTTCATGTAAAAGTATTTCGCGCAAAATATTTAATATCGAAGAGTTTAATTGAATATTGAGTTCATGCATATTTCTTCAATCTCTCATAATGACATTTCTTTAGTGTATTATATTGTTTTTTATTTGATAATATTATAGAAAAACATTTACGAAGATAACTGTATATCATTTATACTGATAAACCATAGGGAGGGAGATGGGAGTGGTGTTCGAAAATGTCATGAATCGCAAAACTTGCCTCCACTGGTCATGGGCGGGTTGCCGCGGGGCACGAGTAGCAAGTCCAGTATACAGTAGTCTTTGCCTCCACCCATATAGATTCATGCTGACATCTGTTTTTATAACATTATTAACACAACACTGCAATGTATCTCTTGCATAAAGCGCAACTCCTCCATCTCGCCTACCTAACCTGTCCTTGTGAAATAACTTATACCCAGGTATCTCTACCTCCGGATCAAATATCTTTCTTGACATATCCAACCATGTTTCGGTTAATGCTATTATATCAAAATCCTCTACACTGTTATTTTTTTTTATTCCTCTCAGGAAATCTATCTTGTTTAAAATACACCTACAGTTTGTATAGTAAACCTTCAAGCAACTCCTCCTCTTTTGTCCGTTTTCCCTTTATCTTTAACTAAACCCTCCTCTCTCTCTTCTCACGAATCACTTTAGTTCCCTGCCTTCTGAAGCTCCTCCTAGTGTTGCAAGTTTCCTTTACCCCGACCCCAATGTCTAATCCCCGGTTCTCTATCTAAAAAAAGCCTGCAGTGCATATACCTCCCTTTCAAAGGATTCAGACAAGATCTGAACTCCTTTCCTCGAAAAGTGCACCCCGTCCCTGTGGTAGAGGTGGTTATGCCCAAGAAAGAGGTCAAGAGGAGAAAGAGGGGGGAGAGAGAGAGAGCGAGATATATATATATACTAGCCGCAAAGCCGCCCTCCGGGCGGACTTTTTGGCTAGCTCCTGCGGAGGGCTATTGGTGGGCCTTCGGCCCACCACCTGTGTTTGGTGGGCCTTCGCCCACAAACATGGACTCTCCAGATAGCCCCTTTTTAACTTTCCTGAAATCATGGATGTAGGAATGTATGTATTCCCCCCACCCATTCACTCACCCATTACCCATCACCCCCACCCATTCACTCACCCATTACCCATCACCCCCCAGCCATTCACTCACCCCTTACCATCAACCCCCCCCATTCACTCACCCATTACCAATCACCCCCCACACATTCACTCACCATTACCCATCACCACACACCCATTCACTCACCCATTACCCGTCACCCCCCACCCATTCACTCACCCATTACCCATCACCCCCCACCCCTTCACTCACCCATTACCCATCACCCACACCCATTCACTCACCCATTACCCATCACCCCCTACCTATTCCCTCACCATCACCCATCACCCCCAACCCATCACCCCCACCCATTCACTCACCCATCACCCCACACCCATTACCCATCACCCCACCCATTCACTCACCCATTACCCATCACCCTACATCAAGGCTTCCTCAATTCTCGCAAAACCCACTTTTGTTTTTACAATTCTCGCTAATAGGCTGCTAAAAAAAAAAAAAAAACAAAAAAAATCGGATCATCTCATAAGTGGGCTTATGACCTTCCCCTGGTCAACCTGATTCCAAAAATGTGCCATATGAGGTGTTTGCGCCACGGGGGCGGAACCTATACCACACACACACACATACAGACAACAGGACAGACAGACAGACAGACACACTTTCGCTTATATTATTATTATTTTTATATATATATATATATATATATATATATATATATATAGATAGAGAGAGAGAGAGAGAGAGAGAGAGAGAGAGAGAGAGAGAAGAGAGAGAGAGAGAGAGAGAGAGAGAGAGAGAGAGAGAGAGAGAGAGAGAGAGGGGAGAGAGACGAGAGAGAGAGAGAGAGGGGGGGGAGAGAGAGACAAGAGGAGAGAGAGGACTTAAAGGAGACAGGGAGAGAGAGAGAGAAGGGGTGGTGGTGTGGGGAAGCCTAGCAAGCAAGGACTTCAAACAAGACATCCGCGCCACAGTGACCAAGTAAAGGAGTGGTTGTGGAGGAAGGGAGCTGCAAGGGTCTTTTTTTGACAACCAACCCCCTTCCGCCGGGCCCCCAGACCAACCCTCACGGGTCAGTGGAGAGTCCGCGTAACAAAAAGGACAAGAACTGAGCTGTTGGCAATATTTAGATTCGGGCCAAAGCCTAGGGCCCGACAAATCGCCATCCCTACACCAGGGATGTCTGGCCAGTCTCGCATCCAACAATAATAAAAAACATTCAGCCTCGGCAAGTGATCCCAAAAAGGCGCTAGGCCCCGACAACATAGCCCTCACCTACTAAAGGGATGTCTGCCCATCGCTCCCCCACTCACTATATTTTAAAACAACATTCTTTCCTCGTGCAAGTGCCCCACGCAAAGGAAAGAGCAAGAAGGGGGCCATCCACAAACAAAAAAGAAAACGGGACCCAAAAACTACCCCCCAAATTTTCCCCTTCTCACCACGTTGGGAAAAATTGGGAGCCCCTCACACCGCCAAGACAAACCTTTTTGGACCCACCATCTCCTAAACCCCAAAAATTTGGGTTTCAGGCAGGGAAGGTCAGCTGCAGACCGCTCCCCCTCGTCTGCTTACGGGAAACCCACTGCGGAAAAGGGGAAATGGACACCTTTCGTGGCTTTGGCATTCCCGGACCTTTGACAGGTGTGGCACCGGGGGTCTGCGCCAAGCTGGGAGCCTGGGAGGGCGCGGCGCCCTACGCAGTCATCCAGGACTCCCTCCAAGACAGGACCTTTCGGGGGGTTAACGGCTCACTTCCAGCCAGCAACCCATCCACGCCAGCGTCCCGCGGGCAGCGACCTGGGCCCTTCTGTGAAGGGTCTATTTCAATGACATTCCCAGCTCACCCCTGAGGCCCGGCCTCGCGATGAGTCACCCTTGCCTTCCCCTGCGACAGACGTGCTGGGGGGACACGGTGGGGCCGCTAAAACCTGGCATTGGCAAATCGTCACCTGGAGTGTCGATGGCAGGTCAGCCTGGCCCCTAAAAAAAACCCCCAGGCTCTGCTTATCTCCGCAGGCAAGCATCACCAACCTCCTGCACCGGACATACGGCTTGAGGGCGATCACCCCCCCTTCAAGATCCTCTCCATCCTTGGGGTGGATTTTGACGCGGGACTGACTTTCCCCCAGTCAGCAGGAATAGCAAAAAAAGGGCCCTGGAGACTCCTGTGTCCGGCTCACCCCCCCTTCTAGATGTCAAGGGGTTGAGTTCTGTAAAAGGGGGCTAGGTACGTCCCCAAATGAATACTCCCCCTAGCATGGTTTTCCTGCCGCCCTCTTCCCTGGCCCACACTGACCGCGTCCAGAGAAGAGCCCACGACTGGTTACGTAAACTTTCCCCACCACGCGCCTACCCCTCCAACCCCCCCAGGAGCCAGGGAAGGGGGGGTTTTTGGCAGCACAAAAAATCTCCACCCCCCCCTGGAGCCATCAAGCCCCCAGGCCCCCCCCCCCTTACCCACCCGTGTCGCCCAAAAAGGAGAAATGACTTTCCTTTCCAGGACGAGCAAAAACCACCCCTTTCCCCCCCACCCTCAACCGTTTTTAAAACCGCCTCCCCCCACCCTTTTTACAAGACTTTTTCAAGGGGAAAAAATTTTCCCAAGATTTAAAAAAATGCTTTTTTTCTTTTTAAAAAAAAAAATTTTTTTAAAAACAAAAAGGTTTGGTTTTTTTTCCCATGGAAATAGCCAGCTTTCCCCCAAAAAAATAATTTTAAAATTAGGGAAAAAGGAAAAAGCAAAAGAGGAAAGACAAAAGGACGCCTAAAAAAAAAGGGGGCCCCGAAGAGGAGAGAAAAAACGACATATAGAAAGGTCCCAAAAAATTTCCCAAACCCCCCCCCACTTCCTCAAATAGGGGGCGAATGAGAAAAACCCTCCCCAAAGGCCCCGGGAGGGGAAGGGAAGGTTCAAGGGGGAAGGGGAAAATTTAAAGAAAAAGGAGAAAAAAGGGGGGAAAAAACAAAGGGGGAAAAAAGAAAAAAACAGGGAGAAAAAAGAGGATTAAAAAAGGGGAAAAAGGGGAAAAAAAGGGGGGGAAGATAAAAAGGGGGAAAGGGGGAATAAAAAAAGGAAAAGGGGGGGGGAAAATAAAAAAAAAAAACAAAATTCCTCTTTTATTTTCCCCTCCCCCCTTTCCCCCCCCCCCCCCCCCGAAGGAAAATAAAGGGGTTAAACCTTCACAGAATGTTCTGTTTTGTCCCGGGGTTTTTAACCCGGGGGCCCCCCAAGGGAAAGAGGGAAAGGATTTAGGTTTTTAGGGGATTTTAAGGGTGGGGTTTTTTTGTTTTTGGGGGTTTTGTTTTTTTTTTTTTGGGGGTTTTTTTTTTTTTTTTTTTTTTTTTTTGGGGGGTTTTTTTTTTTTTTTTTTTTTTTTTTTTGTTTTTTTTTGTTTTTTTTTTTTTTTTAAAATTTTTTATTTTTTTTTTTTTTTTCCCCCTTTTCCTCTCCCCCTTTTTTCCCTCCCTCTCTTTCTCTCTCTCTCTCCCTTTTCCCCTCTCTCTCTTTTTCCTCTCTCTCTCCCTTTTTCCCCTCTCTCTCTCTCTCTCTCTCCTCCCCCTTCTCCCCTCTCCTTTTCCTCTCCTCTCCTTTTTCCCTCCTTTTTTTCCCCCCCTCTCTTTCCTCTTCTCCTCTCCCCTTCTTCCTCTCTCTCTTCCCCTCTCTTCTCCCCCCTCCTCTCTCTCTCTCCCCCCCCTCTTCTCTCTTCTTTTTCCTCTCTCTCTCTTCTCTTCCCTCTCTCTCTCTCTCTCTCTCTCTCCTTCTCCTCTCCTCCCTCTTCTCCCCTTCCTCTCTCTCTCTCTTTTTTCTCTCCTCTCTCTCTCCCTTTTTTTTCCCCTCTCTTCTCCTCTCTCTCTCCTCCCCTTCCCCCTTTCTTTTTTTTTTGGGTTTTTTTTAAAAAAAGTACTTAGGAAAACTTAGGGAAACTTTTCACGAAACTTTTTCATTGTTTATGAGAAAACTTAGTCAATATAATTCCGAGCAAATAAAGTTGTATTAAAAAGTTTTAGAAATTGTAAGTTGTATTCAGTTTTCTGCCGAGGGGGCGACCAATAAAGGCGCCAGATGTAGCAGGGGAAGGCGCCTCCAGCGATATATAACACATTACTCGCGCGAAACCTTTAACATATTGAATAGATAAACTTTTAAAAAAATACATTTTAATTTCAAAAAGGAAAAAAATTGTTACTAACTTTTTCCATTTTTCCTAACCCCTGTTTTTTAACGAGGCGAAAAATCCTGATCCCTTGCTGGGTACTGACTGATATATGTATGATACCAGGAGAAGGGAATACTACGCCTCCTCTAAATATCAGCTGTATTTTTTCATAGTTAACCATATTATCAGGTAAACATAGGCATAATTTCAAGCATGAGACCTTAAGATAGAAGGAAGTTTCGCCTTCGCAAAAAAAAATAGACTAGTAATGCTGAGAAAATCTAAGTCAACTCGCAATGATATATTCAAGGAACATTTATAAAATATGATTTCAATATATTAACCCTGAACTACTCTTGTTCATATTTCAAGCATGGACAATCCTTCTAACCTAAACATTACCACTAATAATACTGAGAAAGGTCAATTCAAACGACAATTAAACGTGTCAAAATTTCACATTAAAAAGATTTACTCCAATGTTATGACCTACAACACTATTTTCATATTTCACGCTCCGGAAAATTAATGTTGTTAAATTAGTTAAAAACTAATAACAGTAAGACAAATTAATAAAGCTACAATTAAGCATTTCAAACTAAAACACATATAAATACAAAATCTACTTCAATATCATATGACATAACTAAACTTTCTTCAAAATGTTAAAGCATAAGAAAACATCTCTCATAAACACTTGCAATGTATTAATAGTGTAACACGTCGACAACATGCTTGGCGCCACAGGTGTGTCGCTACCTGGGGCATCACAGCACCCGCAACACACCGTCTCCGCAACAACACACGTCACTTAACGCAAAATGTGTTTTACACTTTGATTGATTGATTTCAATATTTTGTCTCTCTACCCTTCCTGCTCCTCCTCCTCCTTCTTATCATTTTAACTATCCTCCTCCTCCTCCTCCTACGCTCCAGTCCTCCTCCTCCTCCTCCTCCTATCCTCCTCCTCCTCTCCCTATTCCCCTCCTCCTCCTCCTCCTATCCTCCTCCTCCTCCTCCTCCTCCTCCTCCTCCTCCTCCTCCTCCTCCTCCTCCTCCTAACCGCAACCAGTTAACATGTTTGCGGGACCCGAAAGTGATAGATTGGTAATAGGAGAGATAACGGTAGACGAAATATCAAAGTATTTGCAGAAACTTGACCCAGCAAAATCCGTTGGGGTGGACGATATTTCGCCGAAATGATTTCACGAATATCACAGTCAACTTTTGCTCCCATTAAAAGCTCCCATTAAAGATTATTTTCAATAAATCACTAATGGACAAAAATGTTCCAGGTATGTGGAAATTAAATAATGTTACACCGATATTCAAGAAAGGGTGTACAAGCATCGTAAATAATTATCGCCCAATTAGTCTGTGATTGTTACACTATTTGAGAAAATATTGCGGGATAGAATAGTGTCTTATCTCGATGAAAATAACTTAATATTAAACTCCCAGCATGGTTTTCGAAATAAGAGATCCTGCTTAACAAACCTACTCTATTTTTTCAATGTCATTTAATCAAACTGGGACGCAAAATTAACTTGGATATAATATTCCTTGATTTTCAGAAAGCCTTCGATACAGTTCCCCATAAGCGACTTTTGACCAAGCTAAGGGCGCATTGTTTAGGAGAGCAGTTATGTTCGTGGATTGGCGATTGGCTTTCAAATCGTAAACAACGGGTACTAATAAAGGGCGAGGCATCTGATTGGTTAGATGTTACTAGTGGGGTACCTTTGGGCTTGGTGTTGGGTCATACTCTTTTTCTGATATATATCAACGATCTGGACAGCAGCCTTGTATCTAAAATATCGAAATTTCGCGATGACTCCAAATTAGGCGGTAAAGCTTATACAAGAGAACACTGCGAACTCATACAACATGATCTAGACAAACTATCAGATTGGAGAGGTAAATGGCAATTAAAATTAAATTCCGTTTAATGTAAAGTAACGCATATAGGCAACGATAACTTCAAATATAACTATCAGATGCAAAAAAAGTAGTTAACTGAAGTACAGCAAGGAAATTATTTAGGTGTGATCATTAGTCTTAAAACAAGTACGCATTGCTTAGCTGCTGTAAAAAGGGGAATTTGATGTTGGGCTTCATTAAACGCAACTTTGAACATAAATTTCCTAAAGTAATGACACGACTATACACGTCTTTGGTTAGGCTGCACTTAGAATATGCTTTTCAATTCTGGTCGCCGTGCTTCGTAAAAGATCAAGCAAAATTATAATCTGTTTAAAGAAAAGAAAAAAAACTGATTCCATCTCTGCGAAATTCATATTATAAAGAGAGGCTGCGAAAACTTAATATGTTTTCCTTACAGGATCGTAGAATCCGTGGGGACTTGATAGAAACTCTCAAGATCCTTAAAGGGTTTGATATAATTAATGAAGATAACCTGTTCGAGCTTTCTCCTCAAATGACAACAAGAAACAACGCTTTAAAACTGAATAGTCAGCGCTTTTGTACAGATCTCCGTAAAAAATTATTTCAATATCAGAGCTGTCAATCGGTGGAAAAAATTACCTGAAAATGTTGTCGAAGCCAGCACAATAACTTTATTGAAAAACAGACTTGACGCGTACTGTAAAGTAAATGGGTTTTGATAATGCCCTGTAAATTATATTATAACGTTCCCTGGAACGATTAGTGTTATTGGTAGCAACAGTTAGAATACTTCATATCCACTCATTCTTCACTATGAGACTTCTATGTCATTATCTTCTTTAGGGACATGGTAGTACTTTATAACTGTTATCGTGCATGTAGTTTGTTAATTAGTAGAATATAATTCAACAGAAACCCTCCATATAGACCAATAGGTCTCCTTGTATCTGTTTTTTCTATGTATTCCCACGTATTCCTCCTCTTTACCGCACTCAAGAAATCCAATGACACAATGTCAGAATGTCGACACAAGTGGAATGAGGCGTGACAGAGAAGTGTTAGAAGTTACACTACAGATGGGGAAGAGGAGGTACAGAGGT
>JACEEZ010004815.1:52750-111120 GCA_016584305.1 Chionoecetes opilio | reverse complement strand
GGTGGTGGGGGTGGTGTTTGGGGTGGGGGGGGACGGGGCGTGCGCGGGTGTCTCGCATGGCAGGGACTCGCCGCCGACGCCTTCACTGTACACTGCGGAAGGAACAAAGATTTCTCGGTCACAGGCTCCTATTTGGTGATCTGAATCAGGGGTGCACTCAAGGAAAGCCAAGGGGCCATGGAACCCTCAACTCAGGGGCACCCCAAGGGGGCCATGGAACCCCCAACACCAGGGGCACGCCAAGGGGGCCATGGAACCCTCAACAAATTTTTTTCCATGGTAAGAAATCAGAAAAACAGTCAACCTTCTCTAAATCAAACGCTATAATTCAAACTTCAGATAATTCGACCTGTTTCAGACCATTCAAATTTATCAATAACTTTCCATAATTCGAGCAAGTTTGAATTATCCTTAGCCTTACTAGGGGGAGCCCGGGAGCTCTCCCATGCGGTGCTGCGGGCTGCCCAGCGTGATCTGATATATGATCATTTATAATTATCTTATAAAATGATAGGCGGAGGAAAAAGGCTGGAGGGAGAGGAGGAGGAAGGGGAAGGAGGGACGAGGAGGGGAAAAAGGAGGGGAGAGGGGAGGAGGAGGAAGGAGGTGGGACAAGGGGAAGGGAGGAGAGGAGGAGAAGAAAGGGAGAGAGGAAATGGGAGGGGAAGAACTATTTTTTTTAAGTATCCTTCGCTTTGTATACATCCTTCAGAGTCCTTCACGGGCCTCTTCGCCTCCTTCACGCATCCTACAGGAGTCTGGAAGGCCATTAGCAGTCCTACAGGATTGCTATAGCATTTTCCTAGGTTTTTATAAGTACTTTGACAATCGCATGGGTGGCTCAATAGGGATTATAATAATAAATTATTAATACTGATCGTTGTATTGAAGTCATGATTAATCTAGCAATGCCTATCATATTTTTATGTCTTGTAGTAAGTTTTGTCTAATTTGTGTTTTTTAAAGAATATCTGGAAGTATCATGTCATTGTGAATTGGCTGAAATAGGGACTTCTAATCATTGTAACTGAAAACTGACTACAGATTCGTGTTCAGCATGCCCGATAACTGCTAGGAACTAAATTTTCAAGCAAATCTATTTTTCAAAAATATTGAAAATTTTGCAAGGTGCATGCCTTGATTTTTTTTGAAAATCATTTTTTTTTAAAATAATTAAAAAACTTGACAGATAGATCAATTAATTAGGTAAACTGAAGTTACAAGGGCTATCATTTGGTGAAAAGAAAAAAAATTTTGATTGGTAAAAAACCCGAGAAAATAGCTTATTCGACTTTATACAAAAATAAATTTTCTCGACAACCTGAGGTTTTTTTGACAAGCGATTATTGCACCCTGTGGAACCCTCAAGATAAAACCTTTTTTACTTCGAAAAATTTTTTCTTAGACTCGTAGTTTTGCGGCAAAAAAAACAAAACCGTTTTTCGCCATTTTGGGAAATATTGTTGAGCGCCAGAAATCCGAAATATTTTTTCCGCAAAGATAAGGGGAAAATGCCGGGATACAATTGTAGACCCTCCTTTGGAAAATAACTTTTGAGGGGTAAGTGGCTGTGTGGAACCAATTTGTGACCAAATGCGTTATAGAAAAATATATAAGTTTATAATTAATATAATTAAAACAATATAACTTAAAAGCAGCCATAAGCCCCCCCCAGTGTCAAGGCCTCCCCTGTCCCACAAAACTTAAACACAGCAGCCAGACAGCTTCCCCACACGCCAAGGCCTCACCTGTCCCTAATTTTTCGTTGCATTTTGATCAAACTCGTTACGGGGCGTCGGGAAACGCTGGTTGGAAGGGCCCGTCGCCCCCCTCCGGCTGTCCACCGTGAAGCGCCGGGCCCGTCCTTCTCCGCGCCTTTGGGGCCCTGGCCGTGATGGAGCGGAAATTTTGTACAGGCGTAGCGGCGATAGCCCTCTGCAGGTGGGCTGCCGCCGACGCGCCACCATGCCACCGACCTGCAGGGCAAGGACGGGGTGGGTGATAGAAAAATAAGAAAATGAGAAAAAAAGGAACTACAAGAGGCTGCGAGACTTACATAGAGGGTGGAAGGGTTTTTTTTGGGGGAAATGAGTAAAAAGTGGCCAGGGGAAAGGGCGGAAAGGAAAGGTTTAGTCATGAATGAATGAATGAGGGAGTCAGTGAAAAAAATTTGTGTACTTAGACGATTTTTTTGTGAGTGTAAGCAATGTTTTATACTATGACCTGTTTAGTACCTTGTCCCCTAAATAATTTGGGATTTTTAGTTACTTTTTGTAAATTTTTTGGCTAACAACGACAATTTTATATACCCAAAGGAAAGATCTGGGCGCAAAGGGTTAAAATTTGGAAAGACGGGAAAATAGGCATGTTTTAGGAATTTTATCTGTACCTTTCATCCCATTAGCCCGGGAAACCCTTAGTAAAAATGAGGGGAATGCCGGAAAAACACCAAAATTTTTTCAGGAAACTCTAAAAGGCTCCTAGCAAATATTTTGAGAGGGGACAAATGACCCCTTCCCTCAGATGGCTTTTAAGGGAACCCGCTTCTTTATTATTTTGACTTTTCCCCCGCATTGGAAATTAGGGTAAAGGGGTTTTTTAAAAGAAAAAGTCATAAGGATGGGGGGTTTAAATTGGAGGGCAGTTATCTTATTATTATTATTTAATAACCCCAAAACAAAATATTCCAAAAAGGGTTTCCCAAAAAAACATAAATTCCATTTTATTAGATTTTAAAATTTCCCCTTTCGGACATCCAAAAAAAGGGCCAGTGTTTATTAGCAGAACCCCAAATTAAAACAAACTCCTTCCAATTCAAAAATAAACCAGGGGTTTAAATCTTTTGACGGGGGGCCTTTTTTAAAAAAATAAGTATTCTTTAAGGGCTCATTTACAAAAATCTGTTCTTCCTGTCCGGGCTGCGGGAATTTCCCCAATTTCTTTTTTTGCCCCCAGTACAAAATGCAGGTATAAAATTCCCTAATTGTAATTATGTGTCTACTTTCACTTTTTGGCAGCGGGGCCCGTTGGGGTCCCATTTCCAGCTGGTTTTCCCGGGGCATAACCCTTCTCCCCCACAACCGGGCAGCATTTTTTCGGGCAAAACCCCCTTTCAAAAGGGTTAAACTTACAGCCTTTGCTCCCGGGCAGGTTTGCGAGCCCCCACAGGAACCCAGGACTTTGTTTCTGCATCCATTTCCCAAACCCGGGCATCCTTTCCCAGCATTTGGGTGTCTTTTTGTTGGGCCCGGTGACGGTTGTCCAGTTTCCAGCCTGGTACATCCCCCACGCTTGGTGTGCGGGCAGCGGGGCCCTTTTTGAGTTGGGGGAAATGTTCTCCATCTTTTCCTGTTTTTCGGGGCAAAAACCAGTTCCTTTTTTGGGGGGGGGCCACTTTCCCACCACACCAGGGGGGCTGGTCTTGTCATATATAAAAATTTGTAAAACCTTCCATCATCTTAACCCGGGCCCAATCCAAACGGTGATTTGTGCATGTGGGGGTTTTTCTAAACGATAAAAGTTGAAGGCATTGTGCCCTCGGTAAAAGGCCCAACCCCATGCTTCCAAACCGATTTTTTTCCCCTTTTCCCAAAAGAAAGAAAATTTCGCCACCCCCCCTGTAAAGCTGGGGAACCTGGTAGCGCTTGGCTTCCTTTCCCCAAAGGTACTCCCCGATGGCATTGATGTGTAGGAAAAGGAAGTTCTTCCCACTGCCGAAGGCCCAACCCGATTCCCCGGAATGGATATTTGCTGGCTAAAAATTGATACCCCCCGATGAGGTACAAAAAACGTCAGTATCCACCTGCTTTACCAACTGTGGGGGCCCCCACTCTCTGGGGGCATCTTGTTAGAGGGAAACCAAAATTTCCCTTGGGTCTCCCTCTTCGGGGGTCACTGGGGCATCGAGGGGTCGGGTGCCACTGCAACTACAGGGGCTCCCAAAGATGTTGCAAAGACCTTTTTTTCCGTCTGGGAAGGTATTGGGATACAATCTTCTTTTATGGGGAATTTGGAAGAGTTTACCTTGTTTGGGGGGTCACGCAGGAAATCGGCCCAATTCCCTGGGCCCCTTTGGGTCTGGCCGGGCCACCTTCCTTCGTACCCCTTTTCCCCCCTTTTCTCTCTGGTTGATTCTTTGATACTTTTTGTCCAGGTACCTGTCCCCATACCACATCTACTCTCATAGAGGTTTTCCATTGGGCCTCATGATGGGGGGAACAAACACTCCACTTGCATAATCTTTCAAATGTAGTGAGGGCCAGTCACTGGGAGGAGGTGTACCACAGCAGCACCATCGAGCACCCCAAAACCATCAAATGAGCCAGAGGGTTTTCTTTCTTGCGTCTTCGGGCCAGAATTTTTGGTGAGTTCGGACTTCTTCCCTTGTCGCAGCTTTTTTTCCCTTTCAGCCAAAAAAAGGAGGGTATGGGGATTCCATGCTTGAAGAAGGGGTTGTCCAGGTCCCCCAATAAACGGTGCGGGTGTGACTAGGGAAAGAGACGGGAAAAGAGGGCCCCCTCATCCTTCAGCATGGGGACACTTGCCCGCCCTGTTTTCTCTTGGGTTTTTGGTTGTTTGCGATCTAAAACAGGGGCAATTTTTTTTTTTTTAATTGGGGTCATGGATGGAGTTTGCTTTTGGCAACACTGACTTCTTGTATGTCTCATATTTATTCCCTCCCACCCTCATACTCTATCATTTCTCTTTAAATTTTCGGGCCATACTGTAACCCAAATTCCCCATTGTAAAAAAAAAAGGGTTGTCCGGGTAAAATTTGAAAATTGTGATCTTGAATTATAAAAAAGGGGTGAAAAAAAAAACCAAACTATGGATGTTTCATATCGGAATTTTTTTTTTGGGGGGCCTTTAAAGGCAATTTTGGGTTTCATCAAGATTTTTCCAAAGGGTGAAAATTAGCCTTTAACCCAAAAAAAGGGGTTCATAGAGGCTTCTGAGAAAATTGGATCGTTTGTCTCCCCCCCCTTAAAAATCATAGCTAGGACCCTGTAAAATTCCTGAACAAAATTTGGGGGCTTTTATCCGGCAGCCCCCACCTCTTGAAATCTGGTCCTTGGGGGCCGGACAAACAGGCTCGGGCCCAGGTTCATGGCCTCGGGGGCCATGGTGGAGAAGGCAAGGGGCCCGTGGCACGCCGGTGAATCTTATAGTTTATCAGTAAAAATGATACACTGTTATCTTCAAAATAAAATTTTTCTATTTTTTTATCAAAAAAAAAAACAAAAATTTTTTCCCAAAGGGAAAATTTCCATTAGGGAGACTGAAGAAAAAAGGCCCTTTAACTTATATTTAAACTTAACTCATCGCCATTTAATTTTGGGGGCGTTTGTAAAAAACTTTTTTGTATTTTGTAAAAAGTCTTTTTGGGACAGGGCAACATATCAATAGAAGCGAATTTTTTTAAAGTTTTTCCATTGCTATTTTTTCTTTTTCTGATAAATAAATTGAACCGGGCATAAATTAGCGTTATAAATACATGACATAATCAAACGGGTAATTTTCCCGATTGGTGAGGTTTCTTATTTTTTTAACACTAATTTTTTGCTGGTTCTAATTCATTTATCAAAAAACAAATATATCATGGAAAAACTATAACCCTTCCACTTTATTAAAATGTTTCATGTAAAATGTTTTCTTTGCCCAAAAAATTAAAAGGTGAAAAGTGAATTTTAAAATTAAATTCATGGGTAATTTCTTCACTCCTCATAATGGCCTTTTTTTAGTGTATTTTTTTCATTTTTTATTTTAAAATTAAGAACAAACATTTACGAAGATAAAAATATAAAACATTTATACTGATAAACCATAGCCAAAAGGGGAAAAGGGGTGATGTTCGCAAAAGTCAGGAATCGCGGCCCCGGGGGTCCACTGGAAAAAAGGGCCCCAAAAAGGGGGCAAATCCAGTATAAAAGTTTCTTTGGCCCAAAATTAAAAAAGGATGGAGAGAATATGTTAGGAAATGTTTTACCCCGTTAACAGGGATAAAGGGGAAATCCCTGGACTCCAAAAACAATGGCAAGAAATTTCCGTCCCGTAGTAAAACCCCTAAGAGGAAAAAGCTAGACTAAAACATGGGAACGGGAGGGCCCCCGGATACCCGCTGTGTATTAAACCCTTTAAAAGATCATTATAGTAGGTTTATGCTTTTTTTTTTTTTTTAAAAAAAAGAACTAGGATGACCGAGGAAGTAGTAAAAATTTTAGGGAATATATTAGTGTATTTGGGGGACCACATACCTTTTTGGGTTTGATAATGTTAAAGGGAATTTTTCTCTCACAATTTAAAGAATTGTGTGACTCCTGTGAAATACAGTTAGGGTACACCACGCCTTTTTTTTCCACAGGTAATAGTATCTCTGAAAAAATGGGAACCCAACAAAGAAAAAAATTCTCTCTAACCCGTGCAAAGGGTTATCCCCCAAAAATGGGGGGCCCGTTTCTCCCTTTGAAACCCAAAGAGTGTTGAAAAGTTGGGGAGTGGCATGGACAAGGCTAACCCCAAACCCTTTTTTTGTTTTTCTTTTTTCCCCCTAACCCCTCCCCAAAGGTTTTGGGTTTCGTGTGTGAAGTTTCCACAAATTGTTCAAAAGGAGGCAAAAAGAAAATGGGAAAACGAAATCATCAAAAGAAAACCCTTTTGGGGAGAGGTAGACAAAGGCGGGAGAAAACTAATGTGGGAAAAAAAAAACGAGAGGGTTGGGGAAAGATTAATTGGGCGTGGGGGAAAAAAGAACCTTTGGCCGGGGACCCCCAGAAAAATCTCGGGGAAGGGGGGTTTGGGGGGGGGGGTTTTGGGGGGTGGGGGTGGTGGGGGGTGGGGGAAGGGCCCAACCCAAATTGGGAAAGTATTGGCAAATGGTTTTTGGAAGGGAGAAAATAAAAATTTTAGGAGGAAGAACCCAAACCCCCTAAAGGGGGGAATTTAAAGGGAAAGTGGGGGTTTGGGGCCCGAGGAAGAAATAAACGTTGAGGGGGAATTTTTAACCCCCAAACCCCCTTTTGAAAGGGGGAGGAGGGGAAATTAAAGTTTTAGGGAATGGTTAAATAAAAGATGGAAAGGATCTGAGTGAGGGTTTTTTGGCCCCCAGGCCTTTTTGGGGGGGTTAGAGGAAAAAGGGAAACCTTAAGGGTGAAAAATTCCTTTTCCCCCTGGCCCCCAAAGGGGTGGGAGAATTTCCGGGGGGTTTCTGCCTACTTTCCCTTTTGGGTGGGTTTGAGGGAGTTGGGCCCCCTTCATAAGGAGGGTTGGAGGCCTTTATTTCCCAAAAATGAGGGAAAGGGTAAAAGGGGGAAATTCCCTGGTTTATTTTTTCCCCCTAGGTCCCTTGCCTTGGTTAGGGGGGGAAAACCTTAAGAAAGGGAATTCCGGGGCCTTAATTTTGGTTTTTTTTAAGTATTTTTGATTTTAAGTGAAATTAATATAATTTTTTAATGGTAAACCCCCAAAAGGGAATTTTTTAAAAGGGGTGGAAAACCCTTGAATGTTGTTTAATTTTTTTTAAAGCTTTTTGTTGTAAATTATAATATTTTTTTTGGGCTGAAAAAAACCCAAAAATTTTTTTTTAAAGGGGGGGAGTTGGGGGGTTGGGGGGGGGGGGAATATGTTTTCGCGGAAAAAGGGGGAAATACTGTGGGTGTTGAACAAAAAACTGAGGGGGAGAAAAAGAAAAATTTTTTTTTTGGGGGGGGGTTTTTTGGGGGTAATCAAAATTCCAAAATGGGTTTAAATCCCCCCGTGCCAGTTTAAAAAATTTAAACTGAAATTTTGGCCTAAAGTAATAGATATTTATAGCCAGTTATTAACCCCTTCACTGCGGATATCAAATTCATAGGCCTACCCCCCTGTGCGGCAGGTTTAATTAAAATATAAAATAATTACTGATCATATTTTAAAGTGCCTAAATGAATAGGATGCTCATTCCATACCAGAAAATCTATGTTTGGTCTTGGTGGAGGCTACCAGCTAAGTGAAGAGTTACGTCAGAGTGCAGCAACAGGGCCGTGCCCGTGCTGCCAGACGCACAATGAAACCACTTACTACTCAACATAATACAGCTTATTTTGGTACATAAATGCTTCATTCATGCATTCATTCATTCATTCATACTTCTGTTTTATATCCATCAAGAATATGTTGACCATCTTGACTATTTAGCCTGGCCATTGAAGTGGAGGGCGCGGCAGCGTCAACACGTCGTACTGTACCGCTTGACCTTATTAGTCACACTCACTCACGCAAGCAGAAAAAGAGGTTCTATTATATCGCAACACTTGACACTGTTGCCATACAAGCCTATCACAGCGAATATTTACCCACAATATCATTGATCAAGGAGTTTAAATACAGAAACCCTATATGTACCAGCCGCAGTGATCCCTTAGATAGCTGAGAGACCGTATTTGTACAGCCGCAGTGAAGGGCTTAAATAATAATAATTTTTCTTCACTCCTCAGTCCCGATTCATTTGGATATAGGTTTCCGGCCATATATTTATGCTCGTAGTCACTGGTGACGTCACGGCAAGAAGGCAAGGAAGGGAGCAGGTAGACATACTCTCTCTCTTGCCGAGCCTGTCAGAGACTGGTGGTGTGGAGGGAGTGTTTCCCCTGCAACCCTCAAGAAGGTATGTGAGTGACGGTGTACTTATAAGGATGTCTGGTGCATTGATTAGTTCATGACAGACTTGTAACTTGTGATATGTTATCAGGGTCTGGTGCCTGGAACAGTGAGCTGAGCGGAGTGCTGCTTGATACCCTGAATTGACCCACGTGTGTGATGGCGGCGATACTTGTGTGTTGCTGAGCTGAGCGGAGGCAGTGACCAGCCTGGACACCAGTATGTAGAGCTCAGGCCCTATTGTAGCTCCATTGTTTATTTATGTAGACAGGTAGAGTACCTAATAACTGAGTATAGGAACTTTTGTGTCTGTGTTAAGCCCGGATGAGAAGTTAGTCGTTTCGGGTGTTATTATTTCGAGCGAGTTTTTGGTGAAACCATTGGAGCTGTGATGTGATTACTGATCGTGATGATTATAAAGCAGCCCTGTTAACATTAAGTCCCAGTTCATTAAGTCCCAGTTATCCTCATATATTCTATAAATCTTTATTCTTTTTTTCCCACTTATTGTGGTGGTGGCAGCGTAATGGCCAGGTTTGTGGCGCCCTTCACATTAACATCTAGCCAAAGGGGGGGGGGGGGGGCACTACAGTAGTAGTAGTGGTAGTAGTAGTAGTAGTAGTAGTAGTAGTAGTAGTATAATCAATGTCTTTTACTCAGGGCTTGGAAATGGTTTAAGGGAACGAAAACGAAAACCGAAACGAACTAAATTATGCTGGGAACAAAAACGGAAACGCAACCGTGATCATGTTTACTGTTCCGGAGCAAAAAACACTATTTTGAAATCCCTGTAAACCGGTTAATAAGGTTATTTTTTTGTTCCCTGCCATATTTGGTGAGTAATCCATTGTCACTTCCAGTACCCAATGATGGAAGTCAATGCCTCTGTAGTACATACATACATAATTAAGTCTACTGCATTTGTTCACTTGGCAATTGACCATGTGGTTTTGTTTCAAATAGTAGTCTAGGCACCACTTGTCATTGTATTTGTGAATAACTATTTTTTACCTTATATAATTATGAATTTATGTCTTGGTGATATGCATCACGTGCCCTTATTTTATTACACCTTCCAATCGTGCAATCGTTAAACTATTATACTGCAGTTTGCTTTAAGAATATGCTTAGATTAATATCCATATATTAATATATAGTCATTGACTTCATGGAGTAGGTTTATTTAATTAGTGGGCTGGTGATATTACGAATTAATATAGTTTTACCATATATAATATTAATAAATAATTAGTGATTCATGTCTTTACGAGGACTGAGATTGCATACTCCTACACTAGGCTTCCTGTATTGTATATGTAAAGGTGTTGCCTTATTTAAGTAGTATAATAATATAGTTCTTACGACATCTAGGGGTTTTATTTTGTTGGATACTGTGCACCATGAAATGTATGGCTTTATTACCATCTATAAGACTGTAGTCATGTACAGGCATTATTATTTATTAGGGCTAATAGCATATTCATTACATGGTTTGAGAATAACGTTCTAACCGGTTCAGGAACGTTAAGTTTGGAGGAGGAACAAAAAACTAAACGTTAATAATACTGTTTCTGATCGGAACGAACCGTTTGAGAAATTATTTCGCTTTCAAGCCCTGATTTTACTACTTCTACTACTACTATTATTACTACAGGTTGAAGTTCCCAAACTCGGCAACACCCAAAACTCGGCTATGGTACCGGATTTTCAAAACCACGGCAGAACACCCAAAACCCTGGGCGTAGTTGCCGGGTCGGCCGCTGGGTGCCACCACACTAGGCCGCTGGGTGCCACCACACTAGGCCGCTGGGTGCCACCACACTAGACCGCTTGGTTTCTCCCGCCGATTTGTTTGTTGTTATTGTTCAGTGGTGTTGTGACTGTAGAGTTGTGTACACTGTTATTTTGTGTACTTCTACAGGTCTGTTATTGGTATTATGGCTCCCAAACGTCCAGGAACACCTACTGGGGCAAGGGAAAAGAAAAGCAAGAACAATGTGTTAACTATTTCTGAGAAAATGGACCTTTTGAAGAAGTTCATGTGATTTTCATGCTTTTTTCCCCTTAATATATCTACGTTATAAAAGTCGGAAAATTCCATTACTCGGCTCGGCGCTGGTCCCGAGGTTGCCGAGTTTGGGAACTACAATCTGTACCACTACTACTACTACTAGTACTACTATTACTACTACCACTACTACTACTACTACTACTACTTCTACTACTACTTCTACTACTACTACCAATGGGCTATATGCAAGAATTTTTCTCCACCCGTTGCATCGCGTTTTGGCAAGCAAGAATCAACATACCACACAACGCATCGAGCTTTGTTGTGGAGATTTGAGTCCCCTGATTGCGTTCACCAAGCAGATCCCACCTGCATCACGCTCTGCCCTTATTCCATCCTATTTCTTCCCAGACCATTACAGGCGAGTCTTCAGCATAACCGAGAGTGACATTCATACACTGTGAATGCACACGTGTCATAATTAAGGTACAATTAGGTGCAGGAGGCCTTGTATTGCTGTGATAAGTGGTGACGAGGGAGAGCGGCGGTGGTGGAGGTGGTCCGCCATATTGCTTTGTGGTGACTGGCGGGACGTTCAAATGTACACACAAGCATCACTCAGGCCCATTTTTTCTTCATCAACGCCTCAGATAAGTGGCGAACACTAACAAAGCTATTATTTTAACGGCAGAAATGATAAATTAGGCTAGTAAAAGGAATTAGATGGGTGTAAAACTGTCAAAATACTGATGCCGCCTTGGCCTCCCTGGTGTTGGTATGCCTGCACAAATCTCCACTGCCGGGCTCTTGAAAACAATTCTTGACACTTCCACCGGCGGAGATACGACGGCCGGGAATCTCCACTGCCGGGATTTGACGAGCATTCTTGCATTTATCTCAATATTATCATTATTATTATTTCATTCATTTCTATATTATTGTTATTTTGTCTGTGTGTTTAGAATACTACTATATGATATGTGGAATAGCCCTGGACAAGTGAAATTATAGATCCCAAAAGTTTTCATGTTTTCAAAGCCAAGACCCATTGAGACAAGGAGACGGGACCCCCCCTGTGTAACCCATTTCCCCTATTACAACTAGGTAAACACACACACACACCCCTTAACACACACCACACACACACCACACACACACAGGCACACACAGGCACACACACACTCAACACCCATTCCACACACTATTTTTTTTTACCTTAATTTTGACATTTCTTTACTTTTTTCACTCAAATTCTCTCACACACACACAAAACCACACACACACACACACACACACACACACCACACACACACACACACTCCAACACCCATTCACAAAACACTATTTGTTTTTTTTACCTTAATTTGACATTTCTTTACTTTTTTCACTCAAATTCTCTCACACACACACACACCCCACAACACACACACACACACACACACACACCACACCCACACACACACACACACACACTCCAACACCCATTCACACACACTATTTGTTTTTTCCCTTTTAAATTTTTGACTTTTCTTTACTTTTTTCACTCAAATTCTCTCTCACACACAAAACACACACAAAACACACACACCCCACACACACACTATATGGTACTAGTAATTCATTATATTTAATTCGAAAACTCACTGAATATCCCACAGTAGTTAGTGGACAATGATACAAAACAGGTCAAAAGCTATAAAATATTGCTTATAGTCACTACAAATGTTTAATGGGACCCAAATTACATGGAAATTACGCTCTGGGCCTCAAGGGGTTAAAAACACACACACACACCACACTCATGGTCATTTCCTGCTGCGATCTCTCAATATTCAGGCCAGGGCCGAGGATAGCCTGGCCCTTAAGTGGACCCTAAGCCGCCCGGACTGCAGGGTTTTGCTTATACAGGGGTCAGCACTAGGGGTCTGGGTGGAAGGCTCGGCAAAATCCTCCACTAGGACCGAAAGCGAGGAATTTCCTCATTCAGGCGTTGGAAACCTTGAAAATAAGGAATATATATACATTGTAGTAATATTTTAGTAAGGTTCAGAGAGAAAAGGAAGGGAGGGAGGAGGGAAGGAAGGAAGGAAGGAAGGAAGGGAAAGGGGGAAGGGAAAGGAAGGAAGGAAGGAAGGAAGGAAGGAAGGAAGGAAGGGGAAGGAAGGAAGGAAGGAGCAAATAGAATGGAAGGAAGGAGGAAGGATTGCAAACCTAAAAAAAGAAATTAAAAATAGTTTTAAATAATAGAAAAAGGAAAAGGGAAAGGGAAAGGGAAAGGAAGGAAGGAAGGAAAGGAAGGAAGGAAGAAAGAAAGAAAAAGAAAGCATTGCAAACCTAGAAAGAAAAAAAATATTATATAATACCTACATAGATAGTAATAAAATTATAGAGAAATATAATATAAAAAAATTATATAAAGAATTACATAACAAATTATAAAGACCTAGAAAAAAGGAAAGGAACACTATATAAGTTGTGAGAAAATGATCCAGAAATTGTTTAATATAACAAAATAATATAAATAATAATTTAACAAGTGGTTGGAACATCACTCCCATCTCCCTTCCTACCGTAGAGAACAGTCAAGTCGCCACCTGCAGTCATGTCGCCAGGTGCCATATATTACCAAATGATAGCATTACTGCTGTGTCTGTGCCACTGAAGATGATACCAGTAGTTTAATCATGACTGTAAAATCTACCCTGTTTCAGCGTTTTTTTGTCTCTGCGAGTAATAGTTTCAAATTTCACTACTTTTTTTTCTTCGGGCGACGACGACGGGGAGGACACTCAGAACATAAACACTAGATGGCGACTTATTGTTGGTAGCCACTTTGTAGATATTTTTGACATTTGTTCATTTATAGCCCTACTATGATACAGATGAAGACACATATGACACAGACCTCTCCAGATGCCCCTTCTAACTGTCCTGAATCATGGATGTACAAATGTAACTATTAAACGCCACCACACGGCTGTACACAGAACAAAAAGTTGTCCTGGCGACTTTACTGTTATCAAACGGTAGGTAGGGTGGCACTTAGCCATATAGTGAATTTTATTTTATCCGATTTTTAGGTGTGCGGGTGGTTTTCTGGTTTCATTCCCGTACAAAATAATGTGTGCAAAGGATTTTAAAAAATATTAATATTTAGGGGTCGCGAATTGAGGTCAAAGTTGACATTTTTCGGAAAAAATCATTTTTTCAAATTTACTTTAAACATATTTCGAAAAAATTTTTCCATCATTAAATTGCATTTCCGACGTATTTTGGCTTTTTTTTGTCAAACAATTGTTTATTACACCACTTCCGGTGGATCGGAGCCACCCAGGTCAGGTCAAAACAGGAAAAAACCCCGTTAGCCCGCTTTTCCGGGCCATATTTTGCCCGTTGGTTGGCTCAGTCTCAGTCCCACGTTTACACCGGAAAGGAGTGTCGGTTGGCACCGTGGGCTCTTAGAAACTGTTTTCCCAAACCGCCTCTATAACAGTTTGGTTCGTTTTTTATTCGCTCTGTTACTTTTGTTGCCCAGAAAGTGCTGTTCCTCAGGGAATTCCAATCATCCTCATCCATTTGACATGTTTCTTCTTTGACGCATTACTTTAAAATTTTTATATAATTGACTAATAATAGCCTTCCCTCTCCTTTTTCCCCAGAGTTGCGATGGCGACGACTAGGTCAGACACGACTGTGTACCTTGTACGTAGTACACTGAACGAACTTACGGGAAGCCGACTCCCAACACGAGGACGAGCTCTCCGTCTGTTCCTGCACCTTCGTTTGGAACTGAAGCACGGAAGAAGCCCGCGGCGGCCGAGGTGATCGATGAGGTACTCGCATTCTGGGCCCGGGCACGCATTCCAGTCCAGGCACCCCACCGGCGCGCGACAAACTCATCCGACTCTACGATGAGGGGGTCTCCTTGAAGAAGAGCAAGTCGAAGCAGGGGCCGACCCAGGTGGCGAGGGAAGAGGCATTCGTCGCATCCCTGCGTCGCCTCTTCGACATCGCGCACCAAGATGCGCTTACACTCCTTCACGAGGAAGAGAGCCGGTCCTTCCCTGCTGGCCCAAAGGGAGGACGGCCCCGCGGTTTCTCTCGTTCCCAGACATGTCCCTGCTGTAAAAGAGAAGAAGGTCAAGGAGAAGTTGGAGTAAACGAATCCCCGGGCGGGCGGAAGCGGAGGCGAAAGTGTGCCTTGAACTTGACCGGTCGTTGTGCTTTCGGCGTTCTTCCGCGGGCAGTTCTTCCGCGGGCAGTTCTTCCGCGGGCAGTTTTCTTCCGACTTCCAGTGCCAGTGCCGGCAACAGTCCTACCCGGCCGTTGCGGCGCACACACGAAGGGAACGTCTTCAAACGTGGCGACGACGAGAGGCCCTCAACGTCGGCACATACTCCGAAGCGCATGCGGGCGAGCGTGCGAAAGTCCGTCCTCAAGGCCGCGTTCAACCCCGACGCCGTTCTCATCGTCCCCCTGGGACGGAAAGATCGCCCCGGAGAGCGATGGCGGGGGAGGGAGCGTCGACCGGCTCCCGGTCCTGGTGTCGGGGGCGGAGTGGTCAAGCTCCTCACCTCCCAAGCTCCCGTCCGGCCGAGCACAGGACTGCGCTCAGGCCGTGCTCACAGCGCTGGAGGACTGGAGCTGGAGGAGCGGTCCGGGGGTCTCAGCTTCGACACCACGGCGGTGAACAGCGGGCTGGTTGAACGGGGCTTGTACCCTCATCGAGCAGAAGCTGGATCGGCCCCGTCCTCCACCTGCCTGTCGGCACCACGTTACGAGCGGGGTCCTGGGAAAGCCTTTTTCCACCTGCCTTGGAGTCTCGACGGCCCCGACATCCAGCTGTTCTAGAGGTTCCAAGGCGGGGGGGAGTTCATCGACAGGACCACGCCGGAGCCGTTCACCGCCGATGACGTTCCGGAGCGGGACGAGCTGCGGGTCAACCCTTTCCCCCGCTTTCCTCGACCACGCCCAGCCCCCGGGCCGACTACCGGGGAAATTCTGGAGCTCTGCGTAATTGCTCTCGGCGGAGTTCCGAAGCGCGGCATCCGCTTCTCCCGCCCCGGACCGCTCCACCGGGCCAGGGGATTTGGGAAAGGGCATCTACGCTGTGAAGGTCTTCCTCTTCAGGAGCAGTTCCGGCTGACGGCAGCCGAGGCCCAGGGCATCAGGCGCCGTGCGCTGTTCGTCGTCCGCACGTACGCCGCCGCCTGGTTCCGGACTCCACACGCCGCTGCTGCGCCGGCGCTGGACCTGGCCTTCGTGAACGCGCTCCGCGCCTACCCCGACAAGGAGCTGTCGAGGCGACATCCCGGTCTTCGGCCGCCACCCGTGGTACTTGAGCGAGCGGCCGGTGGCTCTGGCACTCTTCGACCCCGACCTTCCCTCGGGTCAAGCGAGACAAGGTCCATAGACTTGCAGGAGGAGGAGGAGGACGAGGACCCGCCCGCAAGTCCGCAGTGGACATCAAGAGCGCCGCTCTCGCGACCAAGACGGTGGCGAGCTTCGTCAAGCCGTCGTCCAAACAGCTCTTCAAGATCCTGGACCTGGGGGCGGGGTTCCTCAACAAAGGGTCCAGCCGACTGGGAGGAGGACGCAGCTACCAAGCCGCCGCTCGTGTAGTCCGGGAGCTGCGGGGGGTGAATGACTTCGCCGAGCGCTGTGTGGCGCTGATGCAGGCCTACAACCAGGCCCTCACGAAAGGGCGAGGACCACGCCAGTTCCTCCTGCAGGTCGTTGAGGACCACAGAAGCCCCCGGTACCCCGACGCCCGCAAGTCGACTGCGACTGCTAACCAGGCCACATAGAGTGAGAGATGGGTGCCCACTGCCCTGATCCCCCCCCCCCCCGATGAGGGGCTAATACTCTGCAGAGAGGGGGACCTGGAGTAGACCAGCATTCCGGTGTGACCAAAACTGAGTGAAATACCATAAACAATATGAAAATGATAAGAAATGCTTTTAATCATCCATTATAGTGTAACAACAACGTCAGAAACGAATTTGATAATCTTGAAATTTGCCCAAAAATCTCAACTTTTACCTCGATTTCGCGACCTTTAAATATTAAATTTTTTTTAAAACAAATTTGCATACGTTATTTTTTACGGGAATGGAACCAGAAAACCACCCGCACGCATTAAAAATAAAAAATCTATTTTTAAGTGCCACCCTAATTTATTATTATATATATATATATATATATATTTTCTTACCCAGGATTTTGTATTAATTCATACTACATAGATACCTAACACAAAAAGCAGACATCAGCATCTCTACTAGCTCTCTTATCCTATTAATGTCTATAAACCTCAAAGATAATTTTTGTTTTATTACTTACTTGTAGTTTCGCAAGTCTTCAGAAGTAACGATGCCTCCCAATTCCTGAATGTCATCCGCCAGCTTATCAGCCAACTGGCCGCTGTACAGGGCATCTGGATAGTCTTGTATAACTCTCAAAGTCTTGGCAAGCTGTGGGCCCCTTCAAAACTTCCTTTTCTTTGTACACATCACCAGATCAGGGTCTGAAGACAAATGGCACCACAAAAGAAACATTCAGAATTAGTTTTAATTACGCTACATATTTCACCTTTACTTTTCTACAGGGATTTATACTTGATATAGACTGAAAATATCTCTGCACTATGACCAATTTCCAAGTGACCTTATTCCAATGAGGTGCCCATTTCAATCCTCCAGCTATTCCCTTAGACCGTACAATGGTAAATTCCCTTTTATCTAGTTACTTTATCTTGACCTACATAGACAAGCCTACTTAGAGGTCACTCCCTGCTAAATTCTAATGTGTTATATATAATCACCTAACAATCCCAGACCTATGTAAAGTTCTTTGACTTTCTAATTTCTCAGTGGAGCACATTTTTGTATCATTTTCCTTTGCTGAAGTCTCCAGTTTGGAAAATCTCAATCTCAGGCTACTGCTTGCCTCCAAATTCCACTCAGGTTGATGAAGGATATTTCCTCCTCCTCCAATCACCTCTGACTACATTATGCCTGTTACAAAAAAAAAAAATTAATGAATGTTTTTCTATGCCTTCTCTGCCTTAATCCGGTCAAAGAATGACTGAAATCGAAAAAGAAATTAATGTTTAAGTGTAGATATGTATTGTCCAATTGCGTGTTCTTTATCAATGAGTTACGGATACATTCGTAAAATTCACCATAGTATTTTTTTCAAATAATGGGCTGTAACTCTGGAACTGAACCTTGAGCTTATGGCAACGTATCCAATCTGCTACTTACAATCGTTTCTTTGATAATTTAATGTGCTGAAACACTGGTGCCTGTTGACGTGACTGCTGGCATCTTTACCACCTCACCAAGGCTTTATTATATACCGATTTGCACAGCCACTCACTTGCAGAGATGGGACGAGATTTCAGAGCATGGTCAGTTGCAATAGTTATACTCACGAGCCCGCCACCTAATTAGTAGCTCCCCACCTGTTCAACTGATTTGAAAATGCAATTGGCAGGAAAGCAGGCCAAATGGATTGCAATATCCTATTCAATATCCCAGCAGGAAGTGGAATAGTAGAAACAGATGTAGAAATATTGGTTTCAAAAGGCTGAAAAGATAAGCAAATGTACTAAGCTACAGTACACCCGCCCGCTACTGTCACCTTAAGATGCTAATATAAGATGTTGTAAGATGTGACAATCACCCCTCAACATTAAAAATATAATTAAATAGGAAGAACTATATCTACATAATATGACATATAAATTGACCTGGTACCACTAAGTTATGTTTGGGTAATACCAGTTTACATCTATAGTCTATTTTTTTTTATTATGGTCAAAATGCAGTAAGGAACCCCGCCCAAACCTGCCTCTCCCTTCTATTCTACGGGGCAGCCTGATTGTGCATTCCTCGTAATCATCACTACCAATCACAATATCTTCACTACTTAACAGCGGCGTGACACTGGACAGAGCAATCTTTACTACAAGGGGAGTTTTGATTTTGTCACCCTCTGTCAGTGAAGATTGCTCTGTCCAGTGGTCACGCCGCTGTTAAGTAGTGAATACTTGTTATTGGTATGTGATAGATACGAGGGGATGTCACCAATCAGCTGCCCCGTAGCATACAAGGGGAGGCAGGGGGGCGTTGGCTTCCTTACTGCATTTTGACCATAATAAAAAAAATACTATAATGAAAACTTACCGTATCGTATCTCACAAATATCTGTTATACATACACATACCATTTGAACTCCTGCCTCCTTCATCATTTGTCAACCAATTGAAATAAAAAAACACTCCTACTATGCAAAACCCCTGTCTGATTGATGCATGGGACTTTTCCCAAATCTATCTATTCAGATCAAGATGTGATAGATTAATTTTCCTCTTATTTTTTGAGGGATGAGAATGAGACGGATAATCAAAAAAAATTAATTTCGCAAACAATTGACTTCACTAAGATTTTTTACCATTTTTTTGAGTGTGTAACAAGGTTATTATACCCTTCATGTTCCAGCAGTTGAGCAAATGGTAATATGAGCTATCTTAGATATTTGGAAATTGAAACAAAAATATAATAGAAACTATAATGGTAAAAAAATAACGAAGGTCACAGAGTAGGTTTTCTGGGCTAGAATTGATGTTTAATGTATCATCTTAATTCAGTATAATACATCCATAATATGGGAGAGCCGGTAGCAGAGTGGTTAGCGTCCTCTGGAGTGGCATCAAGTGAACCTTAAGGGCAAACCATCTGAAAGCCCTGGAGGTCCTGCCTACAAGCGCTATTTGCACATATGTGATAATAAAAAAATATATATATAAATAACAATAAGTCCAATAAAAAATATAAAAAAAAGCATAACAAACATAACGGTACCTCCTTAAGGTCCTTACAGAATCCCTTCATTGTTCTCAAAAACTGTGCTTCTGTGCTTGCACCTTGCCTGATCAAACTTTTCCATCTCTGCTATTAAATTCTGCCTTTCCTCTTGCTGGAAGCTTGCTCACATTCAAACCTGTTCCTAAGAAGGGTGACCGTTCTAATCCTTGCAACTAATGTCCTCTAGTTTTCATTTCTGGCCTTTCTAACTACCTTTTGCATCTGTACGTAATAAGAAAATTCCTTAAGCATCTAATCTGCTGCACTACTTCTATATGATCGTCAGTACAATTTGCGAAAGAGCGATTCTACTGGTGACTTCTAGTTTTTCTACCGAATTCTGGTCCTCCTCTTTTCATGGTTTTGGTTGAATCTTTTGCTGTTTGCCCTTACCATATCAAAAGCTTTTAATAGAGTCTGGCTACAATCATTAATTTCTAACTACCCTCTTTTCGCTTCTTCTACTCCTCGTCTGCACCTTTGTCTCAAGTTTCCTTTCAAACTGTTCTATTGCAACTACTGTAGACATTGTTCTTCTCCTAAGACTTATCATAGTGGTGCCCTCAGTGTCTGTCCTGCCACCCACTCTTTCTATTGTTTATTAATGATCTTTAAGTCTAATCTGACTTCCCCATCCACTCCTACGCTGATGATTTCTACCCTGCATTTTCCAACGTCTTCATTAGACGTCCAACTCTACAGGAGATTTAGGTGATTCACTGGGGGATACCACAAAGTGTGCCTAACTTCTGATCTTCTATAATTTCTGAATGGGCAAAGCAACCATGTTTTGTTCAATGCCTCACAAACCAATTTCTTCCATCGCCTCACAAACCCTTCAAAAACATCTCCTCTTCTTCAATGACACTCAATCTGTCTCACTCATCTTCTACAATGAACATTCAAAGGACTATCTTTTACTAAAAATCTGAACTGGAAAATCTTACATACATCTCTTGTTAACGCTTCTATGAAGTTAGATGTTCCTGTGACGTTTGGGGCACACCCACACCTCCATTCTTTTCTTTCTCCCTCCCAGTTTGCTTTGCTCTGTACAGCGGCTTACCCGCCCATGGTATGGAGTATGCCTCTCAAATGTTTAGTGGGGATCCACTCATACCCCTCGCTAAATAGATGGATTCAAAAGCTTTAAACGTCTCATCAACATGCCCCTCCTTCCGACTGACTGTCTTCAATCTTTTTAAATCATCGCCGCAATGTTTGTTCGTCTTGCTATCTTCTACCGTTATTTTTATGCTCACTGCTCTCGCAGCTTTGAAAACTGCATACCTCCCCCCCTCACCACAGCCTCGCTGCATAAGACTTTCTAATGATTCTCAACCTTATTCTGTCCAGTATACTAATGCAAGAGTTAACCAGTTATCTTCACTTTCACCTTTACTCTGGTTCACTCTGCAAGTTCTCTTCTGTTCTATTTCTCCACATTCCTAGGACAATGTTTTGAGAGAAATTATGCACCTGAACTTACATTGGCCCCCCATTATTAGGGCTGAAATATATCCTCTAACATCATTACCTCTAATGGTTTTGCCTTTTTTAATCAAAGTGACAGAGACGCTTGCAAATAGCCATTGGGTTTGGAGACTCTGCATTGTGCAAAGAAATGAAAAGCAAATAGAATCATCTTTTTTTCATGCGATCCTCTTTTTTGGAAATGTCATGCACGCTACTTTATCTCTAACTTGATGTTTTGGCACATGGGCCCATACTATTTTTTTTCATTTATACCACACTTACATCAACATAACTCATAACTTTCAGGGGCAACACTTATCATTCACAGACAACTAAAATAAACACGACATCCTTCATAAAACCAACATCTGTTGGGACGGATTTCATAAGATCTATCAAAGTACAATATCCCCAAAAGTTTCAGATAACCTGAGTGGATCATTAGAATGAATAACATAATCTAATCAACTATAAAGCGTCATCTAATTCACTCTGATTGGTAATTTTGATATATCATTAGTTTTTAGTTATGTATTTCATGTAAGCAGCACAACCTTACAGTGTAGGCCAGATACAAACCCTCATGCTTGGTTCACTCAATATAGACTCTCGCTTGAACTCAGTGTCCCGAGCCGATGTGCCAGTTGACAGTGTGTCCCTCTCACAGAGTTTTTTTTTTTTTTAAAAATGGTGGGGCTCCAGGAGGTCAACCCAAGGGATCTGACCTCCAAATTCTTTGTGTATAATTCTCTGTAGCCCCGCAACTCCCCTGGGACGTCACGCCATGCCACCTATTAAGTTAAGTAGTAAGGCATATTAAAAATTACAAAAGAAAAATCCTTATGTAGAATTTTTTGAAGACTTTCCTCAAAACTGATATAAGCATTTCAATTATACATGCATTTCCAATGGTTAAGATGGACTGTGACATCAAACTAACTCAATATGAAATGTCTTTTACATTTGAAAACGAGAGCAACATTTAAATAAAATGACATAAACAGAATCTAAATAGGAGACCCGTTATCTTGTTTCAAAAATGACTTTCCGTAACCTTTTTTCACCTAGAGAAAGTGCATATATGTATGTATCCTTAAACTCTTGTGTCTCAAATGTAACAGTATTTATTAGTATCTAAGCATAACACATGTAGCGACCTGTTCCATAGAGGTTGCACAGTTACATTACTGACCATGTTTTCATTACTTTTCTCTACAGCAGGGGTCCCCAACCCGCGGGCCACAGGCGGCCCGCGAGGCCATTCCGTGCGGCCCGCCAGATAATTTCCTTTTGGTCACCGGTGCTGCCCTCCATCATTCCAAACGTGTGTTGAAACATCTTTTTTCTCATGAGCGTGTTTTAGGATAGGTTAAGTGAGATGACCACAAGATGACCACTTGGACGACATTCTCTTGCCAAGTGGTAGTTCCATTACCCATGATTTTGATAAGCTTTTTGCTGAGAAATGTCACCAGGTGTCTCATTAATAAATTCTTTGAAATTTTTTGTTCTGTATATGTGGTTTTCAGAGTTTTTTATTGGTGCGGCCCTCGGGCCCTCTCGGACTTGTCGCTGGGGCCTGCGGCACTCTGCGGGTTGGGGACCCTGCTTCTGCTCTATAGGAACTAACCTTTTTTTCCCACAATTTCAATTTATACAAATTGCAGATACAAACACATGCAAGCTCATGAGAAAAGATGTCTAAATATATATTGCATGTGTAACATTTCTGAAGTAGATTTTCCGACAGGCGTTAAATTAAGATAATTATCATTATTTTCTTCATTTCATTTAAGTGATAGAAGAGTACGAAATATCATCACTTTCTTCATATTTTCTCTTCTTCTTTCTGTTTAACGGCTGATTTTCCCCTATTATCCTTTAAGGTTAGACGGCCGATGATACGCTTCCAACTATCTCTATCCATTGCCTCAACTTCTTTAATGCTTAATTCTGCCAGATCCTTTTCAACACACTGCCTCCATGTCTTCCTTGGCCTGTCCAGTGGAGAACAATTTGTCACTTTCACTTAAATAGCTCTCCCTAATGCCTCACCACCTTCTTCTCTTCTCTTCACATGCTCAAACCATCCCAATCTCCTTACGTACTCTCAGCACTGCACTGTCAGCACTGTTTAATATCTTCTCCGTCGGGAGATATTTTGCAAAACCCATGATGCATACTACTATATATCATTGCTTTGTGAAATGTAAGTGCTTGCAAACACAATCTTGAGATATATAGCTGGAATTTTTTTTTTTATGACTGTCGCGCCCCTAATCGTCATGTTCATCCTGACTTTTGTTGCAATTTGCCATATAAAACTCTCAACTTCCAAAACCTAGAGGCCACTGATTGGTGGCTAGTTCAATGCAATTACCCTGGGAACAAACTCTCAGTTGGTCAGGATTAAAAAGCTAAGAAGAAAATAGCAGAAGGGTGATGCACGCTCCCCCTTATCTCCACCTTACAGGGTGTGTTAACAGTGGGGAGTGGCGAACCTGGTCAAGGTGGGGATGGGCTGAGAAACCACCCAAGAGAAGGGTACTCCTAGTTGGTAGCCTTTCTTCCTAAATACCCTGAATGGATAGCTCGGCACAGATTTCTTGCAACCTCACACCTTAATTAAGCCTCGCCGGTTATGATACTGCATATACGTCAAGCTCGCCGTTGATTGTAAATCATATAAAGCATTCATTTTTCATCAAACTGGCCTTTTCTTTTGGAATATAACATTTGCAAGAAACATATTGCAAGCCTACATATTTGTGGTCTACTCCATTGAAAATTATTACAAGGAAGAAATGTATTGCAAATCAGGACAAGGTAATATTTAGATGTGTTCTGTGAGCAATCTCTGTGTTGCTATCATGGTGCATGACGTCACATGCATGCCCTCTATAGGTACAGGTACAAATTATTAGGCATCGAAAGATATAAAGGCAGCTGAAGAACACCAAAATATTTAGAATTCGTGATGAAAGTCCATAGAGGTTGATAAAATAAAGTTAGGTTTAGCTTGAATGTATCCCTTTAACAGAGGAAAGACAATTGAAGCAGATACCCATTACCACACAGGAGAACATTAAGCATAGATTTACATGTGATAAAATGGTATGAGATTTGTATGTAGTACAGGTATCATTAGTAATGCTATGATATGTCAGAAATGCGCCATTTACCACTCATTGAATAGGTCATTTAAAACAAAAGCTATCAACACTCACATAAAACTTAACTCCTACTTTGACATTAACCCTTTGAGACCCAGAACGTAGTTTCCATTGTAATTTGGGTACCATTAGACAACTTTAATGAATATAAGCAAGGTTTTATAGATATGACCTGTTTAGTATCCTTGTCCACTAACTAATATGGTATATTGAGTTGCTTTTTCTAATTTTATGGCTAACAACAGACAATTTTATATAGAAAAGGAAAGATCTGGGCGTGAAGGGGTTCAAAGAAATCTCCTTACAGTAGACCAGAACCCCCATAACTTTGACCCCTCATTCCTCAGAGAAATAATCTGAGCGGACATAATTTATATAGCAAAGACATGTTCAAGTTATATGAAACAGTGGGTGTGCAACTGAGACAGCAGCCACCAGGACCAGCGTGGCAGTGTCACCGTCACGTCAGTCTGACACAAGATAACTAACTGCCATTTCTCAATGCCAAATTTACCCCTTTTGGCATTAAAATACAGTAAACACTCGCGTATCCCGACACTCATTATTCGGACTTCAACATTATTCGGACCACCTCCTCCTTTTTTTTATTTTTTTTTATTTTTTAAACTTTACTTCTTTTTTTTTTTTTTTTTTTTTTTTAAACTTTACTTTTTTTTTTTTCTTTTCTTTTTTAAACTTTAATTTTTTTTTTTTTTTTTTTTCTTCTTTTTAAACTTATTCTTTTTTTTTTTTTTTCTTTTATAGGGTAGGTAGGGTGTGATGATGTGGTGAGTGAGGTTAGAGCCCAGTAGCCAGGCGGAAGCCATTTTAATGATCCATCCTGAGCATATATTTGTAACTGTAATTGTGGTTTTCTTTGTTGTGTCCAAGTGTTGTTTGGCGAGTGATCTGAGGCGTTCAGACCTTGGACCCAGATCCGCCAGAGGTCCATATCTCCAGCTACCACCCGCTCCCCACCGCACGAGATACTACCTGCTCTTAACTACCGTATCCAGCAAGCCTCCCTCGTTAGGTAGTTAACCGGTAGGAAGGCCCTGACTGGCTTGACGAGTAATGACGTTCCATCAAACTTGTCCATCAGTCACAGCCAATGACAACTGTTTTCCTAAGACTTCCGACACAATCACAAGTCCACAAGCGTTTGACACGGCCTTTAAAGGTCATGTTCACACGGGACACTTTTTCCGTTAGTGTTACGTGTGCGTGGCCGCGGCAAGAATGTTTCCCCGTCCACTGGCTACCCGCCACCTCACCACCTTTAAATATCCCTTATTAAGGTGATACGCGGTACTATACACTGACCCAAAATAATGACGCGTGTATATAACAGCTCACCATAATCACACCATGTATAATAACTATAGTCTAATTCCCTAAGCTGGAATCTTGGGAAGCTGCTCGATGCTCTACCTTGAGTTAATGTAAGGACGTCGCTGATTGGCTGATGCAGGCGGGCTGGGTGGTGATGGTGGTGGTATTTTGCCTCGCCGCGACCAAACACCCATGCGTTGCCTCATAAAATATTCATATTTCTTTGCTTTACTCACCTCTTAAACAAGATAGGCCTATTTTGTTTGTATCAGTGAATCAGGCAGTGATTGTTCAACAATAACACACTACAGTACCCTCCCGAGTTTCACGCTTGCTTTATTCCCAAGGCATAGCGCTAAACTCGAGGATCGCGAAACTCGGGTATTGAAAACACTGTAAAAATGCTTATTTAGTCCGGTGCGAGGCCTAGTACCATATTTTGCGGCTTATAAGACTCACTTTTTCTCCCAAAATACCCCCCCTTGAAAAAAAAAACAAAAAAAACTACTATGGTCTTCCAAGACGAATGTTGTAGCACTTCCTCAGTACTCAGTACCTCAGTAATTACCTGTTAAAAGTATTTCAAATACCGTAAAACATTCAAATCAACTACGTAATCTGTCCTCACGCTGGTATGTTTACATTCCCCCTTTGGGCCGGCAGATTGCCGCGATTGCCGCCAGCAGCGCCATCTACCGTCTGCTAGTATTGACTTATCTTTTACCACCAGGCCGTCACACCTATCTTAAGCTGTTTTCAGTCCTGGAAATTATCACCCATGGCGAATTCATCAAAACTGTTTACTAATACTATCGCATACAAGCTAAAAGTTATACGATACACCATAGAAAATGGAAACAGACCAACAGAAAGAACTTTTGGATCACTGCTGGGAGAAGCGGTGGCCGTTGGTGGTCCGCGCCGAGCACATGCCTGGCGGCTGCCACAGACACAGTGGCCGTGCGGTGATGTAAACAAAGGGCATTACCTCCCCTGTAAACGCGGTACACTCATGTTTACTAATATCTTTTTTGAGGGCTGGGAAAGTGATTGATGGTGTTCATCTGTCAGACTATGTCCTTCGGATGTTGGACTCTGGATCTATTCCTCGTTACATTGAAAAATGTAAGGACATGGGGAATATAGATCCCTATAACATACCGCGGCACAGATGGAGACATCACGACACTGCTTGGTGGGGATCCTCCAGGCTTATTACGCCAGTGATACACTAAAACCCTTATAACTCGGCACTGTATAACTCGGAATTTGCTATAACTCGGCATGGCATAGACAAGGTTTTTATTTATCTTTTTATTATTATTATTATTATTATTATTATTATTATTATTATTTATTTTTTTACACCTATGCCTATAACGCCTGTAGGCAGTGAGCTCCAGGGGTGGGATGGTAGGCCCTGGGGCTCACTCGAGGGCTGTGATTGGTTGGCCCTCGCCCGGGGTGGCGCAGGCAGTATTGTTATAGTGAGCCTGTGATTAGAGCTCATGCCGCTCCCCCCTGTGTCCTCCCAGGCACTCGCAAGTCCAGGGGGGGGGGGGGGGGGGGAAGGTAAAGTTTAAATGGACAGGCATAAGTGTTGCAGTAATTAAGTGCTCAAGTGATGTAAAATTAAGTGTACAGGTACAGGTACTGGGATACAATACAGTAACCGAGTTGTGATTATAAAGTGATTAAAGTGATACCAGTGTTAAAATGCGACTGAGTCCCCCTAACATCTCCTACATGTTACAACAAGGCTCTCCTCTCCTTGGATTACAGGCCTGCTGCTACCCGTTCATTGGTAAGTGTAGTTTTTATGCTTTTACAGTACTGTATATATATATATATATATATATATATATATATATATATATTATATATATATATATATATATATATATATATATATATATATAATATATATAATATATATAATAACCCATATCAGAGGAGGACATTGCATAACTCGGCACATTGAATAACTCGGCAAGGGCCAGAGCCCCTATCGTGCCCAGTTATAAGGCTTCTACTGTATATACCACTACCTTGTGAGCTTGAAAAGTATATTCAATCACTCTACCCATGTCTACAATTCTTAAAGACTAGTCAATTAGCACTGTAGTTTAATACACAGCTTAAGCAGTGCCAACGTAGCAATAGTAATGAGCTGTAGCTACTACTGTGTGCGTGAGAGAGGAACGTGACTGTGGTGTGCGGGAGCGGGGGCCCGTCGGAGAGAGCCTCCCCCGGCTTACAAATCAGTGAGTCTGAGGGTGGCGCGTTTGTTTTAACCCGTTTGGGATGATGATATTTATAAGTTAACGCTAATTTACCCGGGTGCTATTTCATTTTCAAAAAAACATAAAAAATCAATGGAAAGCTAACCCAATTTTCGTTCTACTAAGAGGCCTTTAACTTATAGAATTCCTCCCTTGCGCCCCCAGGGGCGGGGGGCCTCCTTTACCCCCTCGTAAGGGCCCTCCATCCATCCCCTGGAGGTCACCCCAAAAGGGTGCTTAGGAAAAAAAAAAAAAAAAAAATTTTAAAAAAAAAGTGTACGAACCCAGCGCAAATCGGGGAGAGAATGCGAAAAAATTTGGGTGGTAAGAATTTAGGACTCGGCGCAAACCGAGGATCACGAAACCCATAGCGTGAAACTCAGGAGGGTGGTACCTAATCAATAGGGAAAACCATAAAGTCATGAGGCTGAGGTATCAAAAAAAGTAGAAGGGTTGGGGGTTCCCCAAATGCATAAAGACCCCAAAAACCCCCCGGTTGGTTCGATTTTCCAAAACCGGAAAACACCAAAACCGGGCTAGTTCCGGGGGGGGGGTTCCAAAACCCGGGGCCACCAACTGGGCGGGTGCCCCCCGGCCGCTGGGTGCCACCAAATGGGCCGCGGGGTGCCACCACATAGGCCGCGGGGGTTTTCTCCCGCCGATTTTTTTGTTGTTAATGTTCGTGGTTTGTGACGTAGAGTTGGTACAGTTTTTTTTGGTATTCTAAGGTCTGTTATTGGTAATGGCCCCAAAAAGCCCAGGAACACCTCGGGGGAAAAAGGGAAAAAAAAAAGGGAAGAAAAAGGGTTTTACTATTTTGAGAAAATTGCCCTTTTTGAAAAAAGTTGGAGGGCTTTTTTTCCCCTTAAATATCTAGTTCTAAAAGTCTAAAAAATTCATTACTCGGCTCGGCGCTGGCCCCGGGGTTGCCGGTTTGGGAACTTAAACCCTGTTTTCCCAAAGACCAGATGAATTTGGGAATACTGAACCCCCCTCTGTCAGTAATTGCTGCAACATGAATAAAAAAATTAAAAAAGACTAACAATTTAAGATAATTAAAGGGAAAGAAAATAGTGAAAAAAATTTTTGTCTTGCTGTTTTGCTTCAACTGCTGTAACTCCTCACTTTTGCCGCATTACTTTTTTAATCACGTCTCAAAATCCAAACATTTTTCTTTTCCTTGGTATGGCACATACAAATAGGGAAAAAAAAGAAATTTTTTTTTTTTTTTTTTTTTTTTACACACAAAGGAACTGGCCAAGGCACAACAAAAAGGGGTAACACAAAGCCCGCTTAGTTCCCAGTCCCTATAAAAAGACGCAGAGAATAATAAAAAAAGAGGGGTGGGCAATTAGTTGGGAGGTGTTTTCTTTTGAAAAGATTTAAGTATAGGAAAGTGGAAAAATAAAAAAAACAGAAGAGAGTTCCAGAGTTTACCAGTGAAAGGGATGAATGAGAAAAGTACGTTAACTCTTCCCTTTAGAAGAGGACAGAATAGGGATGAGAATGAGTAGAAAGTTTTGGGCAGGGGGGCCCGCGGGAGGGGGGGAGGCATGCAAGCAATTTGAGAAGGGCAGGAGAAAAAAATAACGGTAGAAGAGGCAAGAGAAGCAACTTTGCGGCGGTGATTTAAAGATTAAAGACAGCAGCAGAGGAGGGGGGAGAGACGAAAAGCTTTTGACCAAAACCCTGTTTGGGAGAGCTGTAGAGTGGATCCTCCCAAAATGTGAGAATACTCCTACATGGGCGGATAAGGCCCTGTAGGAGCAAGCAATTGGGGGGGAGAAAAAAAAGGAGAATATGCCACGGGGAACCAACTTTTTAAAAAGCTTTTTTACAAGAGAGAGATGTGAGTTCCCCAGTTCAGATTTTTTAGTAAAGGATAGCCTAGAAGTTCTTTTTGAGAAGAAGGAAAATATGAGGTCTTTGAAGAAGAGGGGGTAGTTTTTGGTGGGTTTGTGAGTGATAGGTGAAGAAATTGGGTTTTTGAGGCATAAACAAAAAAAGGTTTGCTTCCCCTCTGAAATTATAGAAAGATCAGAAGTTGGGCGCTCGGGGCATCTCCCGTGAACATTAGTTCCTTTTGAGTTGGACGTCTAATAAACGACGTTGAAAAAATGCAGGGTAGAATATCAGGTAGGTGGATGGGGCTGAGTTGATTGAAGATATTAAAAATAATAGAAAGGAGGGGTGATAGGCAGAACCCTGGGGAACACCATATTGATAGATTTGGGAGAAGAAAAATGTCCTTTAACAGTGTGAAATAGAAGGGTTTAAAAAGGAAATTTAAAGATGAAGGCAGAGAGAAGGATAGAAACCGAAAAAGGTAGTTTGGAAATTAAAGTTTGTGCCAGATTTATCAAAAGCTTTTGTTTGTCAAGGCCAGCAAAAGTTCCCCAAAACCCCCAAAAGGAGGATGACCAAGATTCAGTTGGAAAAGCTAAAAAGATCCCCAGTAGATCCCTTTCCCCGGAAACGTTGACGATCAGAAAAGAAGTTGTGAGCAGATAGAGTTTAAGAATTTCTTATTAAGTATAGATTCAAAAACTTTAAAAAAGGCGGGAAGTAAAAAAAAAAGGGGGACGGTAGTTTGAAAGGTTTAGAACGGCCCACCTTCTTAGGAACAGGTTGGATGTGAGAAAAATTTCCCAGAAGAAGGAAAGGTGGTAGTAGATAGACAAAGAGGAAAAAGTTTGACCGGGCCCGGGGGCAAGCAAAAAGCACAGTTTTTGAGAAAAATAGGAGGGACTCCGTCAGGACCGAAGCCTTCCGAGGATTGGGCCCAGAAAGGCAAGAAAAAAATTTTCGAAGGATTTAATAAAAGGCATAATATGCAGAGGGTGGGGAGGGGGGGAAAACAAGCCCTTCATCACCAGAGTGGTTTTTTTAGCAAATTTTTTGAGCAAAGAGTTGGGTTTAGAAAGATGGACGCGTGACCATCTGGGTAAAGCATAGGAGGGAAAAGATGAAGAAAAAATTTGTTAGAGATTTTTTTCTAGACCCGAAGTCACGAGGGGAAATTTGACCCAGAAAGATTTTGACTTTTTGAATGAAAGAGTTTTGGAAGTAAAAGAAAGTTTTGGGCATTTTTGGGCAGAAATATAAAGGGCAGAGTTTCAGGAGAGGAGCTTACGGTCCCGTTTTTGAGCCACCCTTATCTCGGCGCATGGAACAAGCAGAGTTAAAAAAAGGTTGAGGGGCTTTAGGATTAGAAAAGTGTGGGGAAATGTACCCCTCCATGCCAGAGACTATGACTTCAGTTATGCGTCTGCAAAAAGAGTTCTGACATGGAAGCAGTAATCATTCCATGGAAAATCAGAGTAGTATCCCTGGGTTTCCACTTAGCAGATTTGAAGTGCAGAAGCCCCTGCGCTTAGGGGGGCCCCCGAGGCAGCCCGGACATAGGACAGGTTACAGAAAAAGATTGTGAAGGGAAACCCAAACGGAGAGAATAGTTTCAAAGAAAGCGAAGGGAGTATTTAGGAAAAGATTGGTGGTAAAAATGGCTAAAAAATTAAAAGCTGCAAACTGGCCCCGTGACGGTGAGTAATTGCCCCAAGGAAAGAAGATTTCTATGGAGGATCAGAGGATCCATCCGTCACGGCGCCAGTTTGCGTTTTATTTTTTTACCCTTTTTTGACCACTACATTTTCCTATTTGTAGGACATACCAAAGGAATCAAAAAGGTTTTTTTTGAGCAGTGTTAAAAATGTAATGCGAGAAAAAAGTGATGGAGTTCAGCGAGTTGAAGAAAACAAGCAAGACAAAATTTTTATACACATTTATTTCCTTAATTATCTAATATTGATGTAGCTTATGTAATTTTTTTATGTCATGGTATGCAGAAATGTATCATGAACACGATGGTAGTTCAGTATCCTAAATATCTTGGGTAGCTTGGAAAATGGGGTAGGAGTACATTTCAAGCACTGAACCCTCCCTGAAAACCCGCCTGCTTTTTGTGATACTTGTCATGACTTTATTGTTTCCCCCATTATATTGAGTATAAGGGTTTTATTTTTGAACAATCACTCCCGTTTCAATATAAAAAACAAAATGGGCCCTTTTTGTTTAAGGGGGTGAGTAAAGCAAAAAAAATATGAATATTTTCTGAGGCAACGCAGGGGTTTGGTTCGGCGGGGAAAAATCCACCACCATCACCCCCCAGCCCCGGCATCAGCCAATCAGCGACGCCCTTAATATCGAGTAGGATCGAGCAGCTCCCAGCCCAAGAATCCAGTTAAAGGGGAAAGACTATAGCTGCCCACTGTTACGGGAGTGTTACGCGACAATTTTTTAAAATGCGGGGTGATAGGGGCCGGGGGCCCCCGACAGAGATATAGGGGTTTGGACTATCATTTAGAGGGTTTTATCAGATAAGGTTAGAATCTTCTAAAGTTTTTTTATAATATTATAAAATAAAAAACAGAAAACAGCTAAAAAAAATGCCTTTACGAGACTATGAAGAAATTGCAGAACTTAATTTTCACAAAATCTTCGCCTTTTAAAAAATTTGCGAGTAAACTTTATATGAAGGGGATCAATAGAAGCGAAATTTTATTAGCTTTCCATTGAGTATTTTTATTGTAAAATAATTAAAACCCAGCATAAATTAGCGTTAAAAAAAAAAAAAAAATCATCAACGGAAAATTTTCCCGTTTGATGAGTATTTTTTCCTTATATATTTTTTTTGATAAATAATTAGCCCATGTAAAATTGCGTTGCCTAAATAAAAAACCCCTACAATCGGGAAAAGACCCGTTTGAGTTTTTATTTATTTTTAACGCAAATTTATGCAGGGTTTCTATTTAAATTTTATCAGATAACGAAATAACAAGGAAAGCTAAAAAATTTTCGTTTTTGATACCTTCATGATAAAAGTTGACTCCCCAAATTTTTAAATGGGAAGAGTTGAAGGATATTAAGTTATGATATTTTTTCAGGTCTCGTAAGGCATTTTTAGCGTGTTTTGTTTTTTTTTTGATAATTTTTTAGAAAAACTTTACAAAGATACGTATATCAAAATTTTGATAAACCAGCTATATGATCCGTATATTATATATGAATCCGGGGGGCCCCAAGTTTGGGCCCTGCCGAAGGCCAAATTTTTTCCGGGCAGCCCAGGAATAGTGGTCTATGTCTATAGAAGACGAAAAAACCCCCCCTGCCCCCCTGCTGGCGAGCGCCCTTGCCCCCCCTGGGGCCCTCCCCTACCTTCAGGACAACACTCGGGCTTTCCGCTCACTGTCCCTTCCCTGAAAAAGGGGGACAGGGGTCAGCTACCACGCTGTGATAGCATCATAGGTAACCGGGGATAAAGGGGCCCCCAAAGGGGCCCTCGAGGGCCCTAAGACAACCCCAAAAAGGAGGAGGAAATCCCGCCACATGATACTGCGCGGCTGCAGACGTAGGACGACATACTGTACACACCCCTGTACAGTACTGTAGGGGTATTTTTACTGAGTTTTTATTTATTTAAAGGGTTACTTATGTTTTTTGAATTTGAGACTAAAATTTTCATATTCCCCCATTTTTTTTTTTTTTTTATTTTTTTTTAGAGCGTCTGCGCAATTATAACTTTTTAGACAAAAGTTACCCGGGAGGAAGGGGTGGTTTTCAGCAGTATCAACACACACATGGTTTACAAGCGGTTTGTTTGTAGAGTAGAAACGGGGCATCACGGGGCACAGCACGGTCGTACGGGAGGGACAAGTAAAAAAAGGGGAAACCCTGACACAATTATCGACAGGCAGTACATTATCCACAGTCTAACAATTCTTATTTTTATACAAGCAAAACCTACAAAGTGAACCAAAAAGTAACTGAGAAGGAATTGTAGCCCCGTATTACAGCATAAAAGAAGCCGGCAAAGTACGAGCCATAAAAAACATTGTACACAGGTTTTAATAAAATTAGCAGCATAAGAAAATTGTCCAGGTGTGTAGACAGTGGGGTCAAGTTTTTTTTTTTTTTTTTTTATAATAAGCCGAAAAATAATCACCAAAGAACCTTTTACAGATGTGGTCGTTTTTTTCTTTTTAAAACCGTGAAGTGTGACAAAACCCTGGCAACGGCTTGCTCGGCGGTAATGTTCGTGGGCAGGCACCCACGGGAGGTGGGGGGTCAGTTATCTCCAAAAACAATCGTAAACACTTTGAAAAAAAATGTTTTTGTATACAGCAAACTTAGCACCCATATTTAGTACATACCCCCAGGTTTCACGTATCCCAGTTTGCATTCGGGTTTCGCGCCCGGGCCAAAATTTTACTTCCCGATTTTGGGGCATTGTTCCCCCAAATTTCCGTGCTTCATTAATTAATTTTTTTTTTTTTTTTTTTTTTTTTTTTTTTCTTTTTTTTGGTGTGTGTGTGTGCTTAAGCGCCGTTTGACGTGACCTAGGGGTGGGTGGTAGGCCCCGGGGCTTCCCGGAGGGCCCTTTTGGTTTTGGGCCCCTCCCCGTGGTAGCGCGGCAGGATTTTTATGGACATTTTGATTAGAGGTCATGTGCCCCCCGTGTCAAAGCCGTCTGATGTGAAAGCCTGCGTTTTCGAGGCGAAAGGACGGTGAGTATCATCGAGTCGGCTCCACAGTCCACAGTAGGCCCCGAGCTTTCAGGAGTGAGGACGGCGCCTCTCATTCGGGCCCCCTTTTACCCCCGTTAAATCTTTGCCATTTAATATTTTTCTCAAAAACATTTTACGGAGGAATATCAAAAGAAGCGGAATTTAATTACTTTCCATGATAATTTAATTTTTTGATAAAGAATTTCAGCAGATAAATTTGCGTTTTAAAAATACATAACATCATGAAAGGGGTAATTTCCCCTAAAATTTTGTTTTCAGATAAAAGAATTCTGTTATCTTTTGAAATGTTTGTCTATATATTATCAAATAAAAAACCTAAAACACACTAAAAAAAGCCATTAGAGATTTAAGAAAAAACATGAATTAAATTTCGCATTTTAAATTTTTCTGCAAAATTTTTCATGGAGAATATCAATAGAGCAGAATTTTAAATTGTTTCATTTAAAATTTTTTTGATAAAAGAATTAGAACCCATAAATTTGCGTTAATAAAAAATAACATCATCAACGAGAAAAAATTTCCCCATTTTATATCTTTTTTGTTAGTTAACGCTAATTTTGGGGATGTGCTAATTCATTTTTCAAAAAACGAAATATTCAATGGGGGAAATTTTCCCCCATTTAAAATTATGTATTTTCAAAAAAAAATGCCCCCCGGTGGGTAAGGGACAGTGGACAAACTGGGGTCAAAGAGGGGACCAAAAACCCGGTCCCAACGGTCAGATTTTTATTTTTCCCCAAAAGCCAAATAAATTTGCCATAAAAAATATTTGATTCGAAAATTAGAGGGGGTTGGGGAAAAAGGCTTAGGATGTTGTGGAATAAGGCCAGTACCCCAAAAGCAATATGGCGGGCCCCCCTACCAGGTTCCATCTTTTAAAACCCAAAAATTTTTTTTTCCCCCCTAATCTTTAATGAGACCGTGTTTCACAGGGGTATGCATGTATGGTTTTTGGAAACTCGCGTAATTGGCGGGAAGAAATAGGATGGAATAAGGGGAGAGGGTAAAGAGGGGGATGGTGGTAACCTGGTAGGGAACAATAAGCAAAGTGGAGGAAGGGGGGGTTTTTTAAATGATTTTTTAGCCAACCCCGGGCAGGGAAAAATTTTTGAAGGCCCCCCAAAAGACAAAAAAGTTTGGACCCGGGGAATAATTAAAATAATAGTTTTTTAAAAAGGGGAGTCCGCCACTTTTGACACAATTTTTCTTAAAATTTTAAAAAAGGTGAAAAAAAAAAAATTTTAAAAAAACAGAAGAATGAAAATATCAGAAGAAATTTGTATAGAAAAAATGGATAAAAAAATTTTACACCATTTAGAGAGCCAAAAAACACGTAAGTTTTTTGTGAATGGGGGGGTTATTAAAGGGAAAAAAAGTGTCCCTTTTAACAAAAAAAAAGTCCCGGGTTCAAGTAAAATAAAAAGGAAAATAAAAAAAAGTACAAAAGGTTTAAAATGAGGCCGTAGAAAGGATTAGTGACTGGAAAAAAAGAGAAGGTTAGGATGGAAAGAAGGGGATTAGTGTGGAAAAAGTTAAAAAGGATTACCACTGGAGCCGGGGTTACTCCTTATATAATTTTTTTTTTTTCACAAACTTTTTCCTGGGGGTTTTTTAAGAATTTTTAAAAAAGAAAGAAAAAAAAAAAGGTTAAACAGAAAAATAAATTTTTTGCAAAAGAATCAAAAAAAAAATCAGTAAAATTGTTAACACTCAAAAAAGGAGTTTTTCAAAAAATGTACCTTTCCCCTTAAGGGTTTTTGAGGGAATGGCTTAAAAAACCCTGGAGCAGCTTTAGCAATTAACCTTGAAGGAACTATATAGGCAAGAAGAAGAACACAAGACCATTGTGGATGTTTACCCAGAAACAGAAAGAAAATTGGGACCCCATCCATTTTCCCCAAAAACTTTTTGTCAAAACAATGAAAAAAATAATTTCCAAATTTTTTTTTATTATCTTTTTTTATTAATTGGGGACTGGGTTGACCATAAAACCCAAAAAAACTTATAATAGAAAAAAAAAAGGGGGGAAATACATTTTAATGAAAAGTTAACCCTCCTCTTTTTGAGTTTTCGTTTAAAAGGTGAACTGAAACGTTTCTAGATTTAAGTGAAAGGATGAAAACCTAAGAGTGGAGGGCCCCAAAGAGAGGAAAAGGGGTGGCAAAAGAAAACCGGAAAAGTCTCTGCCCCCCCAACCCCCCAACCAAAAAAAAGGGGATTTTGGATTCTATTTTGAACCAATTTCCCCCCTTTAAGGTACGTTTGAAACTTTTTTCCAATTTTTCTATAATTAAAAAAAAAAAAGAAAATACACTAAAGAAAGGCATTTTGAGAGAGGGAAAAAAAAATATGCATACCCAATAATCTTAAAACTTTTGCCATTTTATTTTGGAGGAAAAACAAAATTTTAGAGTACGTAAAAAAACGGATTCTTAGCCCCTTGTTAAATTTCTTTTTAAAATAATTCCACCAGGCCTAAATTTGATTAACTAAAAATAAACATTCATAAAAACTATGGGAAGGTAAAAAAATTTCCATAATACAGAGACTATTGGATACGATAAAAAGATTTCATGTTTTTCTTCTAATTTGTTTATAAAATAATAAAAAATTTCAAACAAAAAATTCCATATGGGGTCGAAGAAATATGCATGAACTTAATTCACTTAATCATGCCATTTTTAAAAATTTTGCTACGATTTTTTCAGGCAAATATCAATAAAAGCGAAAATTAAATTTTCCTTTTAAATTTCATTTCATAAAGGAATTTTAAACCCCGCATAAATTTTGGTTAAACTTTTAAATAAATAACATATCCATGGGATTTATCCGAAGAGATTTTTTTTTAGTTAACGCTAATTTTTGAGGTTATGATTAAAATTTTCAGAAACAAATGCAATGGAAAGTAATGAAAATTTGCTTTTTTATCGCTAGCATCTAAAAAGTTTCTCGCAAAATATTAAATGGCGAGATTAAGAATTTGAGGGCATGCATATTTTTTATTTTCCAAATGGATTCTTTTGTGTTTTTTTGTTTTTATTTTATAATTTATAGAAAAAAGTTTTGAAGATAAAATATATTTATTTCGATAAAAATTTGGGAAAGGGAAATAGGGGGGTTTCGAAAAAGGCAGGAACGAAAATGGGCCTCCACTGGAAATAGCCCAAAAAGAGTAGAACCAGTATAGAGTAGTCTTGGGTTTTGGGCTGTAAGAAGAAGTAGTGTGCAGAAAGACCACAGGAGGAGGGGGAGGCAGCAGAACAAGTTCTGAAGAGCGTTTCCAAAGAAAATAGAGGAGATGCAACACTGAGGAAAAAATTTTAGTGAACACAATAAGTTTGGAGAGGGGAGTGAGGGGAACCAAAACCTTTTTAAAGTCACCCTGTTTAGGGGGAGTTGTGTGAGTTGACCGCCACCAATACATAAAGCATTCCCGTGCTGGGCGAATAGGGCCTGTATAAAGCAAGCATTGAGGGAGTAAAAAAAAACGGGGGAACCACAGGAACTCATTATTTGAGTGTTACCCTCAGTACCCCTAAAGATTTCGTGGAGAAAGGGGCCCCTGAAAAAGCGAGCGTGTTGAGGAGGTGAGAAGGGGAATAGGGGGTGGGCGGGTTTCTTTTTTGGGGGACAGCTGGTGTGAGGAGCGTGGGGCCCGGTTTGGCAGGTTGGCGGGGGAAAAAGTGGTAAAGGGAAAGGGAAAGGTGGTAAGGGTGTGGTTTGTATGTGCTTTATGGCGTGTAGCCCGATGGTGTGTGGTGTTGGGGGTGTGTGCTTAAAATTTGGCGAGTAGCCGATGTGTGGTGTGATGGTGGGCCCGGGCTGTGGCGTGAGGTGGTGAGGGGCTGTGTTGTGGGGTGATTTTATGAGTGATTATGTCCCCGGGCGGTTTTTTTTCCGGGTTCCGGGTGGGGCCCCCCGTGAAGGAGGGCCGGGTGTCCCGGGGCCGTCCGTTGCCCGGAAGCCCCCGGGCCCGGGGGAAACAGAAGAAACATTGAGTGCCCTATGACCCGAGTTGGACCCTTATTATCACCCCCCATTCAGTCTTATTAAGGGGGGCATCAGCAATTTTTTCCCAGTTTCCCCCCAAAAAAGGGGGAAGGGTAGCAGGAGGGGGAGGACCACGCCAGGCAGAGGGGGGGGGAAAATATGCCTCCGGAAATCTCGGGACCAATGCCACTTGGGGGGTAGGATCGAACTGGGTAGAGTTTAAATCTTTGTCAGTTTTAAATTTTTTAGCCCTATACTGGCTTTTGGGGTGGGGAATTATATACAAAAAAGATTTTTTAAAGAAAACTTCAGGCTTTGTCTGCATGCAGTTAATTATGGGATAAGTTTAAAAATTATGACCAAGACCCAAAAAACTCGTTTATGTTTTTTTTGTAGTCTTGTTTCCTGTGTGACTAAATACAGCGTGTTTTACCGATATTTTCCCGTGTGCTTGCCGGGCCCCCCACCCCCGCCCAAAGGGAGGCCGTAACCAGCATTTATTTGAGAACGATGAACGGTGTGAAAAATTGGGTTTTCAAAATAAATCGAAAAAACCAAGCTAGACACAAAGGGGGGATAAAAATACAAGTTTTTATAAGTAAATTCAAGTTATTCCCCAAAGTAAATACCCTTTTTACTAAAATTTTAAAATATTTACTGACATTGGGTTTACCTAAGGTTACGATTAATCAAAACGAAAATATGATAATTCTGGTGGCCGGAGACAATGGGCCTACAAAAAATCACAACCCGGGCGGGGGGGAAGCCGAACGGGGGTAGTAGGCCCGCAACAAAACCCGCTCCGCACTAATAGATATATTCCCTAAAGACGGAAGCTACAAAGCTCCCCCCGATAGGTCGTAAAGAAGGAAGGTTGTGATGGCTAAGGCGTCATCCTCACCAGCCAAAAGACAAACAGTTTTTTAAATTTTCGACCCAAAAACAAGCCAGCGAGAACATATTTCCCCGGGGAAGAATGGGTGCCAGATGCCTCTCTCCGCCTTTGCCCCGTATCTAAAACTAAATTCCGTTTTTTTTTTAAAGCTGCGTTTAAATTTTAAGTATCAGATAGTAAGTTTTAGAAAGGGGCCTTGTTCTAGGTATTTGGGGTGAAGGTGTGTTTCGGTGTAAAATAGGAATATTTTTTTGGGGCGGCCCCAAATTTTATGGGGCGCAAGAATTTCCCGTCACTCACTGCCCGCCACCTCGGCCCGCAGCCCTCTCATAACATCTTTTAAACACCCTTTTTTAAGGGGACCACGGTGCTACATTTATTTAATAATGACACTGATATAAAATTCACCATAACACTAAGTTGTTAAAAAAACGGGGTAAGAGTTTAAGCCCCCAAAAATTTTCCTGGCGGAGGAGGCGGGGGGGGGGGGGGGTTTGAAGGGGTTGGGGCCCGGGGGTTGGGGGGAAAAGGGGAAAAAAAAAAGGGGGGGGGGGGGGGGGCGCCCCCGGAAAAAAGGCGGTGGGCCCCCGGGGGCGTGGGTGGGGCCCCGGGGTGGGGGGGGGGTTCCGAATCTTTTCCTTTTTTTGAAAAACTTTTTTTTTTTTTTTTTTTTTGGGGGCCTGGAAAAACTTAATTTTTCCAAAAGTTTGGGTTTTGTATAGAGTTTTGCTTTGATAGCCGGGGAAACCTAAAATTTTTTTTCCCTTTCCCCCAAAATCACGCACAGCGTTTGCATCGTAGTCACATGACAGCAAAAAAGAAATCTGACCAATTATCGACAGCAGCTACAGTTATCCACAGTCTAACAATTCTTTTTTTTATGACAACAAATCCTACAAAGTGACCAACTAACTGCCAGTAAGGTAGTTGTATGTCCCAGTATTTACAGCATGAAGGAAGCCGGCAAAGTACTGCAGCCATAATGAAACATTGTACACAGGTGTTATATACAAAGTACTGCAGCCATAATGAAACATTGTACACAGGTGTGTAGACAGATGTGGTCAAGTTTTTTTTTTCTTTTTTTTTTGTATAAGTAAGCCGACAAATAACTGCAGCCATAATGAACCATTGTACAGATGTGGTCGTTTTTTCTTCTTTTTCAAAACCGTGAAGTGTGCACACAACACTGGCAACGGCATTGCTCGGCGGTAATGTTCGTGGGCAGGCACCGACGGTGATGAGTGAGGCGTACAGTTATCTCCAAAAGCTACATCGTAAATTCACTTTGAAAAACAATGTTTTGTATACAGTCGATAACTCTAGCACTTCCATATTTATGTACACTACCCTCCAGAGTTTCACGCTATGCGAGTTTCGCGATCCTCGGGTTTCGCGCCGAGTCCTAAATTCTTACTCTCCCGACCTTGGCGCATTGTCTCCCACAGTTTCCCGCTGCTTCATTAATTAATTTTTTTTTTTTCTTTTTTCTTTTTTTTTTCTTTTCTTTTTTGGTGTGTGTGTGTGTGCTTACAGCGCCGTTAGACAGTGACCTCCAGGGGTGGGATGGTAGGCCCTGGAGCTTCCCTGGAGGGCTGTGATGGTTGGCCCTCGCCCGTGGTAGCGCAGGCAGGATTTTTATAGTGACACTTGTGATTAGAGGCTCATGTCGCCCCCCTGTGTCAAAGCCGTCTCGATGTAGAAAGCCTGCGTCTGCGAGGCGAAATGGACGGTGACGTCATCATCAGAGTCGGCTCCACAGTCCACAGTAGGCGCCGAGCTTTCAGCGAGTGAGGACGTGCGCCTCTCATTGCGCCCACCTTTCACCCACTGTTAACTCTTCGCCATTTAATATTTTGCTCAAAAACATTTTACATGGAGAATATCAATAGAAGCGGAATTTAATTAGCTTTCCATTGATATATTTAATTTTCTGATAAATGAATTAGCAGCATGCATAAATTAGCGTTAACTAAATACATAACATCATGAAATCGTATAATTTCCTACCTAATATATGTTTATCAGTATAAAAGATATACTGTTATCTTCAGAAATGTTTGTTCTATAATATTATCAAATAAAAAACCTAAAACACACTAAAGAAATGCCATTATGAGACTCTCAAGAAATATGCATGAACTTAAACTCTTCGCCATTTAATATTTTGCTCGCAAGCATTTTACATGGAGAATATCAATAGAAGCAGAATTTAATTAGCTTTCCATTGATATATTTTGTTTTCTGATAAATGAATTAGAACCTGCATAAATTAGCGTTAACTAAATAAATAACATCATCAATCGAGAAAAATTACCCGATTTCATGATCTTTTTAGTTAGTTAACGCTAATTTGTGCATGCTGCTAATTCATTTATCAGAAAACGAAATATATCAATGGAAAGCTAACTAAATTCCGCTTCTATTGATATTCTCCATGTAAAATGTTTTTGAGCAAAATATTAAATGGCGAAGCAGCTGACTCAACGCAACCAGTGGAGCACAACGGGTGGTGTTTTTTCAAATGATTCTTGTATGCCACGCCCCGGTGCAACGGGTCCAGAAACTTTCTTGCATATGGCCCAAAGAAGACAAATAAAGTTTGGACAGGGATGAATTGATTGAAAATATATATGATTCTGAGAACTGAGGGAGTCAGGTATAGATGGTATAGATGGGAAGGTTCTTCATTGGATCAGAGCTTGGCTAAGTAATAGGCAACAAAGGGTTACAATTAATGGTTCCAAATCTGAATGGGGACTGGTGACAAGTGGAGTTCCACAAGGGTCTGTTTTGGGCCCATTACTATTTTTGATTTACATCAATGACTTGGATAGTGGGATTAGCAGTGATATCAGCAAGTTTGCTGATGATACTAAGTTAGGTAGGATTATTGGATCACAGTCTGACGTAAACATATTGCAGGGAGACTTAGATAAACTTACCGAGTGGGCAGTCAGATGGCAGATGGAATTTAATATTGATAAGTGCAGCTTTATGAATGTTGGTAGAAAAAACCCTGGTAATAGATACACCATAAGCAATGTATCGCTGAAAAGATCAGAAGGTGAAAAAGATCTAGGAGTGAGGGTGAGCCCAGACCTCCGACCTAGGAAACAATGTATTGAGGCCAGAAATAGAGCTAATAGAGTATTAGGATTCATTACCAGAAGTGTTAAAAGTAGAAGTGCGGAAGTTATTCTAAAGCTTTATCTGGCTCTAGTCAGGCCTCACCTAGACTATGCGGTACAGTTTTGGTCTCCATATTACAGGATGGATATAGTGTTGTTAGAAACAGTGCAGAGAAGGATGACCAAAATGATACAAGGGATGCGTAACTTTAGTTATGAGAGGAGATTGAAGTTATTAAAATTACACTCACTCGAGAGACGCAGAGTAAGGGGCGATCTGATAGAAGTTTTTAAGTGGATAAAGGGATTTAATAAAGGCGAGGTAGGAAAAGTTCTTACGGCTTTTAACCAGGGTAGAACAAGAAGTAACGGATTCAAGCTGGAAAAGCGTAGATTTAGAAAGGAAATAGGGAAAAACTGGTTCACAAATAGGGTGGTGAATGAGTGGAATGGTCTCAGTAGACAGGTAGTTAGTGGGGAGTCATTGGGGAGCTTTAAAGGGGAGCTGGATAGGTTCATGGATGGGGATGTAAGGTGGATGTAGGTAGTGTTAGGTGACAGGAACTACCACGTGTAGGCCTCGCGGCCTCTTGTAGCTTCCTTATTTTCTTATGTTCTTATGTTCTTATGTCAGCATACTTTAGACACCATATGTTATCTATGATATTATAAAAGAGCATGAAAAAAAAATGAGATACAATAAACAGAAGAAATGAAGAATATTGCAGATAGTAAAGTTGTGTATTCAGAAAAAATGAGATCAAAACATTTGTGATGCAGCCATTCCTCCACGAGAGTTTCCAAAAACACTGTAACGTTTGAAGCATGTGACGGTGGATATATGTAAGGAAAAAAGAATGTCAATCTTAACAAACACAACTTGTCTCCAGATAGTCAAGCTAATAATAAAATGCAATATAAAAAAAGTTAACATGTAGACAGCCAAGCTTATAACACTGAGAGCACAGTATAGAAAGGATTAGCTGACTGAGAACACAGTATAGATAGGATTACCTGACTGAGAACACAGTATAGATAGGATTAGCTGACCTTCATAACTAATTTCCATATTTTTCACAAACTTTTTCTTCTTAGGTGTATTAAGAATTATGTAGAGAATTGCAATAAGCACAATAAAGGTCCTAAACTAGAAATTATATACATCCTATTATGCCACTACAGCATTGACATCATAAACAAGAAATATCACGTATAAATATGTTAACCACTACAAAACAGGATGATTTTGAATATCAATGTCAATGAAATGTTACCTTTCTCCATCAAGTCTTCATTGCCATGGTACATGTCTTCAAAGGCTGCACCTGGAGCAGTCTCTCTAGCATTGAGGGTGTAAGCCTTGCCAGATGATCTCTCATAGTAGGTCAAGAAGAAGCCACCACCAAGACCCATTGATGGAGTGTTGACCACGCCAACACAGAACAGACCACCAATTGTGGCATCTGCACCACTGCCATTCTTCCCCAAAACATTACTGTCAAAACAATGAAAGAAATATATCTATCTATTTTATTTGTTGACTTATTCTATTCTTTATATAATTGGCGACTGGCCTTGACCATAAAATCTCAAACAAAACTCCCTATAATAAGAAGAAAAAATGGGGGGAAAGGTTGAGCCATTTAGTATGTTTAGTGTTATGACACTCCTCTCTTGGTAGAGTTGACGTTGTAGAAAGCCAGACAAATAGAACTAGAACGATAATTCTAGAGTTTACCAGTGACATGGATGAAAACGTGAAGATGTTGGCTGAGTCTTGCATTAATGAGATGGAAAGGTTAGGCAAAGACTACTCTATACTGGACTTGGTACTCGTGCCCCGCGCCAACCCACCCATGACCAGTGGAGACCAGTTTTGCGATTCCTGCCATTTTCGAACATCACCCCTATTTCCCTTCCTAAGGTTTATCAGTATATATGATATACCGTTATCTTCGTAACTGTTTGTTCTATAATATTATCAAATAAAAAACAGTAAAATACACTAAAGAAATGCCATTATGAGAGAATGAAGAAATATGCATGACCTCAATATATACTTAAACTCTTCGCCATTTAATATTTTGCGAGAAAACATTTTAGATGCTAGCGATAGAAAGAAGCGGATTTTCATTAGCTTTCCATTGATATATTTCGTTTTCTGATAAATGAATTACCACCATGCCTAAATTAGCATTAACTAAAAATATAACATCATCAATCGTATCGGCAAGTAAAAAAGTGTTCCATGAATACAGTAGACTATGGCATATCAGTATAAATGATACACTGTTATCTTCGTGAATGTTTGTTCTATAATATTATCAAATAAAAAACTGTAACATACACTAAAGAAATTCCATTATGAGACTCTGAAGAAATATGCATGAACTTATATTCACTTAAACTCATCGCCATTTGAAATTTTGCGTGAAGACTTTTTACATGCAACATATCAATAGAAGCGAAATTTAATTAGCTTTCCATTGCTATATTTCATTTTCTGATAAATGAATTAGAACCATGCATAAATTAGCGTTAACTAAATAAATAACATCATCCATCGGGTATTTATCCCGATAGATGATGTTATTTTTTTAGTTAACGCTAATTTATGCATGGTTATGATTCATTTATCAGCAAACTAAATATAGCAATGGAAAGCTAATGAAAATCCGCTTCTTTCTATCGCTAGCATCTAAAATGTTTTCTCGCAAAATATTAAATGGCGATGAGTTTAAGTATATATTGAGGTCATGCATATTTCTTCATTCTCTCATAATGGCATTTCTTTAGTGTATTTTACTGTTTTTTATTTGATAATATTATAGAACAAACATTTACGAAGATAACGGTATATCATATATACTGATAAACCATAGGAAGGGAAAAGGGGTGGTGTTCGAAAATGGCAGGAATCGCAAAACTGGCCTCCACTGGAAATAGCCCAAAATGAGTAGGCAAGTCCAGTATAGAGTAGTCTTTGGGTTAGGGCTGTAAGTAAGAAGTATAGTGCAGAAAGACCACAGGAGGAGGGGGAGGCATGCAGTTAACAAGTTCTGAAGAGCAGTAACAATGAAAATAGCAGGAGATGCAACACTGAGGCAATGTTTGAGTGAACACAATAAGTTAGGAGAGGCGAGTTGATGAGACCAAAACCTTTAAATGTCACCCTGTTTAGGAGAGTTGTGTGAGTTGACCGCCACCCAATACATAAAGCATACTCTGTGCTTGGGCGAATATGGTCCTGTATAAAGCAAGCATCTGAGGGAGTAAAAAAAACCGGTGCGGATACCACAGGACACTTCACTTCATTAGAGTTGTTACCCTCAGTCACCCCTAAAGCATTTTCTGTGGAGTAAATGTGGTCCCGTGAAATAAGCGAGCGTGTTGAGGAGGTGAGAAGGAGAATAGCTGGGTGGAGCGGGTCTCTTTTTGGGTGGACAGCTTGGTGTGAGGAGGCTCCGTGGGTGGCCACGTGTTGTGCTAAGAGTGGTACAAGGGAAGTAATTGTGTGTAATGGTGTGTGGTTTGTGTGGTTTGTGTATGTGCTTGACGCGTTTAGCCTGGTGTGTGGTTTGTGTATGTGCTTGACTGGCGTGTAGCCTGATGGTGTGTGATGGTGTGTGGTGGTGTGTGCTTAACTTTGGCGAGTAGCCTGATGTGTGGTGATGATGTGTGCCTGACTGTGGCGTGAGGTGGTGCAGACTGTGTTGTGGGATGATTTCATGAGTGATTTGATGCTCCCGGTCGGTGTCCCGGTGTTCCGGGTGGGGCCTCCCGTGAAGGAGGCGCCGGTGTTGTCTCCGGGGCCGTCCGTTGCCGGAAGCCCGTGTGCCGCGGGAAACAGAAGAAACATTGCTTAGTGCCATATGACCTCTGATGTCTGGCACAGCCTTTATTTACTCACTCTATCCACTTCCACTTTATTCAGTCTGTACTTAAGGGAGCATCAGCACATTTTTCTCCCAGTTCACTGAAAAGTGGGAGATAGCAGGAGGTAGCGACCACTGCCAGGCAGAGTGGGAGGAAAATATGCCTCCGGAAATCTCGGGACCAATCGCCCACTTGTGGGAGGTAGGATCGAACATGGCGTCAGATGTTTACCTCTTCGTCAGTTTACATATTTATTATGCACTATACTTGGCTTTGGAGTGGGAATTATATACAAAAACGTATTTATTAAAGAAGCTTCAGGCTTAGTACTGCAGTGCAGTTAATTATGGGATAAGTTTAAAATTATTTATGACCAAGACCCAAAAACTCAGTTCATGTTTGTTTTGGTAGTCTCTGCTTGCCTGTGTGACTAAATACACGCGTGTTATACCCGACTATTTACCCGTGCTGCTTGTCCAGGCCCATCCACCCACCGCCTATACAGGGAGGTCCCGTTATACCAGCATTCCATATAAGAGAATCCGATGATACGAGATGTGTAAATTAGGGTCTATTTTCAATATACGATATCGAAAATCCAATGTTACGACATTCAAACTGGGGTGAGTAAAATTATCAAGTTATTTACTAAAGTAAATTATAAGTTATTTACTAAAATTATAAAGTCATTTACTGACTATATGATTTTACCTAAGGTTGTACGATAATCAATCTGAAAATATGATAATTCTGGTGGCTCGGTACGACAATGTGGCCTACAAAAATTCACAACCCTGGGCGAGAAGCCAGCAACGGAGGTAGTATGGCCAGCAACGACCTGCTCTCGCACTACCTAGATACTACTTTCCCTAATGACGGAAGCTACAAAGCTCCCGCGATAGGTCGTAAACGAGTAGGAAGGTTGTGACTGGCTAAGGCGTCATCCGTCACCAGCCAATGACAAACAGTTTTTAAAACTTCTCGACCAATAACAAGCCAGCGAGACATATTTCCGGGCAAGAATGGCATGCCAGACTGCCTCTCTCCGCCTTCTGTCCCCGTCATCTAAAACTAATTCTCGTTTTATTTTTAATGCTTGCGTTTTAAGTTTTAATGTATCAGATAGTAAGATATATAAGTAAGGAGCCTGTGTTGCTAGTGTATTGGTGGTAGAAGGTGTGTACGTGTGTTAAAATAGTGAATATTTGTTATGGGGCGGCTCCAATTTGTTATGGGGCGCAAGAATTTCTCCGTCACTCACTGCCCCGCCACCTCGGCCAGCAGTCACCTCATCATAACATCTTTAAATCACCCTTATTTTAAGGTGACACACGGTGCTACATTGATTTAGATAATGACACATGTATATAACATCTCACCATAATCACTAAGTTGTATAATAACGAGTGATAAGACGTTTAAGCCTGCCCAAACCTACCGTGGCGGAGGAGGCGGCGGCCTGCCCCGTCCGCCGCCTCTCTCAAAAACCGCCGTCATCCGCCTCACCTGTGCCTTCCTGAAGAAGACAGTCAGCTCCTACGCCTGTGATAGCACCATAGGATATCACCAGTGATCATAGGATTCCTCAAAGGGTCCTCGCTTTCCTACTAAATAATTACCAAGGAGATCTCCGCTGGCGGCGGACATCGGCTGCCGCCCGCACAACACAACACCCCGTTATCAGCTGTATAATATGTGCCTTCCTGAAGAAGTCAGGTCAGCTCCCACGCCTGTGATAGCACCATAGGATATCACCAGGGATCATAGGATTCCTCAAGGGGTTCTCGCACCCCTACTAAATATTACCAAATTTTATTATACCTTGAAAAACATGTCTTTTTTTTTTTTTTTTTTTTTTAATTGTTGGGGTCCTGGAACCAAACTTATATTTTACCATTAGTTATGTGTTTCGTTATACGAGATTTCGCTTTATGAGTATGCCAGGTGGAACCTAACTGCTCGTATCTTCGGGACCTCCCTGTAAACATTTCCCTCCTCCAAAGCACACTCCTGAAGCAGTCTAAGGGAAACACTGAATTTCTCTCTCCTTGCTAGCCATTGTCTTCTCCAAATTCCCTGTTTTCCTTTCCTTGTAACTGTTGCACAAACAAAATGAGTCACAAGGTAGCACCAAGTTCTCTCAAAAAGAGTTCATGGCTTGTAAAAAGATCCGTCATTGTTATTTTTGTGACGCCGGAGTGTGATGAAGAACCCACTCTGTGTCTGCTGCCGTAGATAACACTGAAGTCGCCAGGACAACATTTCTTTTCGCTTTACAGACGTGTGGTGGCGTTAATACTTACATTTCTACATCCATGATTTCAGGACAGTTAGAAGGGGCTATCTGGAGAGTCTGTGTCAATTTGTGTCTTCATCTGTGTCATAGTATGGCTATAAATGAACAAATGACAAAAATAAAACCGAGTGGCACATTGATAACGGGCTACATTAAAGTCGCCATCTACTGTTTATGTTACGAGTGTCCTCCCGTCGTCGTCGTCGCCCGGAAAAAAAACTAGTACGGAAATTTGAAAGCGTATATACTTGCAGCTACAAAGCATAAAACAACACTGAAACAGGATAGATTATACAGTCATGATATAAATACTGTGTATCTTCTTCAGTGGCACATACACAGCAGTAGTGATGCTATAATTCGTAATATTTGGCAGCTGGCGACATTATTGCAGCTGGCGACTATACTGTTGTCTACGATAGAAAGTGGACGGTATACCGTCAGTCAAGTGGTGCGGGAGGTGGGTCGAAAAGAGTGCTAGTGTGATACGTGCTTAAAGTTCCCTACATGTCCTTCCTTTACCTCTTCATCGATGAATCCAGAAAAATCCAGTTGAGTTTGTTTAGGTCCAGGTGTATCAGCCATTGTATGCTTGTTGTCAAGACCCTGAGCTAACAGCAATAAACATCATCCTTCTCTTGGCTTCCGAATGAGTAGTTTCTCATTGTCAGTTCTTCCATCAAACTTATCTATAATAATATAATCGAAAGTGTGTGTGTCTGTGTATGTGTGTCCGCTATAGGTTCCGCCCCCAGTGGCGCAATCCCATCATATGGCACAGTTTTGGAACCAGGTCGACCAGGGGAAGGTTTTAAGGCCACTTTGGGGATGATCCGATCACTTTTTTTTTTTTTTTCTTTTTTTTTTTAGTATTAGCGAGAATTGTGGAGAAAAAAAAAATCATTTTACGCGAGATATTTTGCATGAAAAAAGAAAGATATCGAAACGAACGCACGACTGACGGACGGTTTCTTACTTCAGTCCTATCTTCAGTCCTATTACTTCACTAGCCTACTTCCTAGCCTTCACAAGGCCAATCACTGAAGTATGTTGGACTTCACCTACTTCAAGCTTGCTTCTCCCATGGTCAGCGCTATGTTGGATGCTCAAGAGTGGGTGATGGCAGCAAGCTCTTTATCCTCACACCCAACAAAAAGACCAGGAACATTGTCTATCCTGCTGCTTGGCAGTAATATTCTGTCAGATTTTGTGATAACCCAAAAATTATTCTGTGAGATTAAACTCATGGCTGTGTGAAATACATTATCATTAAAATACAAGTGTTACAATTATTGGGCCGAAGGCCCACCAAAAGCCCTCCGCAGGAGCTAGCCAAAAAGTCCGCCCGGAGGGCGGCTTTTCGGCTAGTCTGTTCATAAATTGTTATTAAGTCTCCTCTTCTCTTCTTTGCATTGGTGTTGGCAATTTATCTCCCTCAACCTTTCCTCGTAAGTCAGTTCTTCTAGCTCTGGTACCATCTTTGTTGCCATTCTCTGTATCCTTTCCAACTTTTTCATATGCTTCTTTTTATATGGGGACCACACAATGGCAGCATATTCCATTTTTGGTCATATCATTGTAGTAATTATCTTTCATCATTTTTGTCCATGAAATGAAATCAATCAATCAATCCATCCTTGGGGCCATACGCCGGGGGGCGCGTCGCCTCGCCCACCCTACCACGCCACTCCCGGGGGTCACCACGAGCGAGTCCCCATACACGGTTGTAGGTTATTTTGCATTATCAATCCCTGGTCCTTTTCTTTATGAACCATTGTAATTACTTAATTTACCAATGTATATGGGCATATATATATCTTTTCCCTTTTTCCAATTTCAATGACATGATATTTGTTCACATTAAATTCCATTTTCCCATCTTCTGCTCCATTTGTAGATCTTGTTCAGGTCATTTTGTAGTGTTTCACAATCTGTATAGCTTTTGATTTCTCTTAATAGTTTTGCATCATCAGCAAACAAACTTATATAACTTATAATTTCATCATTCATGTCTTTGATATAAATCATGAACATTATTGGTACCCAAACTGACCCTTGTGGCACCCCCACTAAAGACCTTTCTCCATTCACACTTTTTATCCTCCACCACTGTTCTCATTTATTTCCCTCTCCTATAACTTTCCATCCAGGTTTTGATCATTCCTTGGATTCCTATTATATTTTGAAATTTGCAAAGTAGCCTCTCTTGAGGAACCTTGTCAAATGCCTTTTTCAGATATAGATATACACAATTGACCCAGCCATCTCTTTCCTGTGTTGTATGAATTACTCTTGAGTAAAAGCTTATTAAGTGGCTCACACATGATCTCCTACTCCTAAAAATATACTACCGGTCTGTTATTATACTGATCATTTTCCAAATATTCTGTTCATTGCTTTTTTATTCATTGATCTATATATTGGCACTACAGTCTATCCACTCTCTTCCACTACTCATACTTTGGCACTTTTACTGTTGTTAATGACCATTCTTTTATATCATATAATGGTTCGACCAACTGCTTTCTGCATTCCTTTAAAACATAACCCGGCACTCCATCTGGTCCCAGTGCTTTCCTCGCCTCCAATGCCTTCAACAATTCATAAACTTCCTCCTTCTTTATTTTGAATGCCACTCCTTTAGGATCTTTTTCATTCCTTGCCGTTCACTGAATTTTTTTTTATTTTTTATTTTTTATTACTTGTTGGATATTTTTATTCAAAATTTCACCCATTATCTTTGGATCTTCATATATCATATTTCCTTGTTTCAGTGTCTCTACTTTGTCCTTATGCTTGATTCTTCCATGGATAAATCTGTAAAACAGTTTGGCTTCTTCCTTACACTTTTCAATTATATCTTTCTCATATATCTTCTCTTCCTCTCTCCTTTTTATTTCTGTTTAACGTCAGTTTTCTAATAATTTGTATGAGGTTAGATGGCCGATGACACGCTTCCAACTATCTCTATCCGTTGCCTCAACTTCTTCAATGCCCAATGCTGCCAGATCCTTTTCAACACACTGCCTCCATGTCTTCCTTGGCCTGCCCGGTGGACGGCGACCTGGCACTTCCACTCTTAACAGCTCTCCCCAATGCCTCACCACCTTCTCTCCTCTTCACGTGCCCAAACCACCTCCATCGCCTTAATCTATGCACTGTACTCAGCTTCTTCAATCCACATTTTCTTGCCACCTCTTCACTGGATACCTCGTCTCTCCATGTGATCTCAGTCATATATCTCAACATTCTCCAATCACACCCAACCAACATCTTCGTCAAAGCCCATGTCTCAGAACCATACAGGAAAACTGATCTTACACATGCTTCAAATACTCTTCCTCTGTTTTTCAGTGGAATACTCTTGTTTATCAGCAGTCCTGCTATCTCTCTCCACTTCATCCATGTAGTTGTTACTCTGTTTCTTACTGCTCTCTGCACTCCACCCTCGCTATCTAACATGTCACCAAGATAGGAAAAGTGTTTAACTTCTTCTATTATATCGCCATTCACTTCTATAGTTTCTACTCTTCCTCTTCTGGCAGGCCCCTCTGTTGATTCTTCTTATACACACTGGACAACAGAAATCTTCCACTCCATTTAGGTTTCGTAGTCCCAAACATCTTTTATGGCACCACTTGTCACATTCCTTGCATGGAATAGAGTTTACTGCTACTCCACTACTGCACACTCTACAGGGAAACCTTCCCACTTGTATATTTTGCTCTATTTTCACACCATTTCTTAATTATCAGTGTATTGTCATCATCTTTTTTATGTCAAAAGTATGCTAATGCCAAAATAATCCTAGCTCATTTTTAGATCCATAGCTCGAATACAGGACTGCAAAAAAATAAAAATAATAATTTAAAGAAATTTAACTGAATAACGTTCTTATCCAATGACTTGCACGGATGCAAAAAATATCAAATATGCATTACAAAATATCCAAACGATTGATCTTTTTAAGAATTTTTAATTTCATTCTTCTTAAGGGCGCCGGCTGATCAAAATATTTGTTTTCATTTATTGGGTTATAGTTATGAAATGACCACCAGGAGTTTGGGACATATACACGTAAATTATAGCCCAAAAAAACAATCTGCAACCCTTTATATTTTTCACCCCTTTCAATTCTTTCGAAAAATTTAAAAATTTCAAATAGTTTCTCCTCCTATACTAATTGCTCTTCCTGCATGAAACATGGTATGGTACAAGAACCTTGTTCAGACCTTCAAACCTATAGAGAAATCTTACTGAAAATAATTCCTTGTGGAATATAAATTTTCAAATTTTCAGGCTCGCTTTCACCCCAAAAAGCATAAAAAATTTGTTACAAAATTCGACCCTTTCAGATATAAAAAAAAAAAATCTATAGAGTAAATCAGGCAGGTGTAGGTATATTATGTGTGAATTTTCATTGATATTGGTTAAAATTTGATGGAGGAGATACAGTGTGAACATATAAAACTTATGTTTTGAGATACGGGCCACTAAAGTTTTCGCTAACTTTGAACTCCTGTATACTGTACTGTACTGTACTGTACTGATGTCACAACCATAACTAAGTGATATCATGGTATTTGTATTTATTTTGAAGTCTTGAGTATTTATAACATATAGAATAATATTTCTTCTTATTGAATCATATATGTTGATGCCCAGGCAAATAATCCTGTCTTCAGGCTCCTGGTCCCCACCATGCCTGAAGAGGCAGGGTGTTACTCTAGGCCCTAGAGGGTTATAGTTATCCCATCCAAACCGAAATAAAAAGGTGTTCCTTGGTTTCATCATTGTTTTGCATTCCCTTGGTTAATATTGTTATGGAGTATTTATTTAGTTCCTTGCATGATAGCCTAGTTAGTTATCAGTTAGTTCAATGAGTGTATGAACAGAAAAGGGTAGGGTGTGAATAGTTTGCAGATTCTGAATATGTTCTCCAAATGGGAAAACAACAGGAATTAGGATTAATACAGATATAATAGTAATGGTAGAGACAGTGGTGATACAGTATTAGTAGTGATGGAAATACATAAGTAGTGGTGGAGTAACAGTAGTTGTGGTGGTGGAGATACATTAGTAGTGGTGGTGATGGTGAGTAATGGTGGTAATGGTGAGAGGTGGTGGAGATACAATAGTAGTTGTGAGCGACATGAGGACTTCTGCTGATGATGCTATCTAAAAGGCTGATAGGCCCCTCCGGTATTAGCATTTTATATTTATTTAAATGCTTCAACTGAGATAATGTATTTTAACAGTTTTTGGAATTATTATTATCATTAATAAATAAAATAATATTCATTAAGAGTAGCATATGCAATTCCATAAGAAAATCAGTAACACATTATTCAAATCAAATATCCACAGCTTAAAATTCTACTAGGCTGTGGATATTTTATTTAAATAATGTTTTAATATTTTTTGTAAGGAATTGCACAAATTATTGCTTATCTATTTTAAACTATTAGTAATAAAATGTCTTGAGAAAATAGATATGCAGATAAAAGAAAAATTGGCAACATGACTTATAATGTTAATAGTAATTCCCACATCTATATGCAATTGAGGAAGTCACGGATTCAAACTGGAAATGCGTAGATTTAAAAAGGAAATAGGGAAAAACTGGTTCACAGATAGGGTGGTAAATGATTGGCATGTACTCGGTCGTCAGGTAGTTAGTGCAGAGTCAATAGGAGAGTTTTAAAAGGAGGTTAAACAATTTCATGGATGGGGATGAAAGGTGGAAGTAGGTAGCATTAAGTTACAGGAACTACCACGTGTAGGTCTCACGGCCTCTTGTAGCTTCTTTATTTTCTTATGTTCTTAATTGGTTTACGCTTGCATTTTGCAACATTGTGTAAGCTAAATGCTAGTCAGATTGCGTACTTGTGCTTGTGCATGATAGTGAACTGTGGATTGCGCATTGCGCTTGTGCAAGGTCCTTTTTGGGTTGCAATGTCCACCACTGCTATTTTATATAATTAACTTCGCATGTAACATATTTTCTAAGAAACTTATTGGATGCTACAGAAAAACCTCGTTTATCCGGCACCCTCGGGGGGGGAGCGCATGCCGGATAACTCATTTTGCCGCTGTTTTGAGAGTTACTCTTATGGAATCGCCCAAAATCCCAATAATTTTTTTTTTTTTTTTTTTTTTTTTACATGACAAGGAACTGGCCAAGGGCACAACAAAAATGGGTAACACAAAGCCCGCTTAGTTGCCAGTCCCTATAAAGAAGACAGTAAGAGAATAAAATAAAAACAGAGGGGTGAGCCAATTTAGTTCGGGAGGTGTCTTGTTACTCTTCTTTTGAAAAGAATTAAGTCATAGGAAAGTGGAAAAATAGAAACAGGAAGAGAGTTCCAGAGTTTACCAGTGGAAAAAAAAAAAAAAAGCAAGCCTGGGTCGATTAGTGCCGTTGTTTTGAGGCTGCCGTTGTTTTGAATGCCGGTTAAATGAGGTTCTCCTGTATTTGGATACTTTTTTTTAAATGAAGTGGATACATGTTTCATATTGGAGCCCTGGAGGCCACTGTCTACAGGGGCAATAGACCTAAAAAAAAAAAAAAAAAAAATTCAAAATTTGAAATTTATATTTCAAATTACTATTGGCTAGCCATTACGACTTATCAGTAATTCCAACTTAACGAATGCCAACTTATGGATGCTTTACTGTATTGACATACTTTACTGTCATAAACATGTGCCCACAAATATATTTATGATTGCATTTTATGACATGGTTGGGATGTGATTTTTGTTGGTAGGAGCACACGTCCACTATTATATTGAACCACTCAAGAGAATAATAGGATTACTTCAATACATTTTCGCTTAATGCAAAAATTTCCATGAACGTAACTCCTGCATTAAACAGGGTATAGGTGGAATTTCCATTTAAGCTTACCTGACGTCAATATATCAGCCTTTTCTTTCATTTTTTTTCTGAAATTATACTCAACAAAAATATGCTTACGTGGCTATTTGGGCACATGGCTGGCCATCTGCACTGACAGCTCCTGAGGCAAACTCCCCAAGCTCACTTGCTGATGGTGGAGGCTCAGTTGCTCCGTTTTCATTATCTTCAGAATCATCCCCCCAGGACTCAAATAGAATTTTTGGTTTCACAGTCGTTTTGAGCTGAAAATGAAAAAAAAAAAAAATATCATTATCATCATTGTTACCCTACTATCCACTACGCTGTGGTCTAGAGCGGGGGTTCTCAAACTGGGGGTCGCGACACCTCTAGGGGTCACAAGATGCTTCTGAGGATGTCGCAAGAAGATTTATAGAATGTGAAAAATGCATCAGAAACACAATTAGCTTTTCCTAATACAGTAAACCCTCTGTAATTCTATCTAATTGTGGGTCCTGGGGGGGACCTGGGGGGGACCTGGGTCGAATAAGCCGAAAGTTCAAATTATCTGATGGTCACCTCTAACACCCCCCCCCCACACACACAATAAGAACTTATTCAAACATGCCAAAACAGCACAGATTTTATTACTTGTACTCACCAAAACATGGCTAATACTGAAGTCTTGAAATGCAGTACTACTGTACACTGATCACTCAGGCGTCACTGATAGCGCCTTCAGGCAAAGGCTGCGTTCAGTAATGCAACACGCATATCCTACTCTAGTATTTACTGTCCGGCAACCGACAATATCAACTACCCCGCCGCGGACTTTTACGTCCGCTGAGCATGCAGCCACCTGGCGGGAGGCAGCAGAAAGTGTTCAATAGTCTCAAGAGACGTTCCTGCACCAGGGGCAGTGGGGGTCAGGGGACTAACGGAGGATGTGCAGGCGAACCGTGAGTGTCGTGTGCCCAAATGTAAACAATACGACCGCTGAGCATGCTGCCACCTGGCGGGAGGCAGCAGAAAGTGTTCAATAGTCTCAGAAATGTTCTTGCACCAGGAGCAGTGGGAGTCAGGTGACTGACGGAGACTGTGCAGGTGAACCGTGAATGTTGTGTGCCCAAATGTAAACAATACGACCGCTGAGCATGCTGCCACCTGGCGGGAGGCGTGGACACTGACCAGGGGTGACAGGAGACGCTCGGACCGCTGGACAACTTGGTCAATTTACGAACAGGACCAGGCATTTCAACGTTAAAAAAAAAAAAATTGCCCGAGACTCTGACATATCCCCGGACCTCGGATTTTGTCCGGCAAATCCGATATCCGGGAAATCGAGGTCCGGGAAATCGAGGTTTGTGTGTATATACACATCATATAGACTGATTTATCAGTATATATGATATACTGCAATCTACGTAAATGTTTGTTCTATAATATTATCAAATAAAAAACTATAAAACACGGTAAAGAAATGCCATTACGAGACTGAAGAAATATGCATGAACTTAATATTCACTTCAACTCTTCGCCATTTAAAACTTTTTGAGTCAACTTTTATCATGAAGGATATCAATAGAAGCGCAATTTTATTAGCTTTCCATTGCTATATTTCGTTATCTGATAAATTAATTAGAACCATGCATAAATTAGCATTAAATAAAAAATATAAATCATCAATCGGGTAATTTTCCCGATTGATGGTTATTTATTTAGTTGACGCTAATTTATACATGGTGCTAATTCATTTATCAGAAAATGAAATATATAAGTAAATAAATAACATCAATCAGGAAAATTACCCGATTGATGATTTTATTTATTTATTTAACGCTAATTTATGCATGGTTCTAATTAATTTATCAGATAACGAAATATAGCAATGGAAAGCTAATAAAATTGCACTTCTATTGATATCCTTCATGATAAAATTTGACTCGCAAAGTTTTAAATGGTGACGAGTTAAGTGAATATTAAGTTCATGCATATTTCTTCATAGTCTCGTAATGGCATTTCTTTACCGTGTTTTACTGTTTTTTATTTGATAATATTATAGAACAAACATTTACGAAGATTACAGAATATCCTATATACTGATAAACCAGTCTATATGATAGTCCATAGACCACTATATCTCTGTCGGGCGCCCAGCAGGCCCCTATGCAGCCCCGCAATTCAAAACATTGTCGCGTGTGCAGTCCAGGTATACAGTGGTCTATAGCCTGGCCTATGAAGAATAGGCCACCTGTAATATCAAGATCAAGTATCGCTTCATAGGTCCTCTCCTCTCCTCCTCTTCCTCTCCTCTCCTCTCGTGTTGGCCGAAGCCACCACCCTGGGCATTTTATTACATATTAGACAGTGTCCTGAATGTCCATCAGTGGAAGATTTCCCACACCAGAGAATAATTAAATCACCATTGCTTTCTAGTCCGTTTGTCAATGAATCCTTAAAAGTTGATTCCGAGCAATGTTCTTCTCTAATCCCTAACAATTAATGATGGCGTATACATTTATGGAACATTAGAGGAACTAGAATGAATAACCTAACTAACCATTATAGGAGGCAACTGACCAAACTGGGGGGTTTTGCCAAACAGATCCTAACACTAAGGATCATGAACAGGATTGCATATAATTTAATTTATATGCACACAAGAGCAACTGCGAAACTTTGCAAGGTTGCAGCTTCTTCGGCAAACTGGAAGGTAAAGCGCACGCGTCCTTGTCAGCATAACGAACATGCAGTCTCCCCTCCACCTCCATCATGATTGCATGGAGGCGACGCTCCCAGCTGGTGCGGAGGCGACGCTCTATGCTAGTGTGAAGGTGACGCAGTCCTGTGGTAAGGCGACGCTCCCAGCTGGTGATGAGATGAAGCTGCCAGCTGGCATGGAGGCGACGCTACCCTGGGACAAAGCGACGATCCCCGCAGGTGTGGAGGCGAAGCAGGCGAT
>JACEEZ010004815.1:42750-47750 GCA_016584305.1 Chionoecetes opilio | reverse complement strand
TGGGCCATCCAGGTGGTCACCAGCGTTGACCTGTGGCATGGGGCATAGTCTTGGTGGAACCAGGACAATAGTACAACAATGTGCCAATAACTTGGCACAGACTTTGTGGAGCTTCAGATCTTCGGTCAAAACTGTCTCCACTGTGCCAATACTAATACCAACACCTTCAGATATCATCCTCACAGTAACTCGATGGTCTTGCATCACTAACCTTCGCACTTCCTCAATGTTTTCCTCCTTACGTGCACTGTTCGGTGCTCCAGATCTGGGTTCATCCTTAACCTGTTCATTTCCTTAAGAAAATCGGTTAAACCACCTGTAGAAACTTGCCTTGCTCATCATTTCATCCCCATCGGCCTCCTCTAACATTCCATAAGCTTCTTGTTAGGTTTTCTTAAGTTACACAACATTTGATGGCGTACCGTTGCTCCAGGTTTCCCTGCATCTTGTCACGTGTTGACAGATCGGCCAACCGGATCAACCTGGTGCCACCACGTACACCGCTGCGCTCAAACCTAGGAAGATAGGAAGGTGCCAGTTAGTCATTTTATAGACTATATGAATGTGTACTTCACCATGAAGTAGCATTCTGATGGAATGATATTTAATGCCTCTCCTGACATTTTCTCATTACTTATTGAACGTACCTCGTATATACACAGGCTGTAACACCAGTTTCTGCAAATATTGATACAGGTGAAAGAATATTTTATTTTAAGCATAAAATATTCTATACACATAGGCTTTTTGAAGCTTCCTTTAGACGTGAGATGAAGTGAGAGAAATTTCCGCAGCCATTAATTTCCAGTGGCAGGCGACGTATGGATGGGTGCAGTGGCAGGCGACGTATGGAGGCATGCAGTGGCAGGTGACGTATGGATGGGTGCAGTGGCAGGCGACGTATGGATGCATGCAGTGGCAGGCGACGTATGGAGGCATGCAGTGGCAGGCGACGTATGGATGCATGCAGTGGCAGGCGACGTATGGAGGCATGCAGTGGCAGGCGACGTATGGAGGCATGCAGTGGCAGGCGACGTATGGAGGCATGCAGTGGCAGGCGACGTATGGATGGGTGCAGTGGCAGGCGACGTATGGAGGCATGCAGTGGCAGGCGACGTATGGATGGGTGCAGTGGCAGGCGACGTATGGATGGGTGCAGTGGCAGGCGACGTATGGAGGCATGCAGTGGCAGGCGACGTATGGAGGCATGCAGTGGCAGGCGACGTATGGAGGCATGCAGTGGCAGGCGACGTATGGAGGCATGCAGTGGCAGGCGACGTATGGAGGCATGCAGTGGCAGGCGACGTATGGAGGCATGCAGAGGCATGCAGTGGCAGGCGACGTATGGAGGCATGCAGTGGCAGGCGACGTATGGAGGCATGCAGTGGCAGGCGACGTATGGAGGCATGCAGTGGCAGGCGACGTATGGAGGCATGCAGTGGCAGGCGACGTATGGAGGCATGCAGTGGCAGGCGACGTATGGAGGCATGCAGTGGCAGGCGACGTATGGAGGCATGCAGTGGCAGGCGACGTATGGATGGGTGCAGTGGCAGGCGACGTATGGAGGCATGCAGTGGCAGGCGACGTATGGAGGCATGCAGTGGCAGGCGACGTATGGAGGCATGCAGTGGCAGGCGACGTATGGAGGCATGCAGTGGCAGGCGACGTATGGAGGCATGCAGTGGCAGGCGACGTATGGAGGCATGCAGTGGCAGGCGACGTATGGAGGCATGCAGTGGCAGGCGACGTATGGAGGCATGCAGTGGCAGGCGACGTATGGAGGCATGCAGTGGCAGGCGACGTATGGAGGCATGCAGTGGCAGGCGACGTATGGAGGCATGCAGTGGCAGGCGACGTATGGAGGCATGCAGTGGGTACTCGCGTTTGCCTCTCGGTGAAATTTTGAATGATTTAATCATTATGTTTACTAGTAATGGAACATTACATTATCTTATAACGATACAATTGGTATTAATGGACATAGTTATTTACCAAATAAGCAGTACATGAAAACAGCAGGGCTGTAATAAACAATACTGTAAAGGACTAAGTGGCAACGTGTTGGGGAGGGGTAGAATGAAACACGTGACACAGCTGGCAGGCAGCCTCGCAGTCTAGTCCCTCTTTCCTACCCCGTCCTGATACGTTGCCAAGTAGCCTTTTACAGTATTGTTTATTACAGCCCTGCTGTTTTCATGTACTGCTTATTTGGACGACCAAAGCGAACGACCAAAAATATATATAAAAAAAATTAATAATAAATAAAATTCCAAAATTTTTGTTAGGAACGAATTTGATCATATAGGTTCCGCCATCAAAGTAGGGCAAATCCGAGGAGTTCTCATATAGAGCCGAAATATCGTACAGAACGTGAGCAGGCTGCCATAAGAAGGTACATACACTCGTCATTGTCGTGGTTGGTGTTTACAAGTTATCAGCTGTGAGTGGGCCCCACAAGTTCTGGCATCCAGAAAGCCCTTCTCTTCCTTACCATCGAGGGCTGCGAGATCGCCTTTCAGTTGGTTCCCTCCCACGCTGGTATCCCAGGCAATGAGGTGGCTGATTTTGCTGCCAGGATGGCCTTAACAGATGTAAACACAACACCCTTCCCTCTGCCGCTCTCCGCGGCTAAACGCCTCATCTCCCGGGTCTGCCGCTCCACCTGGAATAACACGCTCGACGATACCCTCCGCCTCACCTCCATGGGCCAATACCGCAGTGACACTTCCCCCCATCTGTGGATAAGGACAAAGTCCCGCGTCCTGGATGTCACCCTCACCCGCCTCCGTCTGGGGCACACAACACTCACTGCTCACCTGCATCGCCTCCGTCTGTCTCCTAACCCCCACTGCCCATGGTGCATGAATGTTCCAGAGACTATTGAACACTTTCTGCTGCATGTCCACGCTTCCACGGCCACCGTGTAGTGCTACACACTCGACTCCTCGCCCTGAACGTCACCACCTTTGACCTGCCCACCCTGCTGGCGGCGGCTGGCGTTCGCCCCTCCCGGCAACACGCCGTCATCCGCCTCACCTGTGCCTTCCTGAGGAAGACAGGTCAACTACCGCACCAGTGATAGCATCATAGGACATCACCAGGGCTCAGTGTTCCCCAAGGGATCCTCGCAGCCCTAAAACAACAACAACAACAACAGTTCTGGCGAGGCACGCAAGCGAGAGTTAAGCCAGGTCATAGACCACTGTAAACCTGGACTGCACACGGAATATCGGCCTGTCGCACAAGGGCCTGAAGTCGAGGGCCGCTCGGATTCATATATATATATACGGATCATATAGACTGGTTTATCAGTATATATGATATACTGTAGTCTTCGTAAATGTTTGTTCTATAATATTATCAAATCAAAAATAGTAAAACACGCTCAAGAAATGCCATTACGAGACTCTGAAGAAATATGCATGAACTTATATTCACTTCAACTCTTCGCCATTTAAAACTTTGCGAGTCAACTTTTATCATGAAGGGTATCAAGAGAAGTGCAATTTTATTAGATTTCCATTGCTATATTTCGTTATCTGATAAATTGTAGTTCAGTGGGTAGTTTAGATATTAATGACTGTTGGGCCTGTAATTAATGTTGGGTAGTTTATCTTTGGGAAACAAGCGTTAGGCAGCGCTGATCGTACATCGACGTGGCAGGAATCCCGTGATCAAGCGAGGTGGGCTCAGGGACGGAGGAAGGTGTAGGAGAGAGACGACTTAACCACTCCACCACAGCCGGACGGATGCCTTACTCTGTGCCAGCAACACCTACCCGCCTACTCAGCAGTGCACCTTGTTAACACTTGTTTTGTTGCTGTCCATTCTTACGTATTCTTAAGTAAAGAGAAAACGCAAGTCCTTGTTTAATTACTGCCACATAAATTAATTAGAACCATGCATAAATTAGCGTTAAATAAATAAATAACCTCTTCAATCGGGAAAATTACCCGATTGATTTTATTTATTTATTTACTGCTAATTTATGCATGGTTCTAATTCATTTATCAGAAAACGAAATACATCAATGGAAAGCTAATAAAATTGCGCTTCTATTGATACCCTTCATGATAAAAGTTGACTCGCAAAGTTTTAAATGGCGAAGAGTTGAAGTGAATCAGTCTCGTAACGGCATTTCTTTAGCATGTTTTACAGTTTTTTATTTGATATTATAGAACAAACATTTACAAAGATTACAGTATATCATATATACTGATAAACCAGTCTATATGATAGTCCATAGACCACTATATCTCTTTGTCGGGCGCCCCGCAGGCCCCTATGCAGCCCCGCAATTTCAAAACATTGTCGCGTGAACAGTCCAGAGATATAGTGGTCTAGGGCCAGGTTTATGGCAACTTGCTTTTGAGTCACTAACCTAACCTAATCCCATGCTTTAACCTCCAGACTAAAGTCAAATCTGTATTAAAAGTGCCCGCGGCAAGGAAAGAACAGAGGCGATGTAGGTCACAATAGGAAGAAGAGCGAGAGGCACGCCGTACGTAAACAAACACTTGTCTCTCGCCTCCCTATGAACAACATGTCATTATCTCCAAAAGTTTTGAGTCCAAAAGAATGTTTCCTAGAATCCAATAAGGTAAACAGAAACCATACTCCCAATTGTGTAGGGAATTTCTATCCTAGTGTAAAATAATACCATGTTCTGGTATGCATGGGTGTGAACATGGAACATAAATGTACGGTTACGGGCGGGAGGACCGATCGACCGATATAAATTTTTCCCATAGGTTATGTGTTTCACATAGAGCGAATTCACATAAAACGACCTCGTTTATCGACCAATTTCTCGTTTTATGTGGGACCCTAGTGTAAATATATATATATATATATATATATATATATATATATATATTATACAGGAGTCCGAGATAGAGCATTATGTCCACTGCATACTCGTAAACGAATCTGTATAACAACACATAACTAATGGTAAATATAGGTTTGTTCCAGGACCATCAATTAAAAAAGAAAAGAAA
>JACEEZ010004815.1:0-42725 GCA_016584305.1 Chionoecetes opilio | reverse complement strand
AAAAAAAACAGACGGTTTTTCAAGCTAAAATAACACTAAAGCAAACACAACAAACACACAGAGTCTATATACCCACACTAGTACACCTATTCTGTAGAAAAAAATTTGAAAGAGAAAATCAGCACACAAACTATCATAATGCACATTAATTAAATATAACCATGCATAACAAGAAAAAAAAGACTTGTACTTGTAGGGGACCGGGATACAAACAGGGTAGTTAGAGGTCCCAAGATTGGGGCCGCACACCTGCTAATTACCCCAAAGGATCAGGCCGCGCCATAGCTTAATTACCTTCAGGTCAGCTTGCTAGGGGTGACCTGACTGCAGTCCCAAGGTTGGCTGCCACACCTGCTAATTACCCCTAGATGGTCAGGCCGCGCCATGTGCTTAATGACCCTTCAGGTCAAGGCTTCTAGGGGACCTACTGGGGTCAACAAATCCCTTTGGTCCAGACCAGGAGTGGTAGGGCGCACATTTTGACTTGATAAATTTTACTCACCCCAGTTTGAATGTTGGTCATTGGATTTTCGATCTCGCTATATTGAAAATAGACCCTATTTACACATTTCGTCATTCCTCGGATCGCGTATACCGAATGCTCGTATAACGGGACCTCCCTGTATAAGATTTTTGAAGGTTACGCGGGAAGTGGATTAATACTGCACAGTATACGGAGCAAAAATAAATATAGAAAACTTACGTAAGTGGGAAGTATTGCGCGTGGAAGCGACAGCGCAATTCTCGACATTAGGTACATTTTTACAATGGGACCGAAATTGCCTACACAATGGGTAGTGTGGTTGTTATCACCTTTATGGATTTTCAGCACATTCTCTAGAGCTTCGTCACAAATCCACTACTTTGGAGATATAGAGGGTATTAATAGGAAGGAGGTAAAGGTAGGTCCCGTTTATTTATACCAGCATTCCAATATGAGAATCCGATGATCGAGCTGTGTAAAGTAGGGTCTATTTCAATATACGAGATCGAAAATCAATGTTACGACATTCAAAAAGGGGTGAGTTAAAATTATCAAGTATTACTAAAGTAAATAAAAGTTAGTTACTAAAATTATAAAGTCATTTACTGACTACAGGAAAAATACCTTTTATCCGGATAGAATCCGGGACTTCCGGGTAGCCGGTTAATGAAAGTACGGTTAAGGGTAAGTATACTTACGAAAGATGCATACTAAAAATAAACATAATTTGTATGATGTTTCCTTACCGTATTAGTAGATCATTGTAGAACTGTATCACATAAATAGACATGCCCAGCCCAACATAGCACTCCTGTTATTGTTGACATGCCACGATTAAATGACACGCCCGTAATGTAGTACCGAAATATAAAACACTAAAGAAACTCAACTGCGATATGCAAAGACTTTTAACACTACAATTTAATAGATTATATGGGAACACTTTTTTTCTTCTATTTATGTTTATTGTATGACTTATTGTTTTAGGGGCTAGGCAGTCGGGCATGAAAAATACAAGGTCCGGGTGTCGGTGTCTGACAGTGGTGATAGGGCTCCATTCAGGCACGGAGTCTTGGACAGATGATGGTCCAGGCACAGCAGGATCGTGCTGTGAGTGATGGCCCGGCACAGATACTGGAGCTGTATTTTTTTCATTGCGCGGGAACCATGTTTTGATATCGGTCTGTGGAGTGCTTGCGACGTTCATGTCATCTGTTTGTAACATTATAAGGTGCATGACTTCTTGGAGAATATAAATGGTGACGTTGTGCAAATGATGTAATTTTTAAGCCGTTAAGTGCCTGATTCCCATGGGACACCTTAACGGTTTCATCTCCGCCTCACTTTCGCTCCCAGGACGTACCTGCTCATTTCATTTTTTACGGCTGCAATTATTTGGCGTCATCCAGACTCATTGTCACAGAAATATCTCATCAAACTGCAAGCCACTCATGTAGTATATTTTCATTACCATTCCTGCCATGTCGATGTGAAGAGTCTTTGGAAGCCATCAGCTCACGGATTTGATTCATTATACTTTGTCTGATCGTCCTCATAACTGTCGGGAATCCTCGATCTGCGTTCGTCAGATTTTTCAACCAACGCCAGACTTGGGGCCATAATGCGCCAGCTACAATATTTTGTGCCTTTCCCCACTTTCAAGTCTTGGCAAATGTCTAGTTGTCCTTAATCGATAATACGGACACGTTACGTGTTATTTCTTTGCCGTAACTTTCGGCATGTGAAAGTACAGGATGACTCAAAATACCACTCGGTCGTCGGGTAGCAGCTGACCCTGCCCACTTACTGATAAACCACTGAATTATCATAGCGGCATGGGAGCATTATGGCAGGGAATAAACAGTGGCGATAGGTGGGCCTAAGTTACAATTTTTTTTTTATTTTTTTTCTCTTTTTCTCATTTTAACAATTTTAAAATTTTGTTTTTTCTTGATTTTTTTCTTTTTTTCTCTTTTGTCCTTTTTTTTTTCTTTTGTTTGTTTTTTTTTATCAGGCGGCAAAATGAAAAGTAATATTTCGTTAATTATTTATTTTTTAATACTATTTACTACCTGCCACAAATCGTCATTGGGTTATTCGGTGTTGGGTATCCGATAAAAGGTATTTCCTGTATATGATTTTTACCTAAGGTGTCCGAAATCAATCTGAAAATAGGATAATCTGGTGGCTCGGTACCGACAATTGTGCCTAACAAAAAATACACATCCCTGTGGCAAACACTGCAGTGTGGAGGACAACAACAAACGCGCTTGCCAACCTATCTCGAGCCTTGCTCTTAGCGTGAAAATACGTCAAAATGTACGACGAAGTCATAGACGATGGAGTGAGAGGTGCAGAAGAATGGCCGCGTGGTGTGGGTGGTGTGGGCGAGGGCGGGGAGGGTGTGAGAGGTGGAAATAGCAGCTCTCGTGTGTCTCATTGGGGAAACGTGAGGAAAAAGGAAAGATGGGACTGAACGATGTACAATGATTCAGATGCGCAGAAGAGGAGTTTGTGGGCCGTGGAAGAGGTCTGCCGCACCCCTCACTTTCGTCCCTTACCTACCCTGCCCATCTCCAGTGTAGTGTATTCACGCTGGACGTCCCAAGAGTACTCCCTTGGCCCTTACCTACCCTGCCCTCTCCAGTGTAGGTATCACGCGGCGTCCCCAAGAGTACATACAAATGCCTTTGTGCTTGTATGTATTGGCCTTGGAGTCCATTTTAGTGATTTGCTGGTTTACTTAATGTGTTATTGTGACTTATTGTGCTCTGCCTACTGGCGTCACACTCTAATCACTGTGGTTTTGTGTGGTGGGGTTTTTTGGCGGTGGTGTGGTATAGTAAGACCCTAGATTTGAGAGTTTGAGAGTTTGTGTGTTGCTATAGTTATTTAAGCTGGAAAAAACATGTCTTTTTTCTCTTTTTTTTTTTTTAATTGATGGGGTCCGGAACCAAACCTATATTTTACCATTAGTTATGTGTTTGTTATACAGATTTCGGCTTGATGAGCATTGCCAGATGAAACCTAACTGCTGGTATCTGGGGACCTCCCTGTATATGAGATAGAAAAGTAAAATAATCTAACCCACCTTTAGACTCACTAACCAGGGGTCCCCAACCCACAGCCCGCGGGCACATGCGGCCCGAGGGGCCATTCCGTGCAGCCCGCCAAGATCATTTCCTTGAGTCATCAGTGCGCCCTCCATCATCAAGCGTGTGTGAAACATCTTTTCTCAAGAGCGTGTTTTAGTGTAGGACGTCATATGCGGCCCTGGTGCAGAACGCCGATGAACGTGTCGTTGAGTTTGGATCAAAATACGGTTAGAAGGAGGAGAGTTTCACGGTCGTTTTCAGAGACACACAACTATTTTTTCTGGCCTACAATAGCCCATTTAATAATCACCCCCAAAGTGTGGCTCTGAACCCTAAACGACCGGAAAACTCTGCTCCACACTGAGCTCTGTCCTACACACTGCGCGAAGTGCTCACGTTCCGTATTTTGAGGCAAACACAACAACTCTAAAAAAATAATCATATATATTGACGTGTTTACAAATTGGTTAGTTCTTAAAACCGATAAGGTTAGGTTAGGGTAGGTAGGTTCATTAAAACATAAGGTTTAGGTAGGTTAGGTCATTTTTCCATTTTTTTTGGAAGTTTTCGTTCGGCGCAAAATAAAACTAGCACCATAGAACAAGGCACCTATTGTAGGCCAAGAAAAAAAAAAGTGGTGTCCTTGAAAACGACGTGAAACTCTCCTCCAATACCCAACATAGGTGCGAACAGCTGTTTAGCAGAGAAACTGACAAAATTGATAGGACCCGTGCACAGCTCATCACTACTACTACTACTACTAGCTACTATACAATACAAGACCCGTGCACAGCTCACACTTACTACTACTACTACTCAAAACTTTTACTAACTACCATTACAAGACCCATTGCACCGCTCACTACTACTACTACGACTACTACTACTATAACACTACTAACTACTACTATACTACTACTACTACTACACTACTACTACTACTACTAACGATACTACTACCATTACAAGACCGTGCACTGCCTCACACTATATATAATACTACTACTATACTACTACTGAAATATACTACTACTACCAGTTGACAAGACCCGGCATAGCCTCACACTACTACTTACTACTACTTACTACTACTCCCCATTCAAGGACCGGCACAGCTCCCACTATAACTACTACTTATACTACTAACCATTTACAAGACCCGTGCACAGCTCACAATACTATACTACTACTACATACTACTATACTACTATACTAATACTACTACTACTACTACTACTAACATACAAGACCGGCACAAGCTCACACTTACTACTACTACTACTACTAATTACTCTAAATATACTACTACTACTACTACTATACTACTACTACTACCAACAAGACCAGTGCCGGCCTCACACTACTACTACGATACTACTACATACAAAGACCCATGCACAGCTCACACTACTAATATATACTACTAACTACTACTACTACTACAGTATACTACCATTACTACTACTATACTACTACTACTACTACTACTTACTACTACTACTATATACTACATACAAGGACCCCGGCACAGCTCACATATGACCACGTGAACGACGTTCTCTGCTGAAGTGGTAGTTGATTGATAAGCTTGATGCTGAGAATGTCACCAGGTGTCTCATTAATAAATTCTTTGAAAATTTGTTCTGTATTATGTGGTTCAGAGTTTTTTATTGGTGCGGCCCCGGGCCTCTCGGACATGTGGCTGCGGCCCGCGGTTGCTCTGCGGGTTGGGACCCTGACTAACCTAACCTAACCCACGTTTTTACCTCTAAACTAAAGCCAAATCTGGCATTAATTAAAGTGTCCTGGGCAAGGGAAGAAACAGAGGCGATGCAGGTCACAAGAGGAAGCAGAGGTGGTGGACGTAAACACTTGTCTCTCGACGCCCATATGAAACCAAAGTCATATACTCAAAAAATAATTATTTGCGACGAAGCTCATAGAGAAATGTTTCCTCGAATCCATTAAGCTGTAAACGGAAACACACTCCCAGGGTGGAGGCAATTTCGGTCCTAGTGTAAAATAATACAGGTTCATTTATAACCAAAGTCTAATATTATCATTTGTATCTATCACAAATGGAACTCTCATGGTGGAGTGGGTGTGTGGTGGTATGTACGTGTGTGGGCGTGTGTGTGTGTGTGTATCCCCACTTACTTTCATCTCCGTCCTTGTGTGCACTTCAAATGGCTATCTTTACACACGACCTAAAAACAGCCACAATAAAATACACACATATAATACACAAACAATACAAATGTGTCCAACGGTAATCTTATTTTTTTAATATATGGCAGAGAGGTAGGAGGAGGAGGAGGAATACATAGGACATACATAGGAGTAACAGACACCAGGAGGGACATATTGGTCCATGACGAGGGTTATCGCTGAATCTACAACTACTAACTATCAAATACATGTAAGAAAACAGTGGAAAAGATACCAGTCCCTACAGAAGATAGGAAACATGGAGTTTCGTAGGAAGAAATGATAGGATATGAAATATACTAACTAAAATACCAATACCACTATCGACCGGGGAGATAATATGAATCGCAGTGGGGCAGGGCACTATCAATACACATTACCTTTACAGTGCGCGTCAAGTCTGTTTTAAATGTAGCTTTGTGCTGGCTCGAAACATTGCTGGTAACTTGTTCAATCGATCAACACACTTAACATTGAAATAAATTTTACGAGAGAGATCGTGAGCAACGTTTGACCGGTCAGTTTTAAACATATTCTTGTTGTCACTGAGGAGAAAGCTCGAATAGGTTCTCTGATTAATGACATCAATCCTTAGGATCTTAAGGTTCTATCAAGTCCCACGGAGTCTACTATCCTTTAAGAAAACATATTAGTTGAGTTTCCGCAGTATCTCTTCATAAGTGAATTTCGCGAGATGGAATTGGTTTGGTGGCTCTTCTTGCACTGATTCAAATTTGGGTGCTGACTTTTACGAAACAGGGCGGACAGAATTGGAACGGCCATATTCTAAGTCGGCCTAACAAGGACGTGTATAATTGTGTCATTACTTCAGAGTGTGTGTCTAAAGTTGCGTTTAATGAAGCCCAACATCATTTCGCCTTTTACTGGCAGCTAGGCAATGCGGAGGTTTTAAGATCATTACTGATGAGTACACCTAAATCCTTTCCTGCTTACTTCAGTTCATACGATTTCTTTTGCATTGATAGTGAGATTTGAGGTAGATCGGACTATAGCATTACTTACATTGATCCGGAATTAAATTTCCAATAGCCATTGATCACTCCAATCTTAGTTTGCCGAGAATCACGTGTATGAGTTCGCAGTTTTCTCAGTATATGCTTTACAATCATAATTGGTGTCATCTGCAAATTTCGTATTTGAGTACAGTACCGCCAGTCCAGATCATTGAATACATCAGAAAAAGCGTAGACCCAAGACGAGCCGAGGCACCCCACTAGTAACATCTAAACCAATCAGATGCCTCGCAATTTATTACTACCCGTTGTTTACGCTGTGAAAGCCAATCGCAAATCCCATGAACATAATTGCTCGCCTAAGCCATGTGCCCTTTAGGCCTGGTCAACGGCGCTTATGGGGAACGTACGAATGCATTCTGAAAATCAAGGTAGATTACATCCGAGGGAATTTAGCGTCCAGTTGAATAAATGACATAAAAAATCGAGAGGTAGGTTTTGTGAAGCAGGCCTCTATTTTCGAAATCCAGCTGGGAGTTAGTATTGAGTTATGTCATCGCAGAAACGACACTGAGTCTATCCCGAAAGATTTTCTCAAATAGTTAACAACACAGACGTTAGAACAATTGGGTGATAATTACTTGCGAGGCTCTTCTTCCCTTCTGAATTCGGGTAACATTAGCTAAGTTCCACATACTAGGAACATTTTTGTCCATAACGATTATTGAAAATAACCTTTAATGGGAGCGAACATTGACGGTGACATTCGCGAAGAGTAGCGGCGAGGATTCGGATCTTCCACCCCCACGGATTTGCTGGGGTCAAGTTCAGCAAATACTTTGATATGTCGTCTACTGATCTCCTTATACAGTTCTATCCCTGGCGAGTACTGCCCAGACAGTGTAGGTTTGGTAAATGGAAGCTTTCGTATCTTTCATAAAAATACGCATTAAAGTAGTCATTGGGGGTTGTTTTTTTTTGTTTGGGGGCCCTACAGAATAGGTAGTACAGTGTAGGTAATAAGACGCTGTGTGTTTGTTGTGTTGGCTACAGAATAGGTATACAGTGGTGGGTAATATAACCTGTGTGTTTGTTGTGTTGGCTACAGAATAGGTAGTCAGTGTGGTAATATAGACCTGTGTGTTTTTGTGTTGGCTACAGAATAGGTAGTACTTTAATCCCAGTTGGGTTATATAGACGCTGTGTGTTTGTGTGTTGGCTACAGAATAGGTAGTACTGTGGGTAATATAGACCTGGGGTGTTTTTGTGTTGGCTACAGTAGGTAGTCCCGTGTGGTAATAAACGCTGTGTGTTTTTGTGTTGGCTACCAGAATAGGTAGTACAGTGTGGGTAATATAGACGCTGTGTGTTTTGTTGTGTTGGCTACAGATAGGTAGACAGTTGGGTAATATAGACGCTGGTGTTTGTTGTGTTGGCTACATTTATTTAGCTTGAAAAACATGTCTTTTTTTTTTTTTTTTTTAAAAATTTTAGGGGGTTTCCTGGAACCAAACCTATATTTTACCATTAGTTATGTGTTTCGTTATACGAAATTTCGCTTTACGAGTATGCCAGGTGGAACCTAACTGCTGGTATCTTGGGGACCTCCCTGTATATGAGATATGAAAATGTAACTAATGTAACCCCCCCTTTTAGAACTCACTAACCCAGGGCCCCCAAACCCACAGCCAGCGGGCCACATGCGGCCCGTGAGGCCATTCCGTGCAGCCCAGCAGATCATTTCCTTTTGGTCATCGGTGTGGCCCTCCATCATTCCAAGCGTGTGTTGAAACATCTTTTTTCTCAAGAGCGTGTTTTAGGATAGGACGTCAATTGCCGGCCCTGGTGCAGAACGCCATGAAAGTGTCGTCAATGTTTGGATCAACAGACTTGTGCGAACAGCTGTTTAGCAAGATGAAACTGACAAAATCTAAGACCCGTGCACAGCTCACACTACTACTACTACTACTACTACTACTACTACTACTACTACTACTACTACTACCATTACAAGACCCGTCCACAGCTCACACTACTACTACTACTACTACCATTACAAGACCCGTGCACAGCTCACACTACTACTACTACTACTACTACTACTACTACCATTACTAGACCCGTGCACAGCTCACACTACTACTACTACTACTACTACTACTACTACTACTACTACTACTACTACTACCATTACTACTACTACTACTACTACTACTACTACTACTACTACTACTACTACTACTACTACCATTACTAGACCCGTGCACAGCTCACACTACTACTACTACTACTACTACTACTACTACTACTACTACTACTACTACTACCATTACTAGACCCGTGCACAGCTCACAGATGACCACTTGGACGACGTTCTCTTGTTGAGTGGTAGTTCCATGACCCATGATTTTGATAAGCTTTGTGCTGAGTGGTAGTTCCATCACCCATGATTTTAAATAGCTTTGTGCTGGGGTGTAGTTCCATTACCCATGTTTTTTGAAAACTTTGTCCCGGGAGTGGTATTTTCCATCACCCTGATTTTGATAAGCTTTGTGCTGAGTGATAGTTCCATCACCCATGATTTTGTAAGCTTTGTGCTGAGTGGTAGTTTCCATCACCCATGATTTTGATAAGCTTTGTGCTGAGTGGTAGTTCCATTACCCATGTTTTGATAAGCTTTGTGCTGAGTGGTAGTTCCATTACCCATGATTTTGATAGCTTTGTGTTGAGTGGTATTTTCCATTACCCATGATTTTGATAAGCTTTGTGCTGAGTGGTAGTTTCCATCACCCATGTTTTTGATAAGCTTTGTGCTGAGTGGTAGTTCCACCCACCCATGATTTTGATAAGCTTTGTGCTGAGTGGTATTTTCCATTACCCATGATTTTGATAAGCTTTGTGCTGAGTGGTAGTTCCATTACCCATGTTTTGATAAGCTTTGTGCTGAGTGGTAGTTCCATTACCCATGATTTTGATAAGCTTTTGTTTGAGTGGTAGTTCCATTACCCATGATTTTGATAAGCTTTGTTTTTGAGGGGTAGTTCCACCCACCCATGATTTTGATAAGCTTTGTGCTGAGTGGTAGTTCCATCACCCATGATTTTGATAAGCTTTGTGCTGAGTGGTAGTTCCATTACCCATGATTTTGATAAGCTTTGTGCTGAGTGGTAGTTCCATTACCCATGATTTTGATAAGCTTTGGCTGAGTGGTATTTTCCTTTCCCATGATTTTGATAAGCTTTGTGTTGAGTGGTAGTTCCATTACCCATGATTTTGATAAGCTTTGTGCTGAGTGGTAGTTCCATCACCCCATATTTTGATAAGTTTTTGGGGCTGAGTGGAAAGTTCCATTACCCATGATTTTGATAAGCTTTGTGCTGAGTGGTAGTTCCATTACCCATGATTTTGATAAGTTTTTGTGCTGAGTGGTAGTTCCATCACCCATATTTTGATAAGCTTTGTGCTGAGTGGTAGTTCCATCACCCATGATTTTGATAAGCTTTGTGCTGAGTGGTAGTTCCTTTTACCCATGATTTTGATAAGCTTTGTGCTGAGTGGTAGTTCCATTACCCATGTTTTTTGATAAGCTTTGTGCTGAGTGGTAGTTCCATCACCCATGATTTTGATAAGCTTTGTGCTGATGGTAGTTCCATTACCCATGATTTTGATAAGCTTTGTGCTGAGTGGTAGTTCCATCACCCATGATTTCGATAAGCTTTGTGCTGAGTGGTATTTTCCTCACCCATGATTTTGATAAGCTTTGTGCTGAGTGGTAGTTCCATTACCCATGATTTTGATAAGCTTTTGCTGAGTGGTAGTTCCATTACCCATGATTTGATAAGCTTTGTGCTGAGTGGTAGTTCCATTACCCATGATTTTGAAAAGGGCTTTGTGTTGATTTGGTAGTTTCCATTACCCATGATTTTGATAAGCTTTGTGTTGATTTGGTAGTTCCATCACCCATGATTTTTGATAAGCTTTGTGCTGAGTGGTAGTTCCTCACCCATGATTTTGATAAGCTTTGTGCTGAGTGGTAGTTCCATTACCCATGATTTTGATAAGCTTTGTGCTAGTGGTAGTTCCATTACCCATGATTTTGATAACTTTGTGCTGAGTGGTAGTTCCATTACCCATGATTTTGAAAAGCTTTGTGTTGAGTGGTAGTTCCATTACCCATGATTTTGATAAGTTTTTGTGCTGAGTGGTAGTTCCAAATCACCCATGATTTTGATAAGCTTTGTGCTGAGTGGTAGTTCCATTACCCATGATTTTGATAAGCTTTGTGCTGAGTGGTATTTTCCATTACCCATGAATTTTGATAAGTTTTGGGTGCTAGTGGTAGTTCCATTACCCATGATTTTGATAAGCTTTGTGCTGAGTGGTAGTTCCATTACCCATGATTTTGATAAGCTTTGTGCTGAGTGGTAGTTCCATCACCCATGATTTTGATAAGCTTTGTGCTGAGTGGTAGTTCCATCACCCATGATTTTGATAAGCTTTGTGCTGAGTGGTAGTTCCATTACCCATGATTTTGATAAGCTTTGTGCTGAGTGGTAGTTCCATTACCCATGATTTTGATAAGCTTTGTGCTGAGTGGTAGTTCCATCACCCATGATTTTGATAAGCTTTGTGCTGAGTGGTAGTTCCATTACCCATGATTTTGATAAACTTTGTGCTGAGTGGTAGTTCCATTACCCATGATTTTGATAAGCTTTGTGCTGAGTTGGTAGTTCCATTACCCATGATTTTGAAAAAAGCTTTGTGCTGAGTGGTAGTTCCATCACCCATGATTTTGATAAGCTTTGTGCTAAAGTGGTAGTTCCATGACCCATGATTTTGATAAGCTTTGTGCTGAGTGGTAGTTCCATGACCCATGATTTTGATAAGCTTTGTGCTGAGTGGTAGTTCCATTACCCATGATTTTGATAAGCTTTGTGCTGAGTGGTAGTTCCATGACCCATGATTTTGATAAGCTTTGTGCTGAGTGGTAGTTCCATTACCCATGATTTTGATAAGCTTTGTGCTGAGTGGTAGTTCCATTACCCATGATTTTGATAAGCTTTGTGCTGAGTGGTAGTTCCATTACCCCATGTTTTTTGGATAAGCTTTGTGCTGAGTGGTAGTTCCATCAGCCATGATTTTGATAAGCTTTGTCTGAGTGGTTTTTTTCCATTACCCATGATTTTGATAAGCTTTGTGCTGAGGGGTTTAGTTCCATTACCCATGATTTTGATAAGCTTTGTGCTGAGTGGTAGTTCCATTACCCCCTGATTTTTATAAGCTTTGTGCTGAGTGGTAGTTCCTTTACCCATGATTTGATAAGCTTTGTGCTGAGTGGTAGTTCCATCACCCCTGATTTTTATAAGCTTTTGTGCTGAGAAATGTCACCAGAGCCCTCTTTAAAATAAATTTCCCTTTGAAATGTTTTGTTCTGTATGTGTGGTTTTCAGATTTTTTTTATTGGGTGCGGCCCTCGGGCCCTCTCAGACTTGTGGCTGTGGCCCGCGGTGCTCTGCGGGTTGGGGACCCCGGACTAACCTAACCTAACCCCACGTTTTTACCTCCTAACTAAAGCCAAATCTGCATTAATAAAGTGTCCACGGCAAGGGAAGAACAGAGGCGATGCAGGTCACAAGAGGAAGAAGAGTGTGGCGGACATAAACACTTGTCTCTCGCCTCCATATGAACATGTCATTATCTCCAAAAATAATGATTTGCGACGGAAGCTCATAGAGAATGTTTCCTAGAATCCAATAAGGTAAACAGAAACCACACTCCAAATTGTGGAGGCAATTTCGGTCCTAGTGTAAAATAATACCATCCATTATAACCCAAAGTCTATATTATTCCTTTGTGTCTATCACAAGTGGAACTCTCGCTGAAAATGTCCACGTGGGCGAGTGTTTCACTGCCGGCGAGAGTTCTCCGTTGGTGTTTCGGCGAGTCAGGCGACGGCTCGGTCGCCGACACCGTATAAAACGGCGTATATTGTGTGCTGTAATATCACAATCAGGAAATGGAACTGTCGCCGAGAATAGGAACACACGTCCAGGGAGAGAAGTTGGAACACTCGTCGACGGCGGCGAGAATTCAGCTAGCCGAGAGTTCCAGGTACCCACACACACACTCACACACACACACCCATCCACACCCACACACACATACACATATACACTACGGAGGGTACTCCGTAGTGTAGAGGTAGCACGCTCGGCTCACAACCGAGAAGTCCCGGGTTCGATCCCCGGGCGGAGCGGAGACAGATGGGTTGTTTCCTTAAAACCCGAGCCCCTGTCCACCCAGCAGTGAATGGGTACCGGGTGTTAGCCGGGGTTTGTGACCTGCTCTCCGGGGTGGTGGCTTCCCCCAACACTAAGCACTAAGCAGGAATGATAAAAATGTTGATATGGAGACGGGGCCATACGAGCGTTGCTCTGGCCCTGTAAAATACAGATAGATGAATACACACACACACACACACACACACACACACACACACACACACAGTAATACTCATCAGTTACCTTAAAGCCAAGTAGATGAGTGATCAGTTCTTGCGTGAGTCATACTTGCCCTGGCCGCTCATCTTGCCTTATTTCACCACTTCCCACGCCTTATGTCACCATTTAAACACTTATCACGCCACCACGGACACCTTATAATGGTTCCCCCGAGGCTAAATCACCCATGGTCTGCCTGGAGTGTCTCAAAATGACGTTTATGTAACGCTAATTTCTGCTTCTCTTCGAATGTTTACAACTTTACACTTGAACTAAAGCCTGAACTGAGTTGCGAGGCGCGGGTTTTTTTTCATTAGAATTTTATGATATAGTCCCCCTCCTCTTCTCTCTCTCTCTCTCTCTCTCTCTCTCTCTCTCTCTCTCTAGTTAGCTGGCCTTCTCTCTCTCTCTATAGTTCGTTCTCTCTCTCTCTCTCTCTAGTTAGCTGGCCTTCTCTCTCTCTCTATGTTCGTTCTCTCTCTCTCTCTCTTCTCTCCCCTCCGTCTCTCTCTCTCTCTCTCTCTCTCTCTCTCTCTCTCTCTCTCCTCATCTCTCGTCTCCTCTTTTCCTCCTCTCTCTCCCTTTTCTCTCTCTCTCTATATATATAATATATATATATATATATATATAGTTAACTCTCTCTCCCACCGACCCACCCCTCTCATATGAACATAAAAAAATAAGGAAGCTACAAGAAGCCGTGAGACCTACGCGAGGTAGTTCCTGTGAAACTCTCTCTCTCTCTCTCTTCTCTCTCTCTCTCTCTCTCTCTCTCTCTCTCTCTTTTCTCCTCTCTCCTCTCTCTCTCGCTCTCAATATCCTACACCAGCATATCTATTACGGTTGAGTGGTCGGAATTAACTCTTGAAGGCGGTATAAGATTTAAAGGGCCCGAGTTCGAGTCCCCCCAGTGGCAAAAATTTTTGCACCGTCGATCGTGGCCTAAGAACACCCACATGCTGCCCATTAACTATACCTTTTACGTCGAGTGCATCGGAGGACACAGGGGCGCGACATCAACACTCCTTGAGTAAGTGCGTGTGTAGTAGTAGTAGTAGTAGTAGTAGTATAGTAGTAGTAGTAGTAGTATATTGGTAGTAGTAGTAGTAGTAGTAGTAGTAGTAGTAGTAGTATAGCTGGCTAGTAATAGTAGTAGTAATGGTAGTAGTATAGTAGTAGTAGTAGTAGTAGTATAGTAGTAATAGTAGTAGTGTAGTAGAAGTGGTAGTAGTAGTAGCAGTGGTAGTAGTAGTAAAGTGGTACGTAGTAGATAGTATAGTAGTAGTAGTTTTAATGGTAAAGTAGTAGCAGTAGTAGAAGTAGTAGTAGTGACTGGTAGTAGTAGTAGTAGTAGTAGTAGTAGTAGTAGTAGTAGTAGTAGTGGTAGAAGTGGTAGTAGTAGTAGTAGTAGTAGTAGTAGTAGTAGTAGTAGTAGTAGTATAGTAGTAGCAGTAGTAGTAATAGTAGTAGTAGTAGTAGTAGTAGTAGTAGTAGTAGCATAGGTGGGCGCGATAACAAAAAAAATTATCACGATAACCGATAAATCGATAACGATAACCTTATCGGCGATAACCGATAATTGATAACTGGCGATAAATTTATCGCCCGATAAGGCGATTACCGAGAAATCAATAAATCCAAAATTCCGATACTAGCGATAACGATATTGATATTTTAAATAAAAAATCTTAAATGCTATTAGTAAACTGTTAGAAAACCCTTCATTTACCTTGTGCACACTAATATCTTCTACATGCAATGTTTATCCTGTCTCTTCACTAATGAAAAGTACTGTTTTTAAGTAAAATAACTACATTTGAAAGTTTAAACTACTAAAAATGTCTTTTGCACAGCCACAGTCTAGCCCAGCAGGTTCTGCTCCTCAGGCGCCCCGCTGCTAAACTGCTCCTCAGGCGCCCCGCTGCTAAACTGCTCCTCAGGCGCCCCACTGCTAAACTGCTCCTCAGGCGCCCCGCTGCTAAACTGCTCCTCAGGCGCCCCGCTGCTAAACTGCTCCTCAGGCGCCCCGCTGCTAAACTGCTCCTCAGGCGCCCCGGTGCTAAACTGCTCCTCAGGCGCCCCGGTGCTAAACTGCTCCTCAGGCGCCCCGCTGCTAAACTGCTCCTCAGGCGCCCCGCTGCTAAACTGCTCCTCAGGCGCCCCGCTGCTAAACTGCTCCTCAGGCGCCCCGCTGCTAAACTGTTCCTCAGGCGCCCCGCTGCTAAACTGCTCCTCAGGCGCCCCGCTGCTAACTGCTCCTCAGGCGCCCCGCTGCTAAACTGCTCCTCAGGCGCCCCGCTGCTAAACTGCTCCTCAGGCGCCCCGCTGCTAAACTGCTCCTCAGGGCCCGTGCTAAACTGCTCTCAGGCGCCCCGCTGCTAAACTGCTCCTCAGGCGCCCCGCTGCTAAACTGCTCCTCAGGCGCCCCGCTGCTAAACTGCTCCTCAGGCGCCCCGCTGCTAAACTGCTCCTCAGGCGCCCCGCTGCTAAACTGCTCCTCAGGCGCCCCGCTGCTAAACTGCTCCTCAGGCGCCCCGCTGCTAAACTGCTTCTCAGGCGCCCCGCTGCTAAACTGCTTCTCAGGCGCCCCGCTGCTAAACTGCTCCTCAGGCGCCCCCGCTGCTAAACTGCTCCTCAGGCGCCCCGCTGCTAAACTGCTCCTCAGGCGCCCCGCTGCTAAACTGCTCCTCAGGCGCCCCGCTGCTAAACTGCTCCTCAGGCGCCCCGTGCTAAACTGCTCCAGGCGCCCTCTAAACTGCTCCTCAGGCGCCCCGGTGCTAAAACTGCTCCTCAGGCGCCCCGCTGCTAAACTGCTCCTCAGGCGCCCCGCTGCTAAACTGCTCCTCAGGCGCCCCGCTGCTAAACTGCTCCTCAGGCGCCCCGCTGCTAAACTGCTCCTCAGGCGCCCCGCTGCTAAACTGCTCCTAAGGCGCCCCGCTGCTAAACTGCTCCTCAGGCGCCCCGCTGCTAAACTGCTCCTCAGGCGCCCCGCTGCTAAACTGCTCCTCAGGCGCCCCGCTGCTAAATTGCTCCTCAGGCGCCCCGGTGCTAAACTGCTCCTCAGGCGCCCCGGTGCTAAACTGCTGCCCTCAGGCGCCCCGCTGCTAAACTGCTCCTCAGGCGCCCCGCTGCTAAACTGCTCCTCAGGCGCCCCGCTGCTAAACTGGCTCCTCAGGCGCCCGGTGCTAAACTGCTCCTCAGGCGCCCCGCTGCTAAACTGCTCCTCAGGGCGCCCCGCTGCTAAACTGCTCCTCAGGCGCCCCGCTGCTAAACTGCTCCTCAGGCGCCCCGCTGCTAAACTGCTCCTCAGGCGCCCCGCTGCTAAACTGCTCCTCAGGCGCCCCGCTGCTAAACTGCTCCTCAGGCGCCCCGCTGCTAAACTGCTCCTCAGGCGCCCCGCTGCTAAACTGCTCCTCAGGCGCCCCGCTGCTAAACTGCTCCTCAGGCGCCCCGCTGCTAAACTGCTCCTCAGGCGCCCCGCTGCTAAACTGCTCCTCAGGCGCCCCGCTGCTAAACTGCTCCTCAGGCGCCCCGCTGCTAAACTGCTCCTCAGGCGCGCCCCGCTGCTAAACTGCTCCTCAGGCGCCCCGCTGCTAAACTGCTCCTCAGGCGCCCCGCTGCTAAACTGCTCCTCAGGCGCCCCGCTGCTAAACTGCTCCCTCAGGCCCCCCGCTGCTAAACTGCTCCTCAGGCGCCCCGCTGCTAAACTGCTCCTCAGGCGCCCCGCTGCTAAACTGCTCCTCAGGCGCCCCGCTGCTAAACTGCTCCTCAGGCGCCCCGCTGCTAAACTGCTCCTCAGCGCCCCGCTGCTAAACTGCTCCTCAGGCGCCCCGCTGCTAAACTGCTCCTCAGGCGCCCCGCTGCTAAACTGCTCCTCAGGCGCCCCGCTGCTAAACTGCTCCTCAGGCGCCCCGCTGCTAAACTGCTCCTCAGGCGCCCCGCTGCTAAACTGCTCCTCAGGCGCCCCGCTGCTAAACTGCTCCTCAGGGCGCCCCGCTGCTAAACTGCTCCTCAGGCGCCCCGCTGCTAAACTGCTCCTCAGCGCCCCGCTGCTAAACTGCTCCTCAGGCGCCCCGCTGCTAAACTGCTCCTCAGGCGCCCCGCTGCTAAACTGCTCCTCAGGCGCCCCGCTGCTAAACTGCTTCTCAGGCGCCCCGCTGCTAAACTGCTCCTCAGGCGCCCCCGCTGCTAAACTGCTCCTCAGGCGCCCCGCTGCTAAACTGCTCCTCAGGCGCCCCGCTGCTAAACTGCTCCTCAGGCCGCCCCGCTGCTAAACTGCTCCTCAGGCGCCCCGCTGCTAAACTGCTCCTCAGGCGCCCCGGTGCTAAACTGCTCCTCAGGCGCCCCGCTGCTAAACTGCTCCTCAGGCGCCCCGCTGCTAAACTGCTCCTCAGCGCCCCGCTGCTAAACTGCTCCTCAGGCGCCCCGCTGCTAACTGCTCCTCAGGCGCTCCGCTGCTAAACTGCTCCTCAGGCCGCCCCGCTGCTAAACTGCTCCTCAGGCGCCCCGCTGCTAAACTGCTCCTCAGGCGCCCCGCTGCTAAACTGCTTCTCAGGCGCCCCGCTGCTAAACTGCTCCTCAGGCGCCCCCCGCTGCTAAACTGCTCCTCAGGCGCCCCGCTGCTAAACTGCTCCTCAGGCGCCCCGCTGCTAAACTGCTCCTCAGGCGCCCCCGCTGCTAAACTGCTCCTCAGGCGCCCCGCTGCTAAACTGCTCCTCAGGCGCCCCGCTGCTAAACTGCTCCTCAGGCGCCCCGCTGCTAAACTGCTCCTCAGGCGCCCCGCTGCTAAACTGCTCCTCAGGCGCCCCGCTGCTAAACTGCTCCTCAGGCGCCCCGCTGCTAAACTGCTCCTCAGGCGCCCCGCTGCTAAACTGCTCCTCAGGCGCCCCGCTGCTAAACTGCTCCTCAGCGCCCCGCTGCTAAACTGCTCCTCAGGCGCCCCGCTGCTAAACTGCTCCTCGGGCGCCCCGCTGCTAAACTGCTCCTCAGGCGCCCCGCTGCTAAACTGCTCCTCAGGCGCCCCGCTGCTAAACTGCTCCTCAGAGCGCCCCGCTGCTAAACTGCTTCTCAGGCGCCCCGCTGCTAAAACTGCTCCTCAGGCGCCCCCGCTGCTAAACTGCTCCTCAGGCGCCCCGCTGCTAAACTGCTCCTCAGGCGCCCCGCTGCTAAACTGCTCCTCAGGCGCCCCGCTGCTAAACTGCTCCTCAGGCGCCCCGCTGCTAAACTGCTCCTCAGGCGCCCCGCTGCTAAACTGCTCCTCAGGCGCCCCGCTGCTAAACTGCTCCTCAGGCGCCCGCTGCTAAACTGCTCCTCAGGCGCCCCGCTGCTAAACTGCTCCTCAGGCGCCCCGCTGCTAAACTGCTCCTCAGGCGCCCCGCTGCTAAACTGCTCCTCAGGCGCCCCGGTGCTAAACTGCTCCTCAGCGCCCCGCTGCTAAACTGCTCCTCAGGCGCCCCGCTTGCTAAACTGCTCCTCAGGCGCCCCGCTGCTAAACTGCTTCTCAGGCGCCCCCGCTGCTAAACTGCTCCTCAGGCGCCCCGCTGCTAAACTGCTCCTCAGGCGCCCCGCTGTTTAAAACTGCTCCTCAGGCGCCCCGCTGCTAAACTGCTCCTCAGGCGCCCCGCTGCTAAACTGCTCCTCAGGCGCCCCGCTGCTATAACTGCTCCTCAGGCGCCCCGCTGCTAAACTGCTCCTCAGGCGCCCCGCTGCTAAACTGCTCCTCAGGCGCCCCGCTGCTAAACTGCTCCTCAGGCCCCCCGCTGAAAACTGCTCCTCGGGCGCCCCCGCTGCTAAACTCTCCCGGGCCCCCCCGTGCTAAATTTCCCCTCAGGCGCCCCGCTGCTAACCTGTCCTCAGGGGCGCCCCGCTCAAACTGCTCCTCAGGCGCCCCCTCAAAAAATTCTCCCAGGCCCCCCGTTCTAAACTGCTCCTCAGGCCCCCGCTCAAACTGTCCTCAGGCGCCCCCCCCCGCCCCCCCCGCTGCAAAAAGGGGAAACCCAAAAAAATATATTATCGATTTCCAAATTTGGACCAAAAGTATCGGCGATACCGATAAAATCGAACGCGGGGAAAAAAATTTTTTTTGGGATAACCGATAACCGATATCATTATCGCGAAATTTTTATCGCGAAAAACGCCCACCTAGGGTGTAGTTAGTATAGTTAGTATAGCGAAGTGGTTAGTAGTGTATGTAGCAGTAGTATAGCTGTTGTTAGTATGGAGAATATATAGTAGTAGAGTAGTAGTATAGGGAAGACAAAGGGAAGGGGTTAGTAGAAATGTAGTGTGTATAGTAGTTTTGTGTTTTTGGTGGTAGTTAGTGAGTGTGTAGTAGGGAAAGTACTATAAAAGTGGTAGTAGTAGTATAGCATAGTACTGTAGTAGTAGTATGGTAGGTATATAGTATAGTGTAAAAGGGGTAGTAGTAGTAAATTGGTGTAAGTAGAGTAGTGTAGTGTAGTATATAGTATAGTAGTATGTTTTTAGTAGTAGTTAGTAGTAGCAGTCTGCATTTTGGGATTAGTGTGTGTAGTATTAGTAGTAGTATTTAGTATTAGTATTTTTTAGTAGTATGGAGTTAGTAGAGTGAGTAAAGTATTAATAGCGGTAGTAGCATAGTACAAAGTAAAAGTGGTTTTGGGTATAAGTATAAAAAAGGGTATAGTAAGTAGTAGTGTGTATAGTAGTATAGTAGTACAGAAAAGTACTTTTTATATAGCAATATACCTCAAAATACGGGCGTCCTATAAAAACCAAACCCAAATCACTATATGGGCTCAAAAAAAACCGCGGCTAGGGGATCATATCTTTTAAATTTAAAAAGGCCCTAGAGAGTGAAGCTTTAAAAATTAACCACTCGAAAGGCTTTGAGGGGGGGCGATCTTACCTTCCCTTTGTACCTTTGAAGTGTTGCCCGTTATCGGGGGATTTTGAGGTGGTCCCCATCACTCCGGGTGTAGTATGTACCCCCCGTTCCTTGCCTCCAGACCACTAAGGAAAAGTGTTGTCACGGGAGCTACTGTAGCCGGGCGTGGGGGGGTTGGTCTGGGTTTTCAGCCAGCCCTTGTCAAGGTGATTTTTGAAGGGTCCGTGTGACCCCCCGTTGGTTTCCGAATGTGTTTTGGGGGGACAATTAAGAGCCGACCCATTGTGGGAGAAGCGTGGTTATGATTTTTTGTATCCTTTAAGGAGGCCTGTACTCTGTACTACACACCCTGCCTTTTCTGGGTTTTTGTTTTCCTCCATGCTATTTTTGGAAGAACCCCCAGGTTTTTCCAGACATAATAGGGTTCCCTCTCTCTCTGCGCTGCAGAGATAGAGGCCCGTCTGTGCACCTCTCCCAAGTTGAGGTGCGGAGACCCTATTCTTGTTGATAGGCCCTTTTGTGGTGCTTCCAGGGGATGTCCTTTTTTTGTAGGGTGACCATTTTTGGCAGCAGTACTCTACCCTTGGTCTTACTAAGGATTTCCATAGCGTCAATGGGTTTTTTAAAAGTGATATAAAGGGATAAAATAGGGGCTGTGGGAAAAGTTCTTACGGCAGTAACCGGGGAAAAAGAAGAAAACGGATTCAAGCTGGAAAAGCGAGATTTAAAAAGTAATAAGATAAACGTTCCAAATAGGGGGGTGAAGGATTGGCAGGGCGCAGAGACGGTAGGGGTAGGTTTAGTGGGGAGTCTTTAGGGAGTTTTAAAAGGAGGCGGACGCTTTATGGATGGGGATAAAAGATGGATGGGGGTAGTGTTAAAACCAGGAACTATATACCCAGAAAACATTGTCTTAGGGGCCGGCATCAAATTGTCTTAAAATCAAACGACATATTGGCATTGGTCGGCAAACCGAAATGAAGTTATGGGCCTGGCTGCGGACCGAAAACTTGTGCTTCATTTTTTGCACCCCGGGCCTGTGCCCGGTTACGTTACTTTCTGTGTCAGATCTGTGTCGGCAATCCGAAACCAAAAACTATTGCCATACTGAGCCACAAACGGGCCGAATGCATCTAATCGTGCCTTTAAAGCGGGCCAACACAGAACTGAATGTGCCACAAGCAGGCCGTTTAGATCCAATAGTGCCACAAGCAGGCACTTAATTTTGCTACTGCCACAATGACCGACTTAGCATGTAGTGCCACAAGTGGGCCAATAAGCACTGATAGTGCCACAAGCAGCCGAAAAAGCGTTGAATCGTTTTCCCCTTTCCCTAATGCCATGTAGCACCCCGTTAGCTACCCCCCCCATAGCTACCCTGCCACGACTACGCACGTACAGCAGATGACGTCACACAAAAAACTTTGGCCACCCTCCTGGACCAGAACAGTATCGTCAGATTCGCTTATTTAACCTAAATATATATATTCTTACCATTATGTCAAATAAAAACTTAACTCCAAACCACCCAAAATTTTAACCCAAAACCCAAAATCAACCTAAACCAAAACCTTAACTTAACCAAATTTAAAATTTTTTTTTATATGATAATAAAAAGGTATATTTGGTTATTAAGTTTGATTAGGTTTAAGTTTAAGGGTTGGGGTTTGATTTGATTTTTGGTTTTTGGTTTGGTTTAAGATAATTTGGGTTAAATTTTTTAGATTTTTAGGTTAATAAGCGAATCTATGATAAAGTTTTGGGCCTGGAGGCGTGGCCAATGTTTTTCTGTGTGACGCATCTGCGCGTGTGCTAGTCGTGGCGGGTAGCTATCCGGGCAGGGCACTAGTCGGGGCCTACACCGGCCCCCCCTTTTAAAAAAAACAGGTTTGTGAAAGGGAAAAACCCGTTGCCAGATTGAAGGGGGTTTTCAACTCTTTCGTATGAGCAAGGCCAAAATAGTGCAACAAAGAAAAAAAATTTCACTATTACTTAAATCAAGCCAAATCATCGTTTCGGCTGCAGTATATCAGTCTTGCCTTTGGTTTTAGGCAGTCTGGCACTGGCAGTCACATGCAATGCCAATGTGTGCCCTAATCACCATCAGGTGCTACAAGAATAATACTGAAATGAAACAACAAAAATTATGTTATAAAAATAATTTTTTAAGAATATAATCCCTGTATTTTTAAAAGTGGAAAAAAAAACCGACAAAAAGGGGAAAATTTCTATTAATGAACAGACAAAAACGAATAAATAAACAATAAATCATGAAAGAATAAATAATAATTAAAAAAATCAATAAATTTATATATATATAATATTATGGGGGGGAAAGGGACGGAGTGGTTAGCGTCTCCGACTGGCTTTTTTTGGTGACCCGAGTTCGATCCCGAAGAAACCCAAAAAACCCTTTTGCACCATTTTGGCCCAAGAACACCCACATGCCCCTCAACTCTCCTTCGACTGCGAGTGCATGGGGACACAGGGGGGCGGCATGAGAGGGGGTCACTTAAGAATTCTGCCTGCGCCCCCGGGGGAGGGCCAACCATCAAGCCCTCAATGAACCCCCAGGCCTCCATCCGAGCCCTGGGGTCACCACTGCCTACAGGCGCTATTGGCACAGAGGTAAAAAAATATATATTAAAATATAATTAAAATATTATAATTTTATATATATATATATTATTATATATATATATAAAATAATATATTATATATATATAATATATATATATATTATTTTGTCAATTTTACCCCTAAAGTTAGTTATAACAGGGAAGACTCTTTTGGCTCTTATGGGAGCTGTCCCTCCTGCTCACGCCTATTTATGTACTATGACTATATGTACAAAAATCATGAATATTTGGGTGCTGCAAACCCAAATGATAAGCCCAGAATAAAATTTGGTAAATTCATCGATCGTCTAACTTTTAAAACATTATGGGAAAAACTACGTTAAACAGAAAGGAGAAGGAAAAATTTTGCCTGAAAATCTATCAATCTCTGTAAAATTAGGGGTTTGGGTTTGGTTAAGGAAAAAAATTCCCAAATGTATCAGAAATTATCAGGTTTTCCTAAACCCTGAAAACAAAAACGACCAGAGGGTTAAGCTCAACCCCTAGCAAATCGGATAAATAATAAAATTTTCCCCCCATCTGTCCCGTTGCAGGGGGGTACGGTGTACAGGTCTGTCAGCAGGCCCTGGGTCCCCCTTCTGTTTCATTAAAGAACAAACATCTTGGGATAAAGACCATATGTGCCAGCTCACATTTGGGCCTTCTTTACCCCCTAAAAGGCTTTGATCCCAAGTTGCTCTGAAAAAGAAAAATAAGATTAGTTTTTATGATCCATGCAGTCAAAGTTTACATAACTCTTTGCGATATCTTATTTGTTCATCGCCAAAAATCTTCACAAAAAGGGTTTTTCAACCGCAATCACTTTAATTACACCTTACAATACATATAACCACAACAGTGGCGTAACGAGGGGGAGGGGCCCTCGGGCCATCCCCCCCCCCCCCTTTACAAAGAAAAAAATATAACCAAAAATATTAGATAGCACCAATATATATATATATATATAATTATATATATTATATTATATATATATATATTATAAATATATATAATAGATAGATAGATTGATAGAAGATAAAGATAGATAGTAGATAGATATAGAAAACAAAATTAGACTTTTTTAAAAAATAATAAATTTTTTTCTTTTGGGCGGATTTCATGTTTTTTTTTTTTCTCGATTTTTTTGTTTTTTTATTTATTTTTTTAATTTTTTTTTAACTTTTTATATTTTTTTATTTTTTTGTTTTTCATTTTTTTTTTAAATTTTATATATATATATTATATATATATTATATATATTATATATAATATAATTATATATATATATATATATTATATTATATATATATATATATAAAATTTTATATATATATATATATATATATAATATATATATATATTAATATATATATTATATATATATATATATAAATTATATATTAATATATAATATATTATTTTTTTAAATTAAATAAATGTAAAAATTTAATTATATTAACCCCCAAAATTAAATAATTTAATATATTAAAATAATATATATTAATTAAAAAAAAATTTTAAGGGGTAATTTTTTAAATTAAAATATATTTATTTATTTATTTTTTATTTTATTATGTTTTATAATTTTTATTATTTATTAATTTTTTAATTTAAATTAATAATTTTATAATTTATATTTTATTTTAAAAAAAATTTTTTATCATTTTATATATTTATTATAAAATTAATAAAAATAAATTTTTATTTTTTTATATTTATTATATTATAATATATTATATATAAAATATATAAAATTTATATATATATATATATATATATATAATTTTTTTTCATTTATTTATATTTTGAGATTTATTGATTTTTTTTTTGTGTATTATGGGGATTTTTATTACTTTTATTTTATATAATATATATAATATATATATATTTTTTTTTTTCATAATTTTTAGATTTTTTATCCTTTTATATATTTTTTATTTTAAGATTTTATTATTTTTTTTTATATTATATATAATTATATATCATATATACCTATATATATATATATATATATATATATATATATATATATTATAATATATATATATATAATATATATATAAAATATATATAATATATATATATATATATATATATATATATAAATTTAAAAAATATGAAAACCAAAAAAAAAAAAAAAAAAAAAAAAAAAAAAAAAAAAAAAAAAAAAAAAAAAGTATGAAAAATCGAAGAAAAAAATCAAAAAAATAGAAACCCCCATAAAAGAAACAAATATATATTTTTTTTAAATAGATGTCTAATTTTGTTTATCTATATCTATCTATCTATCTATCTATCTATTATATTATATATATATATATATATATAGATATATATATATATATATATATATATATATATATATATATTTTATATATATTTTAATATATATATATTGCCCCCCCCCTTTTTCAATTTTTCTGGGTAGGGCCACTGACCACAATAAAAAAGACCATATAATAGATAGACCACAATACAAAGAATGTTGGTGAAAATCATAATGGATGAAAAGCTGTCTAAACTTTTTAAATGTTACTTAAACTAGTTGCATTGTACAAATCCTGTGAAATTGAGAGAGAAATTTTATTTAGAAATCCTATAGTATCCTAAACTTTGGTCATTTACGACTTTTTATCATTTTTTTCCTAAAACCTATTTCTGCACTTTCAGGTGTCGCATAAACTAAAAATTTACACTCTACCAAATCCTTTACGCAATGCATCTTTACCTAGAATTGAGATCAGGCACAGAGTGTGTAAAATAATAGCCATAACCAAACCCAGGACATTGGTTGCGTAGCCTAACCTGAAGCAAGAGTAATGGGAGATAACTGCAAAATGAGGCATTTCCGAAAATTTTTTAAAAAAGACCATCATTTTTTAACACACCAGAATACATGGAATATAACAATTTTATCCACATACTCAATTAATGGTTGAAAGTACCAAAATATCTTAGAAATGCTGCTAATGGTGAGATTTACAATTTGAAGGCCGTTATAACTACGTCCCTTGTAATGTATTAAACTGCAGTAGAACCGAGGCAGGTGTTGCTTTTTTAAATGAAGATCACAGTTAAAAAGTTGTGACAACATTCTAAAAAACACTTTTTAGACGTTTTGACTGGAAAAAACACTCCATTTGTAAAAGTATCAAATAATGACCTATTCAAACCATTAAACTAACTTAATCTAACCTAACATAGTCTTGCCCTTAAACTAACCTAGTCTAAGAAAAAATTTGTTTGCACAACATTTCATTGTTACTTTCACACTCGTTCTCACCTATAGAAACAGTAGAAAGGGGAAAAATACTTGAATCCAGACACAGTCATGTTCTAAATATCAAACCCAGTATATAGTAGGGTCGTACTGCTGTACCAAAGGCTACATCAGACACCCATTCATCACAATTACCAGTAAAACTGCAGTTTAGTACAATATCCTCTATTGACCAAAATTCTCCTGACATAACTGGGGGGCTGCACCCATCCAGACGCCCCCCCCCCCCGCTAGTTAACTAACCTAGCCTGGGCACTGATTACTTATCCTATTATAACCTCGCTGGGAGGGGGGGGGATTTCGCCCCTCCAGACCCCCATGTGTTATATCTCATTTCCGTCGGGTTTTAGGGATTAGAAAAAGCTGCAAAAATTTTCAGTTCTATAACTTGAGGACGGTTATAACTCGTGCCTTGTAATGCTTTAAACTGCATTACAGTAGAACCTAATCACCAAGTAAACATCTTCTCCACGTACAAGCCTTATTACTTAACTCCCTGAAGCGGTACAATTCTAGAGTCCTTTCCCGCCCTTATTAGCGGGGGGTTTTCCTCCAGACCTTCACAGATCACTTGTGATACCTCTAACACGTATTTATAAAGTGGGGGAGAGCTGCCCCTTCACCCTCCCTCCCCCCCTAAACGACTCCCCTGAACCCCTCAAAAATATACTATGGTAAATATTGCTATTCTAACCTCACTATAACCTAGCCTAACCTCACTATAACCAAGCCTAACCTCACTAATAGCCTCCTAGAAGGAACCAAAAAAATGTATTACTAACCTTACCTCAATATAACCTAACCTAACCTGGTAAAATTCTAGTTTCCTGCAATTAAGTCTCGCTAGGAGGTTATTGGTAAGGTTTGGTAGTTAAGTGAGGTTAGATTAGTAAAATTATTTTGGGGGGATCCAAGAATGGGGTCATTTAGGGGGGCAGGGGGGTTGAAGGTGGCATCTCACCCCACTTTATATTTACGTGTTAGAGGGATCTGAAATGATCTGTTAAGGTCTGAAGGAAAAAAAAACACTAATAAGGGCGGGAAAGGACTCTAAAATTTTACCATGTACTAATTAAACTGTGAAAACACAACAAAATAAGCAGCTCCGTTCCGTTTGCTCTAGCCTGAGGCTTGTTGTTTATAACTCTTGTTTTCTTTTCTGTGTATTTGAGCATTTATCATCTCTAAGATGTCACACCCTTTCCTACGTACCTTTATAAGTCTTTGGGGAGTAGATGAAGTCGATCCTCAGCCTGAGAGACCTGTGAAAGCAGTAAATGTAGCGCCGCGGCCGTTCACTTCCACTGGTAAATATTTTGAATATTGGCTACGAGACAACGGGCGCGAGGGAACTCTTTGAGCTACCGTGGTGGTGATAAGACGTTGTGCTCCAGCTCCTCCACCAAAGTATAACCGCTACTATCGCTTCACTAACCACGACACTACACTAAGTTGTAGTGTGCCTGATTCTGCTGTGTGGTATCGGCGTATGTATGTGCCCTGGTTCCCCTATTCCCGTGATTGATGCCGCCTGACGACGACGGCCGCCAGCCGGCTGCCGTGGACATGGACACCACTTCAACTGTCCCCAAGAGGTCCCGCTCGCCTTCCCCTCCGTCTGGTGAGACCCACCTGCCTGATAAGACCTGCAAGCTTGCACGCTCCTTCGCCTCCATCACTGCCTCCCCTCCACGCGATGCTATATCCACCGCTTCTGCTGCTTCTGAATCCGCCTGCTCTCTGCCTTCCCAGCCTAATCGCCTCATCATCGTCAGGTCAGCTGAGGGACTCAGATCATTTATCAACCCCGGGAAGGTGTCCAGGGCAGTTTTTGATTCCATTTTTCAAAAGAAATTTGTGTCTAGTACTCTAACCATCACCGGGGGGGGCAGAGGTATCAAGTTCGAGGTGGCCAACCTTGACAACCTTGCCCAGCCCCCAGAGTCTGTCACAACGCTGGGGGAGTGGTCCGTAAAGTGCTGGGTGGCATCGAACGACGACCCGACCTACATGTTCGGGAGAATTTTCCCTGTTTCCCCAGAAATGACGAATGACGAGATTCTGGCTGGGCTTACTGTACTTGACGGCTCCCCTTCAGTAATTGTTAGTGCCCTTAGACTCCCGACTCCCGTCCGGGACGGTGAGTCGGAGGCCAACATGGCAATCAGGGTCAAATTTCGGGGCCCCCTTCCAGACCGGGTCTCTCTAGACAACGCGGTGTACTGGGTCCGGCCCCACACCCTCCCTGTCCTCCGGTGTACCCGCTGCCTCCTTTTTGGCCATGGTAATGCCACCTGCAACATGAAGATCCGCAGCGGTAACTGCAGCGGTTTTCATGTTGCAGAGGGGTGTGCCCGGCCGGTGTACTGCCTTTTTTGTGGTGATGACCACCGCCCCGCCTATAAGCAGTGCCCGGCTTACCTCCAGGCGATGCAGGTGCAACTCCTTCAACATGAGCCCACCTGTTCCATCTCGGATGTGAAGAGGAAGCTGAGGGGCATCCACCCTGGGACCTTCCGTCCAAGGGGGCCCCCTGTACGGGAGCCGTCCTCCCCTACTCGCCACCTTCCGTGCCAGCCTGTTCCAGGGCCTCCCCCTGCCTGTCAGCCTAATCCAAGGCCTGCCCCCTGCCATCCTATGAGCCCCTCCATTACTGTTGTCCAGCTGGCTGCTGGCTGCGTCACCCCCACCCGTCCACCCACTATCAGTGGGTCCCCTTCCTCCAAACCCCAAAGGCGCCAACAGTCCCCCCGGCACCTGTACATACCCCAACTTAAATATAGGCACAGCCCTCCTTCCTGCCGAGGGGCCCTATAGGGAGGATATGGGGGTAACTTTCCATCCCCTACCCCCTTATCACCTAATCCCCCACCCCGACCTGTTCCTTCCCTGCCTTCCCAGCCTCAGCGCCATGCCCAACTGCCAGCAGCTCAACAGCCCTGCCTCACTGGCAGTGCTAACCTTGCGCCCCCTCCTCCTTCTCAGGCCCAGCATGCTTCGGGCTTTGCATGGCCAGCCTTCATTAAGGGAATTGCACCCATTGCACTTGAATTTTTTAATCTCCTTATTTCAGGTTCCAGCCTCAGGGACAGCCTCATTCGATGCCTGCCAGGCCTCCTTACCTTCCTTATGTCACTCACGCGGTGAGTCTTTACTCCCCTCCCACTTCATCTTCTGGAACGCCCGGTCTCTGTACCGGAAACTTCCAGTCTTAAAACCACGCTCGCATCATACACTCCTCTAGTTGTTGGCGTCTGTGAGACGTGGCTCACAGACGCATTCTCCCCCTCCTTTCCCAACTATGCTTCCTACAGGATGGACCGGGGGACCGGCGGGGCAGGAGGCGGCCTGCTTCTGCTGGTCCACCGCTCCCTCTCTTCTAGCCCTCTCACTATCACTCCTTTCCCTGGAGGTGGCCTGGAGCATCTGGGGGTGACTGTTACCTTTGATTCAGGGCCCCTTCAGATTCTTTTGATATACAATCCATGTTTAGATATAACCCTTCAGGAATTCCAGCACTTGTTCTCTCAGCTTTCCTCCCCAGCTTTAATAATGGGTGATTTTAATGCCCATCATGACCTCTGGGAACCGGCCCTCCCCAGGAGCCGGAGAAACCGCTCGGGCAGGTCCCTCTCGAGCTTTCTGGCGGACAGTGCTTCTTTATCTCTCCTTACTCCACCTGGCCTCCCTACCAGGACTGATCCAGTTTCAGGGAACCCCTCCACCTTGGACCTCTGCCTGGGTAATGGCCCCCTCCTCCTCACCACTGTCACAACTGGCCCTTACATGGGGAGCGACCATCTTCCTGTTGTAATTTCCTTCCCTTCAGTACCACCACCCCCTCCCCCTTCACGCAGACCTCGTTGGTCCTTCACCAAAGGAGACTGGGGCTCTTTTCAATCAGAATTAAATTCACTTACCCCTCCCATTACCCTCCTTCATGGGTATAATTCAATACCTCACGGTCACCCTGGTGGACGTGGGGTCCCACACTTCATTTAATCACTTCCACCCCTCCCGCTCTTTCCAGGTCCCCTGGTGGTCCCGAAGTGTGCGGCAGCCTTCAGGCCAAACGCCACGCCTTTACTGCGTGGCGTAAGAACCCCATTCCCTTGCTCCGTAGTCGCTTCCGTTTATTGGAGGCCCGATGCAAACGTGTTATTCTTGATGAAAACGTTTGCATGGGCCTCTTTTGTGCTTCCTGTCCTTCTCCTCCTCAGTCTCCGGGCTGCGTCCTTCTTCAGGAAGATGGTCCACCCTCAGCCCCCCTTCACTTTCCCGTTAACTAATAACGGTGCCCTCCTCATCACCGATGCCGACAAAGTCGAGTGCCTCGCCTCCCACATTCACACTACACTTCGGCTCTCAGACCCCGTACCCCACCTGTGTTACCCCTTCACACACCGGCCATACAAATTACCACTGCTATAACCCCCCCAGGAGCTCTCCTCGGCTTACACGCACGTCCGCTGGGAAGGCGGTGGGTCTGGACAACGTCCCGAACGAATTTCTTCTGCCGCCTCCCAGGTGCTCTGGCCCGCCTCCTCCTGGACGTCCTCAACGCCAGCTGGCTGTCGGGACGTTCCCCTGTGTTGGCGTCATGCCATCACAATTCCTATTCTTAAGCCTGGCAAGGCTCCGTCTGAGGCTTCCTCCTATAGGCCCATTAGCCTTCTCTCTAATCTCAGTAAGGTAATAGAACAAATAGTACGGCGTAGGTTGACATGGTGGTTGGAACACAAACACCTTCTTCCATCAAACATGTTGGGTTTCGTCCTCACCGGGGCACCCTGGATGCCCTGCTCCAGCTGGAGCACCACATACAGGAAGGATTACCCACAAACAATTCACACTAATAGCCTTTATTGACCTCCAAGCAGCTTTTGACACCTCCTCCCATAATGCCATCATTGGAAAACTTGCCCGCCTAGGACTGCATGGCTCCCCTCTCCAATGGGTTAAATCCTTCCTGTCTTCCAGGTCCTCTCTCTGGTGATCGGAACACCCATTCCAGGTCTTACCGGTCACCCGAGGCGTCCCACAGGGTTCTCCCCTCAGTCCTGTCCTCTTCAACATCTTGCTTTCAGACTTTCCCTGCTCTCCATGCACACATGCACTCATCTATGCTGATGACATCTCTCTCATTTGCTCTGCTCCCACTATCCAGGAGGCTCAAGACCATCTTCAACGTGGGCTTGATGCCGTCCACCATGGACCTCCCGTTGGGGCCTGGCGGTGAGTGCCCAGAAGTCTAGCCTTCTGTGCTTCACCCGAAGGCGTATTCCCAACATCCCAATGGTCACCATTAATGGGTCCCCAATTTCCTTCAAAACCCAGCACAAATTCTTGGTTTTACTGTTGGATGGCCCCCGCCTAACCTGGGGCCGCCACATACAGTACCTGGTGACCTCGTGCCTCAAGAGGCTTAACTTAATGAAGTCCCTTGCAGGGGTCAAGTGGGGTGCGGACAGGAATACCCTCCTTCATTTCTATAGCACTTACATCCGTAGCCGCTTAGACTACGGGTGTGAGGTCTATGGTGCAGCCTCACCTTCCCTCCTCCACAAGTTAGATGTAATCCAGAATAATGCCCTTCGTATAGCTTTGGGGGCCTTCAGGTCCTCCCCAGTCACAGCCCTTCAGGCAGAATCCTCCCTCCCCTCCCTGTCACACCGACGCTCCACCCTCCTTGTCCGCACCTACACCAACTTGCCTCTCCCCTGGCTGCCATGCCTCCACTCCTCCTCCTCCGACACGGTAGGGAACCTCTTCATGGCCCCCTACCGTATCAAGCCCACACACCTTTCGTAGAGCGAGCCCTCTCCTTCTTTGCTTCTATCCGGGTGACTCCCCCCTCCTTTTGCACTCTGGAGAAGACCTCTCCCCTGGGCCCTTGGTTTCCTCTCTCTTCTCTAATTTCTCTGTCCCTTCACACACCTACACCATGGTCCAAGGCTGCCTGTCCGGTGCAGGGCAGGTACCTTTTTTACTCCTCCTACACACCCGTACAATAACTCCCTCCACATTTACACCGACGGCTCCCGTCTGCCAGCCCCTCCATCCGTCGGGCAGCCATGTTCATTCCGGCCAGGTCACTTGCCACCGCCTGGAGGTTGCCACCCACTGCCTCCATCCTGACGGCAGAACTTTTTGCCATCAGGGAGGGCATCAAGTATGCCACCACCGTGCCCCCCTCCTGTGCTGTAACCATCTTCACTGACTCCCTCACAGCCCTCCAACTTCTCCGACGTCACCGCCCTATCACTCACCATGCCCTTTGTTTTCACATCCACCACCTCTTGCTTCACTTATCCTCCTCTGGCCATGTCATCCACCTTCAGTGGGTGCCCTCCCACATTGGTGTCAGGGGCAACACTGTGGCCGACAGGGCGGCAGCAGAGGCACACTCCCTCCCTTCTCCCATAGACATGACCACAGACCTGACTGATTCACTGACTAACCTTCAGACTACATGCAACCGACACTGGGACACAGAGCTGACTGACGCCTTACAGTACACTTCACTTGGACGTATACGACATGACACACGACACCACTGGTGGACCCACTCCCCCAGCCGTGCCCTGGACACCGCAGTCACCAGACTCCGGATTGGCCACACCCGCCTCAACGCCCACCTACACAAACTGGGCATGACAGACGACCCTCACTGCCCCTGGTGCCCCACATACCTGGACACACCTGAACACCTCCTCCTGCAATGTCCTCGTCACCACTCCCACCGCACGGCACTCCTCCAATCACTATATCCACTCCTCCTCCGCAGACCAACTCTACCCGACCTCCTGGTGGCTCTCCAGACCCGGCTTGGGCCTTCAAAATCCTAAAGCACACCAGGACCTTCCTACAGAAGTCTGGCCAACTGCACAGGATCTAACCTGCTGATTCATTTGCATCCTGCACCTTCGGGGCACTAGAGGCTGTGGCACCACAGCCTGCACGGCCCCATCAAACTCACAACAACAACAACAACAACATTATAAGATGCCCGTATACACCTGTGCCGTTGCTGACTGCACTTCTTCTTCACGAAAGAAGGATCCAGCTGTTGAAGGATGGAGTGTCTTTCCACGGAAAAAAAGGATTCAATTCGAAAAGCTATGGGAAAGGCGGTGCAAGAGAGGCCCGAAGTGGAAAGCCACGAAGTATCATGCTCTTTGCTCCAAACACTTTCTCCATGGGTGTAACGGCCTTCACCATCTCATCCCGATCCAGACTGTTTGGGTATAATCAGTGGACAAGTAAGGCTGAAAACTAGTCTGGGTAAAAATAAAGTACAATGTGATGCCCAAGTTCTGTTGGTGAAGAAAATTTCCCACCATTGTCACCAGATGATAATGATCCCTCACTGTCCCCGAGATAGATTACTACATGGATGTAAAACAAGAATTTCAAGCCAACTCATTGTTGAGATCGAAAAGGGTTGGTAAAGAGCTATCATCGTTACAAGGTATGTAATTATTTGTTATTTTTATTCGATTGGATGTCCCTCATATTCTTATATTGCAAGTCTTCCACAATGAAAAAACCCGTAGGGGTCAACTTTTTGTAATGAATAAAAAATCACTTGCATATATACTTTCATTACAGTTTGAAGACGCGCTAAAATCCCAGCCATGTGCAGCACCACTTCAAGATCATCCATATTCAGAAATCCGCATCGATGCTTCTCAAGAAAGCTGAACCAGTGGATGTTGGAGTACCAAGTTAAGGTGAGTGGGATTTTAACAGTAACTTTTTTTAACTATCTAGTAGTAATAATTCTGTATTTTCCGTCATTGATTTATACCATTTTAATTCTCCCCAAAGGGGATATTTCAGAGAACTGGGTAAGGGAGGTAGTATGGAAATTTCAATGGTAAGGTAAGGATTGATAGCCAGAAAGGTTAAGGTTTAGTGACCCTGCCTTATCTCGTTTACTACCTTATGAAGGACTAGTCTTTTGTCATATACGTCTTCTACAAACCTTCAAACCTCTTGGCAAACTGTTACTTCAGTCAAAAGCACGGACAAAAAATTTCGGTAAAAAATGAAGATGAATGCTCGTTCATTTTCTGAGACGTAATTATTTTTCCTATCCCAAAAAATGGTCCTTTATCAGATGGAGATATTTATATATACCGGAAACCGGTTAAAGTATTTTATTTTTTATTTTCATCAACAAATCCTAGGGTCGCTGTTTCCATTGACAACAATGTATCTACATCAGAAACAGCACTTACTCTTGTACAGAAAATACTAATTAGTGCCTCACAAACCTGATAATTGACGGAATTGTACGAAAACAAGTGTGTCCCGCCCAGCATTCCCCAGCTCGCCCAGTCGCTAAGTGATCTGCTCTGTTCTGTCGGGAGGATTATTACCCTAACCGAACCTAACCTAACGGGGGTGGTCCCCCTCGGCCACACGGCGGGATTATTAACCTGACCTCCTAAATGGAAGGGGGCCTCAGAACAGAGACAGTGTGTGTGTACATGCTATTAGAGAACAATGTCATATCTTTTATATGTACGTAGGTATATAAGTGTAAAGGTTATGCGTAAGTGGATTAATACTGCACAGCATACTGAGCACAAATTACATAGAAAACGTAAGTGGTAACGGCGGTAGCACAGTTATCGTCCATTATAATCAAAAGATCTGATCAGAATATATAGATGAAACTAAGCCGTCGCCATCAGCGCAGTCCTGGCCGTGTGCCGGGGGTAAATTTCCACTTTAGTTCATTACGCTATTCTCAAGAATAAATCAGTGGTTCCCAACCTTTTTTCTGTCGTTTCCCCCTTCAACCAGTTCAACCATCCGGATTTCCCCCTTCATGTAAAAATTAGTAGCCTAAACACAAAATTTACTTGCTTAATAACATGTATCTTCTACAGTACTGTATATCTATATCTACTTGAAGAAAAGTAAATAGCCGTATTCTAAGACATTTCTTTTTTTCTGTTGACTAAATGCTAGTAATTTAGATGTCCTTCAGGATAAATTTCCCCCTTAGAATCCTGAAATTTCAGGATTCTAAGAAAAGGTTGGGAAGTACTGCTCTAGATGAAACAATATTTTTCAGACATTTTTTTAATGTTTTGAATGCATCTGATAACAGTATTTCAGCAAAATGGCGTGTTTAAAAAAAAAAATTGGGATTGTAGGTAAGGACGTCCCATCAACAAGTGATTCCCCATTGAAAAAAAAATCAGATTAATTCAAAATACATCAAACATTATCAGAAAACAATAGTATCGTCCTCATAGATAACAGTTGCGATAGTACACAGCGTTGGGGTTTGGGGAGGGCCACCCAGTAGCCAGCTACATGCCCCACACTGGGACCTGCACCACCAGCTCCGCTATTAAGACATTACTAAGTTTAACATAAGGCGCATTTTCGCGACAGTGCTAGACCAGTCTGCTCAGGCCGGGCCGGACGCTGTTTTCGCGAGTTGGGCTGGAACGGGTCGGATGCTGGGCAGGTACACCAGCCATGCAAACGTCGTGAAAACGCGCTTTTAAACTTTTGTAACATCCTAACCTGATTAAACCTAACATAACCTTTTGTAACTTCCTAACCCAACTGCTCACTAATTTGGTTATTGGTTCTTTAATTCTTAATTTGCCGAGCCAGTTCATACATACTCAGAATGATGAGATCTACGCAATGAAATAAGTACATGTATAGTAAGGAATCTTTATCTGGAGGATGAACTAAAGGGAAGTAATACCGGGCTGTGCGCCTCTTCCAGGCATTCTTCACGGACAGCAGCCATGTTAGGTTTATTTTTCTTAATTCTTGGCGTATATTTTTCAAGCTATGAATCTGTGGGCCGTGGTTTGAATTCTGGCCAGGGCAAGTCGGCTGACAGCTTACCCTAGCTGTTGATCCTTCCTTTCGGGGTTGGTAGATAAATTTGTACCTGGGGAAAACTGGGGAAGGTTACGTGGTAACCCGGATGTCACACCCGGTGTCCCAGGATAACGGGGTCTCACCCACCAAAGCAGGCTCTTGGGCTAATGTGATGGAAATGAGCACCAAGGCTACGTGCCAGTTGGATCAGGAAGTTGTGATGCCGGGTTGGAAGAAACACGGGTTTAAAAAAACTATCTTGCACAGAAATTGCTCAGTGCATATTTTTGTGTAAGCCAGCGGTTTTGCACTGGAAGTGCTCAATGCATATTTCTGTACTTAACTAAGGAATAACCTTTCTTTCCAGTTGGCAGAAGACATGGCAGACCGACGAGTCAGGACCAGGGACATGATTCTTTCCAGTGACAATAGTGTGAGGTTATACACTGGGCTGCCATCTAAAATTGTGTTAATTTCCATATATGAGGTTTATGAGAACAGGGTACAAAAAATTAATTATTGGAGAGGGTCTAAATCTACAAATATGAATGTCAAGAATGGGTCTGGTGGCAGAACTAAAATAATTGATCATTTTGATGAATATTTATTAACTCTTGTTTATATTCGAGAAGGAATGACAATGAGAATTTTGGCAGACTGGTTCGGAATATCAAAGAGCTCTGTTACTGTCATCATTAATACCTGGATAAATCTGCTGTATCAGATTCAGAAAAACTGGTTGGTTTGGCCTTCAGCCGAGGAAGTTAAAAGGAAATTACCTACAAGTTTCCCAGCCCAATATGCAGACACTAGAATCATCATGGATTGCACAGAGTTTTTTCTTGTAAAACCAAAGGATTGTTCTGCCCAAGCCAGTACTTATTCGGTGTACAAGCATCACAACACTGTCAAAGTACTGATAGGGATAACTCCTAAGGGACTAATAACATTTGTCTCTAATCCATATGGAGGCAATACATCTGACAGGCACATAGCAGAAGCTGAATTTGTAGACAAAATTGAACCAGGAGATGCAGTAATGGTGGACAGGGGCTTCAATATAGGTGACCTTTTGCTGCAGCGTGGTGCAAAATTGCATATGCCACCTTTCACAAGAAAAACAGAGAATGGAAAAGGAAAGGCCTTAAACCAAAATGAGGTACTGAAAACAAGGAGCATTGCATCACTAAGAATACACGTAGAACGTGCCATTGAAAGAATGAAAAATTATAAGATCTTAACTAAAACTATCAACTTTCATTTATGGCCTCTTTTGTATCAAATTTTGGTGATAGTTGCTGTATTCTGTAATTTTCAGCCTCCACTCTTAAAATATTAGTTTTTGTCTCTTTCAATATGCACATTTAACAATAGGTTTCAAGAATCCCCCCTTTAAATGCTACCTAGACGAGGGCCTTTTGGCGGGATTGTCCGATGAATTTTGGGCACATTTGACGGAAAAACTGAAATCCCGTTCTGGTTTCAGTTAACACTGGTAAAAAGGGGTAGGGTGTGGGAATCGCTGATGATCAATGCTGCTAGCTGCTGGCTGTAGAACTAGATTCCGGCCATTACTATTCCGCTTTTAAAATTTCATACCCCGCATTGGTAAATAGCATGTAAAAAAATTATTGCGGAAACCCCAATATGGTCTGCAGAACATGAGGGTTTGGGGGAGTCCTCCCCATAACCCTGGGTTTGGTTAGCAGCACCTTAACTTTAGTGTACTGCTAAAATTTTTGTCTGTAACTGACACTAATATTTAGGTTTAAATTAAAATTAAGGCCCTTTAACGAAAATACTTTTTTAACCCTTTTATTAGATATGTGACGGTTATATGTTGAACTCGCATAGTTTTCCGTACTGCCCTGGATTGTTTTTATGTATTTTTGTATGCTTTCATTGGAAAATATTTTTTAGGAATATAAAAAATGAAGTATAAGATATAAATGTATTTTTTCCCTATACAGCTGCGTGATTCGTATGTGTGGCGCTGCTCACGGGGGCCGGTACAATAGTTTTTTGGAAAAGAAGTACTTACACGTTAATAAAAAAGAAAATAAAAACTTTCAAAGCCTTAAATAAAATATTCAGGTCTCCTATAGAAGCCTTCTAGGCTGTGATGATCATTTTCCATTTATTTTTTACCATTTGAACTTTACTTTGAGTTCAGTTTTTTGCTTTACATAATTCTCATAAAGGGCTAGTCCTCTTTACTTCTGTGCCAAAAAACCTTTCCCTTTGTCATAAATATTCTTTCAAGTGTTAAAAGGGGGACTCTTTCTGGTAAACTGACAAAGTCACACCAAGGATACTGTGTGACCCCAACTGATTTGTATTGTGTATACCAGGGTTACTATGCTTTAATGTCTTTACGATCATCTCCAATTTTCAGATGGAAAGCCCCTTCATGAGCTATTTTTTCTCCTGTCATTTTTTTTTAGCTTTGCATTAGGGACTTTTAAATTTTTTCTAAAGGCCCTTTGCCAAAACTTAAAAGAAACTATCCATCTGGACTTGCTCTTAAAAAATGGAATGTCTTTTTTGATCGCCAAACCAAACTCTTTCTTTAAAAAATTTATGATTTTTTCATTTTTTTTCATAAAATTTTTCTTCAAAGGGCCTCTTTTTTTGTGTCCATACGGGGGCTTGTTGCCTGAAAATTTAATTCCCCATTTATCTAACCCATTTTATAGTCATTGCCTGAACCGGGGAGCTTTATGTATGTTTGCTGTCAGTGCACCCCTCTTTGGAGTTCCACTTTGGACAGAGATTTTTTTTTTTGTTTCATTAAATATTTCTGTACTTTTTACAAAATTTTTGCTTTAACATCCCCAAAAAATTTCCCCGGGATTTTTCACCCGGGAATGCTGCCAATTCAGGCAGAGTTGGAAGTTGAGAAACTGGGTTTCTTCCAAGTTACATCCCCCATCACAGCAACCTTGAAATGCTGCAACATGCTGGCCATTTTCTCCATATCACTAGCATAGTGAACTTACTCTCTCCTATTGCATTATAATTATAATGATATGGTTTGCCTGCACTGGCTGCCGCTGATCCTTTCCTGCAAACATTTTGGGGAAAAAAACCAGTTGCATACAGTAAAAAAGGAGCAGTAGAAAAATAAAATGAACTTTTTTTTCATGGATTTGGGGCGTGGTGACATCAGAACTAAAAATAATACCATAAAAAGTGTAGGAAGAGTGAAGAGAGATTGAGGGAAGAAAAAGTTAGTGAGTTTGTCACCTTGCCGTCTCTAAAATAACCAAACAACCAAAATTTTGGGGTAGTGCACAAAAACCCAAACCGCAGCATGCGTTAGCCTGGCAAAAGGTCTGGTTAGTGAAAAATGGGGGCTGGGACCTCAGCACCCCGACGACAAGTCGGTAGAGCGACGAATACGGGAGGGTTTTTACATACAGTGACCACACTTTACCTGCGATTTTTATTTGACCTCTTTCATCATGGAAAGAAATGTAAGTTTTTTAATACTTCTGGAGAGCTAAACACCCCGTAGCCACGGGGGGAAATGGGGGGCTTACCCCCACAAAAAGCTCATTAGCCCCACAATCTTAGGTCCGTACCAAGTCTGATAAAGGTCGAGCGACGACTGACTGGGAAAAGGGTACCAAAAGGGGATTTTTTTGGGAAGTAACAGCGATGATGGTCGAAGGTTGCAGGGGTACCCCGGCTTCGTGCCGCCCTTTGTCGCTGCCTACTTCCAAAAAATTTCCCCTTTATGGTCCCCTTCCTCTAAAGTGCGCTCGCTTCTGAATCTTGGTACGACCTTTAATTTCACAAAAAAAAAAATTTTTTTAAATAAATAATAAAAAAATTTTACTTTATACTATCTAGTTATATAAAAAAATTTCGTTCATCGCATTTCATACAGACCTTCTATTAAAAATATACTGGAAAGAGAAGATTAAAAAACAAAAGCTTTCAATCTACGATGGAATAGCCCCCCCAAAATTTCAAACCAGTCTAACCCGCCTGTCAAAAGGACAGTAGTGAAGTGTTTTTTAAGAGATGCTTACCCGTCTCAAAGTCACTAGGGTTTTTTTTGGAAATTGCCTTGCCTACGGGTTTGTCCCATGTACAAGGCATGTCTGAGGGAAACTCTGATCTTTGATGTATCCCATATCTCGAAAGAAGTCCCACAGCAGGATAAAGCAACAAATGCTTGCAACCCCGTCATCTCTGTTAATAGTTTTAAATTACTTTTTTAATTGAATATTCTATTGTAGAATAATTTTGTGTGTTTTTTTTTACTAAAAAACAGACACATATTTCGGATGAAAAAGGGAAATTTTGATATCCAAAGATACAAAAAATATGAAAAATACTGCACATTTTGGTAAATTTTTTCAAAAGGGCCGAAAAATTTCCACCGATTGGGGTATGGTTAGTTTCCTTAAAGGGTTCAAAGAAACCTTCTCTCTATAAATTCCGTCGCAAATCACTCTTTCGGGATAAAAATTTTTTAATAGGAAAAGAGTGTTTTTTTTTTTGTTTGTTTGTTTTGAGGGTAAGCCTCAAGCCATAGTGATCTATCGCTGCGCATATTATGTTGGGGGCCCAAGCCACCACCCCCGGGGGGGGTCAAAACCCCCCGGCTAACACCCGGTACCCATTCCTGCTGGTGGACAGGGGGGCGGGTTTAAAAAGACCACTCATCATCTTCGCTCCGCCCGGGTCGAACCCTGGACTTTTCTGTTGTGAGCCGGCGTGTAACCAAACCCACGGAGTACCCGTAGGGAATAGTGTATAGGGGAAAATTTAAAATTAAAAAACCTAACCCCCCCTTTTGACTCACTAAACCAACCCAATCCCCAAATTTTTTTAAATTTTTTCTAACCAAAACTGCCAAAAAATTTTCCGCGGCAAGGAAAAAACAGAGGAGATGCAGGGCACAAGAGGAAAAAAAGGTGGGGGGAAGTAAAAAAATTGTCTCTCCCCCCTAGAAACAAAATGTCATTTTCTCCTAAACTTGCGTTTTCAAATACGGGTCCGACCCAATTTTTGGGGGCGCAAGCCTTTTCTCGTGGTCGCCACGTCGTAAAGTTGTAGAAAGATATGATATCGTTTACGACGTAAACTGATAATTATATAATCAAAAATGTGAAATGCATTAATGGGGGAAAGAAAAGGGGAGGAGAGAATGCTGATGGGGGAAAAGGGAGGACTTTTCGCTTAATTTTTTACTTGTCAACCTTAATCATTTTTTCTCCTTGCGTAGTTACATTTACAGAGACTTCTACATATTTTTTAAATACTTTTAAAAAAAAAATTTTTCATGGCCACTCAAAAATATGCAATTTTTGAAAACATAAATGCATAAATTAGTATGTAGCAGATTTTTATGCAAAGTATTGTAATTGTAAACACAAAAACCACATCGGGAAAAAAGGGAAAACAGCGCAGACGTATATTGGGTCGAAATGTTTGTTAAAATCAAACTGGGTCGCGATGAAAAAAGTTTTAAGAAACTGCTCAAAGAATGATTTCCGACGAAGCCCTAAGGAATGTTTTTTATATTCCAATAAGGGGAAAAAAACATACTCTGAATTGTGTAGGGGAATTTCGGTCCCTTGTGAATAAAACCCCTATTTCTAGTTGCAAGATTTAAAAAAATACATATATAATTTTCTTTATGATATTGATACTACTCACCCTGTAATTTGGGAGCCACGGGGTTTTATTCCCCCTTGTTACACAAGCATCCATACATTATACGGGCTTCACTTTGACTTGTCTGCGAATACAAGTTTCTTTGAGATTTTTTTTTCGTTGATAGTTTTTTTTTTTGTACATTCCAATATGTTTTTTCAGGAGAGTTTGGGAACCTTTTTTTTTTCATATACCAGAACGACCTGCTGACCATCTCTCTTTGTAAACAAATAAATAAAAGGCGTGAGCTGTAGTTAAGGGATGGTGTTCAAATTGCCTTCCCTCCAAAAATGTTCTAAATCTGGGAACCCACCTCTTTTTCCAGAAAATCAAAACGTTCTTTTTTTTATTCTTTCATCTTTTTCCCTCTAGGGGTGCTACTTGGACAAGCTGGGGTTTTAATTATTGCGTCTGCCCTGTTTACCGCTGTGCTTAGCTAGCCAGAGAACGGTATACCCCTTGACTTTAGATATCCTTTCAGTCTAGAAAATGTCCACTTATTTACATGCCTCCCCATCACGCCTCCATATCTGCAGAATTGCCTCGGATACGGAAAAAAAAAAAACGTAAGCTGGGTTGTTTTTTGGGTCCAAGGGCGCTTGGTGGGGCGGCGACAATCTTTGTTGATGTGGGGTGGCATCTAACTACACACTACAGTTCTAAGCACTTTTTAAGCTTTAAGGCATCATTTTATAAGTAATTATAAGTTTTTTTGTTTTTTTTTTGTATAAACCACTATAAATCGAGATAAAACTTCGTTGATTAAGAAGGATAGAACAAAAATATGTCCCAAAACGTGGTGGATAGTATTTTTAATTTAATTTTTTTTTATTAATCAGGGACCTAACAAAAACATGTAGCAGAAAACGTTCTTAATATTAACTTGTGTGTTTTAAATGCAGTGGAATAAGCCCCTATTTTTTTTTTCAAATTGACCAAATTTTTTACCAAATTGGATTTAAAAAGCAAAGGGCCATGGCATTTCGGAGTTTCGTTCTCTCCAATTCCTGCAACTCTTGATCCACACCACAAAAGGAAAACATAAAACCCGGTCCTGTCACAATTGTCTCAAATTTTTGGGGAGCATGAAAGTCAATTGATTTATAGATAAAAGAAAGGCGGAAAAAAAACAAAATTTAAGGGCCCCCCCTTTTTAAAAAAAAAAATGGG
>JACEEZ010004814.1:32500-40000 GCA_016584305.1 Chionoecetes opilio | reverse complement strand
GGAAGGAAGGAAGTGGAGAGGAGTAAAGAGTAAAGAAAAGGAGTATAGAAAGAAAGAAAGAAAGGACAAGAGAGAGGAGAGATGTTTGTGAGGCTTTGATTTGTAAGGGAGGACGGAGAGAAAGAAGAGAAGGGAGGGGAAAGCGGGGAGGGTGAGAGGTAGGTATAGGATGGAAAAAAAACAACAACAACAACAACACAACAACAACAACAACAACAAACAACAAACAACAACAAAACAAAAAACAGAGGAAGAAAAAGGAATAATAGAGCAAGAAGAGAGAGGAGGGAGGAAGGAAGAAAGGGAGGGGAGAAGGAAGGAGAAGGAGGGAGGGAGGGAGGGAGGGGTAAAAGTGTCTACGTTTAATTATAAGAAAACAAAAAATTTGGGTAAAAATTTGGAGGAACCTCTCTCCTCCCTCTCTCTCTCTCTTTTCTCTCTCTCCCCTCTCTTTTTTTTTTTTTTTTTTTTACCTCTTTTTTCTCTCCCCCCTCCCCCCCCCCCCCCCTTTTTTTTTTTTTTCCCCCGCCCCCCCCCCCCCCCCGGGAAAAAAAGGTTAGAGAAAAAAAAAAGGGGGGGAAATTAAATGAAAACTTTAAATATTTGGGTTTTTGCAAAACAAATTTTAATTTAACTTTTCCCTTCCCCCTTTCTTCTCTCTCTTTTCCCTTCTCTCTTTCCTCTTTCCCAAAAAATTTTTTAAAAAAAAATTGTCAAATTTTTACTTTTGAGTCACTCCTCTCCTAAAAAAAAATTTTTAAAATCTAACTTTGTAACAACCAAAAACCTAAAATCTATCCCTCTCATCATTTTCTAAGCAAAACTTTTTAAACCAAAACCCCCAAAAACTTTTTCAATTTAAATTTTAGTTTCCCAACATTACACAATTTTCCTTCTAATTAATTTTTATTCAAAACCCCCCAAAACCACCCACCTTCCCCCAAAAAAGTCAGGGCATCGTTCCCCCAAACCCACCCCAAACACCCCCCTCAAACCACCCCCTTTTTTTCCCCATTGGCCCCCCGGGTGTTGGCCGCAAGGGGAGGTGTGGGCGGAGGAAAACGGCGGTTAGTTCGGGGTAAAACATAAAAAAAATGGGGGAAAGTACAAGGGCCGTGGACCTCACGTGGTATTTCCCTGTTACACTACCTCTCCATTTTTTCACCCATCCTTAAGCTGTCTGCCTTTTTAAAACTACCACGGGGAGGTCTCGCGGCCTTTGTAAAAATAGGTCCCACCTCAATAGGTGGTTACCATTTGCCTATCAGCTTTTTTTTCAAAAGCTTAAATTAAAGCGGAAAGTGGCTATACAGGAATAAAAAATACTCGTCAGCGTAGGAGCTTTTTACTACGCAAAAGTTTGGTGTAGTAGTTATACACCCATTTTTAAAACCGTAACTTTTTTTTGGGATAAGTAAGTCACTATATCTTAACTTACAAAAACAGTGACTATCATAGGTGGGTTTTGTTTTTATCGGCCAAAAATTTTTAAACTGAAAGTGGGGCGCCGAATCGAGGGGGGAAGGAGGGGGGGAGGGGGGTTTTAAAGCCTAAGGAAAGGGGAGGGGAGGAGGGGGGGGATTGGGGGGGGTTTAGACATAAAGAAAACTATCACTGGGCCCCCCCCCGTAACTTCCCTTCATTTTTGGGGTTTCCCCAAATTATTGACAAAACGCCAGAATAAACATAAATAATCTATCAGTCATTAAAAACACGACGAATGAGAAAATATCACGGGGAAAAACATGATGACACAAGAGGGGCTGGTATCCGATAACGCGCAGAGCAGTGGGCCTCGCACAAACCCCCGGGTCTGCTTCCTGCCTTCCCCCCGGCCTCCCGAAGTTGCAGGCAGCCAGGGTACTCAACCACCCAATACAAACGGTAACACATTTTGGATGGGAACCCCCTCTAATGCGTTACAGAGAAAAGAATAGAGGATGCGGCGAAAAACTAGTCCGCGCCCCGACGCCCCACAGCGCTCCGCCTCCGCCCCCAAGCCTGCTGAAGTCCAGACGCAAGTACAAAGACTCGAAAAACTCGACTTTTTAGTTTCTTTTTTCTTTTTTCCCCTTTGTTTCTTGTACTGTGACTTGCTTAACTGGTGTCAGAGGAGCTTTTTCGTTTTTTTGATGCTGTAAAACGTGCCAGTATATTTATGTTTATTGTTGAAAGAATTTAAAATCACAACTTTGACTAATTAAATAGTTCGATTTTTTCGAAGATCTATGGATGTATGAAAAAAAGAGAAGAAAAGAGAAGAAGAATTGGGGGGCCGCGCCGGAAGGCACCCCCAAAACGCAGGCGGCAGGCTGCGCCGGACGGAAAATTTTAAACCCGATGATTTCAACCGGCCCCGCGACAGCCCCCCCGGATGAAAAAACACTGAACAAACCGGCCGCCTTAGGGACGTCCCTTTTTGTCGGCCGGATAGGTCGCGCCTGGTGGTGGGGCGGCTTAAGCTTTTCACCCACTTCACACTTCACCCGCAAAACCTTTTTTTTAAACCCCCCCTAATTTTCAAAACCCTTTCAAAATTACCCCCCATTACGATTTTTTTTTTTTTTTTATATGAGGTAATTTATTCCCCTTTTTTTTTGGGGCCGTTTATAATAGTAATTCATCCTATTTTTTTCATACTACTGTCTCATACTAATTGTTCAACCCTTTTAATTAAAACTCATTTTTTTATATTTTTTTTCTTTCTTTGGGGTCCGTTTAAATATAAATCATACATTTTTCTCATCCTAAATTTTTCAAAAAAAAATAAAATAAAAATTTTTTTCCTTATTATTTCCTTTATTATTCTGAGATCGTTATAATGCTCTTACTCTTCCCATCTTTTATTTATGAGACCGTTATATAGCTCTTACTCGTTCCTACTCTTTATTATTTATGAGACGTTTATAATAGCTCTTACTCGTTCCTACTCTTTATTATTTATGAGATTTTTAATTTTTTTTTGAGACTCGTTTATAATAGCTCTTTACTCGTTCCTACTCTTTATTATTTATGAGACTCGTTCATAATAGCTCTTACTCGTTCCTACTCTTTATTATTTATGAGACTCGTTCATAATTAGCTCTTAATCGTTCCTACTCTTTATTATTTATGAGACTCGTTCATAATAGCTCTTACTCGTTCCTACTCTTTATTATTTATGAGACTCGTTCATAATAGCTCTTACTCGTTCCTACTCTTTATTATTTATGAGACTCGTTCATAATAGCTCTTACTCGTTCCTACTCTTTATTATTTATGAGACTCGTTCATAATAGCTCTTACTCGTTCCTACTCTTTATTATTTATGAGACTCGTTCATAATAGCTCTTAATCGTTCCTACTCTTTATTATTTATGAGACTCGTTCATAATAGCTCTTAATCGTTCCTATACTCTTAACCTTGAACAAGTGGCAGTAACTATATTCTCTATGCCCAAAAAAGTCTTCAGACCCTCAGACCTTTACTCTCCCGGTATTCAGAGAAGCGGGAGTCCTACGTTTTGCCTTCGGGCGTTGGAAGGTACGATGCTTCCCTTTGAGCTCACTGTCGCTACTCGAGTTAAGGAAGAGAGTAACATGTGAAGGGGAGATGTGTGGGAATGGAGTAGATGGAAGTGCTGCAAGGAAGGAAGGAAGGATGGAAGGATAAAATATAAGATACTTTGATCCTATTTAGACACTTTGCAAGTACCAACTACAAGGTTATTGACTATACAAAGCGCCACTACGCCAGGACGAACCTGGTGGGCTCGAACCGCTGACCGAATGCAGGGACGCTACACGCAAGCTTACAAGTCTACCCAGGGTCATATAGTAGGGTCGGCCAACGAGCAGCTTGTGGGCGGGGACTCGTGACGTCAGTAAAGGTAAAGGTAAAGATGGGAGCATACGCTAAGCTGCGCGTGGCATGCGGTGCTCATCTCCGTGGCATTAGGCCTTAGAGCCTGTGGTGGGTGAGGACCCGTCACCCCGGGAAACAGGGCTGGTGTGACCCCCGGGTTACCACAGTTACCTTCCCCAGGTTACCCCAGGTACCCATTTATCAACCCCGCATGGAAGGAAAAACATCTGGGTAGGCTGGTCACCGACTTGCCCTGGTCCGGGATCGAACCAGTGCCCGCAGATTCGTAGCCAGGGGCCAGATCCAGCAAACACATACGCCGGTGTATGTCAGCGTAAGTCTGAGATACTCCTCTTTCGAAAACTTTCTTGGATCAGGAGCTACATCTGCGCCAAATCGATGACGTCACAACGCCAGACTTTACCCCTCGGTGCAAGTCTGCGCCAACCCTCCCTGGCTGGATCCAGCAAGCGTACTTACTCCATTTCCGTGACGTCACAGGGCCAATATTATGGCGTAGATTTACACCACCTCGATGAGGAGGTGTAGAGGGGGTGTATCTCATATATATAAATAAAACGTCATTTATCTTTCCTAATAGACGTTACCACCGAGGTAAGGATTGAAATATAAGCCTATTGGTAGTCGGCAGCGGCGTGTGTTTACAAATGTTTAGGAGATACAAGCCTTGGTGGGAGGCCGCCTCGGCTGTGTAGGACTGCCTTGGGTGTTTTTTTTGTATTAGTTCGTTATTGGGCAGCACCAGTTTTTAGACCACTAGCGGAGTCCTGTGAGCAGAATTGTTGTGGGACGAGGCGAGGCTGGCATCCCGCGACTAGATTAATGTAGTTTCACTATATCGTAATTTGAAAGTTTTTGAGAATGAAACTTTTGTTCTAATGCCTGCCCCTCAGTGACCTTGCACTATGGTTTAGGTCACTCAGGACGCTTGACCCTCATTGCCCCTGAATGGTAGTTAGGTCACGTTTGCTAGCCTTTAATGGTACAGTCCCCGAACGGAAGGAATGCTCGCCACCGTCGGAGAATGTTCCATTTTTTTTACGTCGGCAAGAGTTCCAATTAAGCGACAGTTACAAGTCTATTTATTAACATAACAGTACCCAATCTATATATTTAAACAGCTTTTACCCGTGTTTGTGAATTCAGGGACCGAATATTGGGGATTAGTTTAGTGATTGGGGAGTCTGGGGTTTTGACATGTTACGTAACCAATGTCCATGTATTGTATTGAAGTGTAGTTTTAAATTATTTTGGGACAAGCGAAAACTTGTCCAATAACGAAATACCTTTTATTCTTTCATTTGCACCTATTACAAGTGGAACTCGCCGTAAAACTTTAAGTCGGCAAGACTTCTCGGTTGGTGTTTGAGTTATAATGGACGATAACTGCGCGGTCACTACCGCCATTACCAGATGTGTTTTCTATATTATTTTTTGTTTAGTATACTGTACAGTATTAATGCACTTCCGCGTAACCTTTAAAACTTATGGTATTATTCTAGTGTTTGCCCATACTACCCCCTCTCCCCCAAAACAAGCTTGGGGACCTGGGGGAATGCAGGATATATGGTTGGGGTACAAATATGCGTCGCAACCACATACTTTTTGAGTTATGGAAATAAAAAAAATTCTCTAGATTTAGGGAAAATTCATTGGATTTCTTCTGAGTCCAGAGACGTGTGAACCTGACGATCCTCACAGAATGATGACTGAAGTGTTGAGAACCCCCCCAACCCCCCGCTAGGAGGTTGATAGGTTAGGTTAGATTTGGTTAGGTTAGGTTAGATTTGGTTAGGTTAGGTTAGATTTGGTTAGGTTAGATATGGTTAGGTTAGGTTTGGTTAGGCTAGGTTAGTTTATCGGTGGGTCAAGCCCCCCGCTAGGTTTGGTTAATTTTGGTTAGGCAAATTTCTCTAGATATAAGGAAATTACCCTAGATCTAGGGAATTGTAACCCCCTAAACAACTCTTAAATTACGTGTTTCCGACGCATAATTTGTTCTCCACCCGAAAACCCCGCATTCCCACAGGTGCCCAAACTTGTTTGGGGGAAGTGGGAGAGTATGGGCAAACACTAGAATTTTACCAAACTTATATACATATTGTAGAAATGATATAGTTGTCTTAGACTAATACTCATACAGACACAACCTCCCCTTCCAGAGGCCCAACCATATAGGAGGTTTGGTTAGGGTATTATTGATTAGGGTAGGTTATATTTGGCTAGGTTAGGTTAGATCTAGTTAGGTTAGGTTAGATTTGGTTAGATTTAGGTTAGGTTAGGTTAGTTTATCGGTGGGTCAAGCCCCCCGCTAGGTTAGGTTAATTTTGGTTAGGCAAATTTCTCTAGATATAAGGAACTTACCTTAGAACTAGGGAGTTTGTCTCCTCTACACAATTCTTAAATTATGTGTCTCCGACGCATTATTTGCTCCCCACCCGAAAACCAAGCATTCCCACAGGTGTCCAAACTTGCTTGGGGGTTAGTGGGAGAGTATGGGCAAACACTAGAAATTTACCGTAAAAACTAGTCAGTGTCTCAGAAAATGACCGCGCAGTCCTCATCCATTTTTACCAAAAGCACTAATTTTAGGCAAGGAAAATCTAGTCAGTGTTTCAGAAAATGACTGCGCAGTCCTCGTCCAATTTTATCAAAAGCACTAATTTTACCCAAGGAAAAACTAGTCAGTGTCTCAGAAAATGACCGCGCAGTCCTCGTCCATTTTGACCAAAAGCACTAATTTTAGGCAAGGGAAAAACTAGTCAGTGTTTCAGAAAATGACCGCGCAGTCCTCGTTCATTTTTACCGGTATCTTTCCCTTAAATTCTACTAACCTTAATATTCTACCCAACCAGGGTCACTGCTGCAGGAGGCATTGAAGTGTACGGCGTCCTACATGGAAGTACACAATCCGCAGTGGATTGAACGGAGCTGGGGCCTGATTGACTGCTGCTCCCAAGAAAGCGCCAGGCAAGGCTGCCGCACCACCCTTGAACCTCCACACTGTTGTTCACACCATTACAAAACACACATAACATGACCTATCTATCAGCACTAAACCTACCCCCACAAACTAGTAGTAGTTAGCCATAGATTACAGCTTTCAACTTTCCTCACAAATTCATGCGTTTTCTATTTGCATGGTATCACTTCTTTTCCGGCCAGCTTCGGCTGGAGGGATGGGTGGGTGAGGAGGAGCCTTCTACTCCTACCTTTCTCTCTATTATCTAGTTAGTGTAGTATAGTTAAAGCAAACAGTCTTGTAAGGACCTATCGGTCTGTTGCTGTTGTGTGTTCCTTTGTATCCCTTTTTTTCCTTGTAAACCTAACCATTACCTCGGCGAGAGTTCCGCATTGTGTCAGGACGAGATTTCGGTAGACGAGAATATCAGGTACCGTTCTCATATCCCTGAATGATACGATTTGGTCACTCAGAATGTCTGCTCTTAACGCCTGAATTATATGATTATATGGTCAACCATGATGTCTGCCCTTTTTGTCCTGAATTATTAGGTTAATCAGGATGCTGGCCCATTATTGCCCTAGAAATATTTATTAAAAGTCAATCAGGATGTCTGCGCCTTAAATTATTGTCTCCAAATTGTTATTTTGGTCAATCTGTACTGTCAAGGGGA
>JACEEZ010004814.1:17500-27500 GCA_016584305.1 Chionoecetes opilio | reverse complement strand
TTTTCGGCAGACCGCTATAGGTTAGGTTAGGTTAGAAAAACGTTAGGTTAGGTTAGGTTAGGTTAGGTAAGGGTTTGGTTGACTACAAGCTAGAATAACTTTGTGTGGAAATCACAATGAGGTTATTTTCAAGAAAATCCTGTGGTTTGTTTCGGAGCTACAGCCATGCGTAGAGGGCCGCCAGTTGCCGAAATCGGGGAACGCATAGGGAACCCTGAGAGCACCTCAGAGCACCTCACCTCGCCTCACTGGAGGACTGTGGAGGTGTTCGTATATCCATTATGTACATTTTGTGGGTGACATTCCTGTGTAAGCTATGACAAATGTACCAGTTACATTGCATTTTTAAAGTAATTATAACTATTACTAAAGAGATTGTTTATTATTTTAGTGTATTATGACCAAATTACAAGTTTTATCGTGCTTGCCACAAGTCTTAACAAAGGTTCGGACGCATTGAAAGATTGGAGGGAGTGGAAAAATTGTTCCCAGATGTCGCTGGAGAATATTAATATTTGTGACATCATTAACTGTTGAGTAGTTGTATATATCCGATCAATGTGTTGAACCTACTCCTAATTAAATACAGTATCCTTTGCATGTCGTGCGCATGTAATGAATGTTGAATTGGATGAGAATTAAAGGAAAATAGACATTTACGGGAGGAGTTCTGATAAGATTTTCTCATGCGCGCGATCTGATTGGCCAGGCTCTTGAAACCACCATCCACACCCACAACTGTATATTTTTCCGGGAAAAGAGTATAATTTGGTGCCGGGAGAGTCTCTGCTCAGTTTTCTGTACACGCAAAAGAGTAGAAAATAAGTGGGCGGAGCTTAAATAAGTATAACTCTGCATTGTATTGTAGTCACAAAATACGCCTCTAATAGAAGTATTAGTAGTGATGGTGGTAGTATTAGTAGTAGTAATAGTAGTAGTAGTAGAGATGGTAGTTTGTAGTAGTTTGTAGTAGTAGTAGAGATGGTGGTTTGTAGTAGTTTGTAGTAGTAGTAGTAGTAGTAGTAGTAGTAGTAGTAGTAGTAGTAGTAGTAGCAGTAGTAATAGTAGTAGTAGTGGTGGTGATAGTAGTAGTAGCAGTAGTAGTAGAGGTGGTAGTTAGAGTAATAGTAGTAGTAGTAGTAATAGTAGTAGTAGTAGTAGTAGTAGTAGTAGTAGTAGTAGTAGTAGTAGTAGTAGTAGTAGTAGTAGTGGTGGTGGTAGTAGTAGTAGTAGAGATGGTAGTTTGTAGTAGTAGTAGTAGTAGTGGCAGTAGCGGTAGATTAAGAAAACAACAGATTAAACCAAGGAAATTAAAGATGAAGTAAGAATGTCAATAAATACAACAATTTCATAAGGAAGAAGGACACTAATCAATGCTACCAAAACTAATGAAAGGGGGTTAGAACCTACTAAATACAAGGGCGTGTGTTGTTTATAAGGTCTTGGGGTGTCCTGTGTATCGACCAAGGTATCTATGAGGTTAGGATAGAAATCTTAACAACATTGGTAATGAGAGAGAGAGAGAGAGAGAGAGAGAGAGAGAGAGAGAGAGAGAGAGAGAGAGAGAGAGAGAGAGAGAGAGAGAGAGAGAGAGAGAGAGAGAGAGAGAGAGAGAGAGAGAGAGAGAGAGAGAGAGAGAGAGAGAGAGAGAGAGAGAGAGAGAGAGAGAGAGAGAGAGAGAGAGAGAGAGAGAGAGAGAGAGAGAGAGAGAGAAGAGGAGAGAGGAGAGAGAGAGAGAGAGAGAGAGAGAGAGAGAGAGAGAGTAAAAAATTAATATACGCCTCATCGGGTCTCTATCTCCTCCTTCTACTACTACTTCTACCACTACTACTACTACTACTAATACTAATACGACTTCTACCACTACTACTACTACTACTATCATACTACTAAAACTACCACCCTAAATAACTAACTAAATAAATAAATAACTATACCTAACATAACCTAAACATAACCTGAATCTAAAGGTACTACTACTACCATTACTACTAATTTAACTACTACTACTACTACTACTACCACTCCTCCTCCTCCCCCTCCTCCTCCTCCTCCTACCACCACCACCACTACTACTACTACTACTACTACTACTACTACTACTACAATAGGGTCGTCGTATCTTTTGTTTATTGTGATGCAGGAAGCGAGGGGGGCGAGGCAATGAGGCACACACTGAGGCAGCACAATGGCTAAGGGCGCGAGGCTCTTTTCCGAAGGTGCCTCGGGAAGAAAAGAAGCGGGGGAGGAGGAGGAGGAGGAGGAGGAGGAGGAGGAGGAGGAGGAGGAGGAGGAGGAGGAGGAGGAGGAGAGGAGAGGAGGAGGAGGTAGGGGTGGGGGCGAGGAGGAGGGGGGAGGGGGAAGGGGAGGGGGAAGAAAGAAGGCAGAGGAGGAGGAGGAGGGGAAGGAGGAGAAGGAGGGGAGGAGGAGGAAGAGGAGGTGGAGGAGTAGGAGGAGGAAGAGGAGAGAAAAGTGAGTGTGATCCCGAGAGAAAGATAGGTGAATACTTAAAGGATGAGCGAGGGGAGAGAGAGAGAGAGAGAGAGAGAGAGAGAGAGAGAGAGAGGAGAGAGAGAGAGAGAGAGAGAGAGAGAGAGAGAGAGAGGATAGAGGAAGATGAGAGAGAGAGAGGAGAGAGAGAGAGAGAGAGAGAGAGAGAGAGAGAGAGAGAGAGAGAGAATTTTATCACGACGGATATTTCCCTGTGTTAGAAATAGATGTAAAAAAATCCTGCCTCAATAAAGTTAATCAAACATGAACAGTTTTTTGTTTTTTGGGGGAAGGAGACATGAAAAAAAATTATGAAAATAGTGATGATAAAAAAAAAGATTTGATTGTCTCTGTGTGTGTGTGTGTGTGTGTGTGTGTGTGTGTGTGTGTGTGTGTGTGTGTGTGTGTGTGTGTGTGTGTGTGTGTGTGTGTGTGTGTGTGTGTGTGTGTGTGTGTGTGTGTGTGTGTGTGTGTGTGTGTGTGTGTGTGTGTGTGTGTGTGTGTGTGTGGGTGGGTGTTTCAGCCTGGAATTACGAATATTGGACTAGCTTCACAGGAAATGCTAATTAATATGGGGGAAAATTCAAATTATAGTTAGTGTCTATTTTGCATCGGAACAAGAGGAGTAATTACAGCATAACTACAGCACCAAGCGAGAGAGAGAGAGAGAGAGAGAGAGAGAGAGAGAGAGAGAGAGAGAGAGAGAGAGAGAGAGAGAGAGAGAGAGAGAGAGAGAGAGAGAGAGAGAGAGAGAGAGAGAGAGAGAGAGAGAGAGAGAGAGAGAGAGAGAGAGAGAGAGAGAGAGAGAGAGAGTATACATTCGTTAGCAGATTCATTTTTCATGATAAATAATAAAGAATCGCATATTTGTTGGTAATGGTCTGAAGTTCAAAGAGAAAAATGTACACAAATGGAAATAATAACTAAAAGTATGACAAGACAGACAGACAGACAGACAGACAGACAGACAGACAGACAGACAGACAGACATAAAATGATACCACAAAAAAGCAAAAATATATATATAAGATAGATAGCAAACTACACAAAACTGCAAACTCTAAAAAAACCAGACCGACAGACAGACAAAATTATACCACAGAAAAGCAGAAAAAAAAATTAGTCCATCAAAAAACACAAAATTGTAAAATCGAAAGAAAAAAATTTCATTCCATAAATCAGTAAAAACAGAAATGGCAATGCAAACAGGTGATAGTAAAGTCATTAAGGTATATCAGGTGACAGGTGGGAAGAACCAGGTAGGATTATATATTACCGAGGACTAAATAAAAAGAAAATGCGTGTTTGCTCCACTCTTGTGTTGGACGAAAAAATATAAAATCCTGACAAATGAATTTTTAATGATGATGATAATGCATGTTAAAAAATTCACACACACAGTAATGGAATTTTCGTTTGTGTGTGTCTTTGTGTGTGTGTGACTGTGTGTGTGTGTGTGTGTGTGTGTGTGTGTGTGTGTGTGTGTGTGTGTGTGTGTGTGTGTGTGTGTGTGTGTGTGTGTGTGTGTGTGTGTGTGTTGGGCCGGATGTGGGAAAGCGGTTTATTTTATTTGTTTATTTATTAATTTTCTTTTTCATTGAATCTCTTTGTTGAATGTTGGAAATAAAATAGTGGGGATTTACGTGCGCGGTTTATTTTACTTTATTTATTTATTTATTTCAGAACCGAAAATGTTTGTTTGTTTGTTACTAATATGTGATTGTTTTTGTTGTTTTTATCTTTGTTGTTGTTGTGATTGTTATTAAAGTTGTTCTTATTTTGGTCTGGTCAGGGTTGTCCCCTGCTACTGGTAACATGTAACCCAGTACAACCAGTCACATGGTCGGATCGTCGGCGACTAAACCGGCTCCCCCACTGGTTCTACCAGTGAGGAGGGTGTGCTGGACACCCAGATGGACTAAAAATAAGACCATCCTTAAGGGCAGATGAACTCACTATTGAGTCAATGGCCATCCAGCCCCAGCTATGGGTGAAATAGTGGGCAGCCTGGGGTTAATCCCTACAGGGGGCTCTGCGTCCCTGGCCACGGTGAGCAGTAAGGCCAATCCCTGACATAGATTGGTTGGGGGGGGGGGGGGGGTTGCAACCCCTCCCTGTAAAAACCAAATCTAGCCACTAACATTCTAAGAGGTAGAGGCCGGGGGCGCGGCAATCGCGCCCCCGACCCGGTTTTGCCGGGGGGCCCGACCATGCAGACCCCTCCAATGCCGACGCAGGGGAGGGGTCTGCCTATGACGAGTGTGGGGCAAAGCCCTCGGGAATCCCGCACTCTAAATCAAGTGGTAGGGCCCCCTAGCCCAACTTTTTCTTATAGGGGTGGCCGGGGCGGTGCAGAGGCGGCGCCTGCCCGTCGAATCACTCCTGGGATCAACCTGCGGAGGGTTCTTCGTGTGGGCTCGTGGAACGTTCTGAGCCTCTCAGACGATCATCGACTACCTCTCCTATCGGGCGAGCTCAGTAGGCTGAGGGTGGATATAGTGGGACTCTCTGAGACAAGGAGGCCTGGCAGTGGCGAGACTAGCAGTGGGGGTTACACCTACTACTGGTCCGGCATGAGCAATGGTCACCGTGTACGGGGAGTAGCTATAGGCATCTCCAGCAAACTGCAGCCGTCAGTTGTTGAGGTTACTCCGGTTGATGAGCGTATAATGCGGGTGAGGATGAAACACACTCTGGGTTACATGTCTCTTGTTGCAGTGTACGCTCCTACCGAGATGCGTAAAACTGAAGAGAAGGAGATGTTCTACGTCAAACTCGACTGTTTTAGACCAGTGTCCTCCTCGGGACACATTCATTGTCTTGGGCGACTTCAATGCTACTACTGGCACTGTGAGAGATGGCTACGAGTTATGTGTTGGTCCCCATGGCTCCGGTACCAGAAACACCAACAGTTCTCTGCTTCTGAACTTTGCAAGATCCAGAAGGTTGAGAATTGCAGGTTCTTGGTATCAGAGGCCAGAGCTGCACCGCTGGACATGGTATAGTAATGCCAGAGAGGTAGCTAAGGAGATCGACCACATCCTCGTTAGTACTCGTTGGAGGATCCTCCAGAACTGCAGGGTTTACCGGAGTGCTGAGTTCTTTGGAACAGATCACAGACTTGTTGTTGCTACACTTAAGCTTCATGTCAAGTCCAGAAGAATCTCAAGAGGTAACCATACTGTGTTTCATCTTGAGAAACTGAAGGACTTGACATGTGCTCATGAGTATGCGGTGGCAGTCTCAAATCGGTTTGATGTGCTCGGTGCTCTCGGGGACCCTGTAGAACTGTGGGATACCTTCAAACGTGAAACTCTACAGGCTGCCAAGGAGTGTATTGGGGAGCGCCCGAGGTCAAGGCGTGGTTTTGTCTCGACGGAGACGCTGGAGAAAATCGAGGAGAGTCACGCTGCCAGGCTGGCTGGGAACCGGGACCAGCACAGGGCTCTGTCACGCCGGACTAGAACCCTCCTGGGGAGAGACAAGGAGAGGTATGTCAGGAGTCTCGCTGAGGATGTCGAGGCCATTTGAATCCATTTGAACGCTAATGACCTCCGACCCGCCTACCGAGCCCTGAAGAAGCTCCGTTCCAAGTCTTCTTCTCGGGCGAGTGCTATTCGAACAGCAGATGGGCGCCTCGTGTCGGACATGGATGGGCAGATGGCTCGTTGGGCTGAGTACTTTGGGCAGTTGTTCACGGTGGACCCTCCAACTGAGCAGCTTCACACCACTGGGTTACAGGCAGTGGATGCCGATCCTCCCATTGACGAAACCGCACCCTCTCTTGACGAAATCAGAGAGGCTGTAGCAAAGTTGAAGGGTGGAAAGGCAGCTGGTGTTTGTAATATCAGTGCGGAGCTCCTCAAAGCTGGGGGTGAGGCCATGATCCGCGGGTTGCATGCTGTCCTGACTGCCGTGTGACAATCAGGTACCATTCCTCCTGACTGGAAAAGGGGGCTGGTCGTCCCTATCTGGAAAGGGAAAGGAGACCGTCAGGACTGCAACAATTACCGCGGTATTACACTGCTCAGCGTACCAGGCAAGGTGGTTGCCCATCTATTGCTGACACGGATTCGCAGTCATCTGGTGAAGCATCAGAGACCTCAGCAGTCTGGGTTCACCCCTGGTAAGTCAACAACGGACCGTATCCTAGCGCTTCGTGTCCTGGTGGAACGCCGACGTGAGTTTCGCAGGGATGCTTGAGCCTATGTTGATCTCAAGAAGGCGTTTGACTCAGTGCATCGTGAGTCATTTTGGGATCTTCTGCGACTTCGAGGGATTCCTGCAAGGACTATTGGTTTGATAGCTGGTCTGTATTCTGGGACTGAGAGTGCTGTGAAGTGTGGGGCAGGTGTATCCTGCTTCTTTCCTGTGAATACAGGAGTGAGGCAAGGGTGCGTCCTTGCCCCATCACTTTTCAACGCTTGTATGGACTGGGTATTGGACAAGGTTGTAGATCAAAGTGATTGCGGAGCATCCGTCGGCAACACCAAGATCACTGATCTTGTTTTTGCCGATGATGCAGTAATCTTTGCTGAGTCGCTGGAGGTCCTGGTGATGGCTCTCGAGGCGCTGCACGAGGAGGCAAAGCCTTTGGGACTTGAGGTCTCCTGGCTCAGGACCAAGGTCCAGGTGTTTGGAGACTTACTAGATGAAGCAGTACAGTCTGTTCATGCGTGTGGCGAGGACATTGAGATCTTGGAAAGTTTTACATACCTTGGTAGCGCAGTCCATAATGACGGCGGGTCACGTCAAGAAGTCTTACGGCGGATTGGCATAGCCCACGGTGTTATGGACTCGCTCAGCGGGAGTATTTGGCGTTGTCGGTACCTGTGCAGAAGGACAAAGATCCGGATCTTCAAGTCGCTTGTGATCCTTGTCTTACTCTATGGTTGTGAGACATGGACACTAAATAGTGACTTGAAGAGACGAATCAATGCCTTTGGTAATAAGTGTCTTCGCAGAATCATGGGGTATCGCTGGGATGATTACGTGTCAAATCAGCGATTGCACCGTGAGACTGAATCGAGGCCTATTACCTGCATAGTCCGTCAGCGCCAACTTCGACTATATGGGCATGTGGCACGCTACCCTGAAACCGATCCTTCCCATCAGGTTGTATCTGTAAGAGACAATCCGGCGTGGAGGAGGCCAAGGGGGCGCCCACAAGGCTCGTGGCTGGGGCAAGTTGATGTTTCTTGTCGAGAGCTGCTTGGTATGGGAAAGGAGCCTGCATGGGAACTCGCGAGTGGTGACCCCCGGGAGTGGCGTCGTAGGGTGGGCGAGGCGACGCGCCCCCCGGCGTATGCCCCCAATGATTGATTATTGTGGTTGTAATTGTTGTTATTTTTGTTTTCATAGCTTGAAATATAATCCGAGACGAATGACTGACGTAACTTGAAATGAACATCGCACTACCGTCAACACTATAGTCGCCACTGCACTAATGTCGCCAGGCGCCATACATTACGAATTTTAGCATCACTACAGATTTGTTTGTGCCACGGAAGAGGCAAGCACAGTAGTTTATATTATGTACCTGTCTTTGGTGGCACATGCAAGTCTGTAGGGATGCTAAAATTCATAATATATGGCGCCTGGCAACATTAGTGACATTAGTGACATTAGTGACATTAGTGACATTAGTGACATTAGTGACATTAGTGACATTAGTGACATTAGTGACATTAGTGACTGGCAAAATTAGTGGCGACGATAGTGTTATTGACGAAAGCAAAGGAATAATTCACACTTTGCGCTAAAAAAAAATTATGTGTGACAAACCTGAATAGCTTTTACAATAAAATGCAAGTGTGCGCAAAAAAAACGACAGACGGATTAATTGCGTCTATGATGACTGATGAAAGCCTCTCATTATGTGCCGTAGTAGAGAATGATCCAGAAAATAGAAAGTTGAGGAGGGAACAACAGCACATGACTAGGATGGTTTGAACACCGTAGGTGGTATATGACTTTTTTTTAAGAATTTTGCTCTTCTTTCTATTTTAGGTTCCAATTTTGATACAGTGCGCATAATTAACTTTTTTTACTGATATTCTTTTTTTCCCTTTTATTATAGTTTTTTTGTTTTCATACGCCAGATTCTGATGGTATATGACTTTTTTTCAAGAATTTTGCTCTTCTTTCTTTTTTCGGTTCCATTTTTTATACAGTATGGAATTTTTTTTTTTTCCTGATATTCTTTTTTTCCTTCATATTTCTCTTTTTTGGTTTTTATACACCAGATTCTGATGGTATATGACTTTTTTCAAGAATTTTGCTCTTGTACGGTTCCAATTTTGATACAGTGAGTTACCTTTTTTCCTTATATTCTTATTTTCTTTTATATTTTTAGGTTTTTGTTTTCATACGCCAGATTCTGATGGTATATGACTTTTTTTAAGAATTTTTTTCTCACTATTTTTGGTTCCAATTTTGATACAGTGAGTAATACAACAGGAACTACCACGTGTAGGCCTCGCGGCCTCTTGTAGCTTCCTTATTTTCTTATGTTCTGATGTTTCTTATGTAATAAACTTTTTTTTTTATCTGATATTCTTTTTTTAATCATATTTTAGTTTTTTTGTTTTTATACACCAGATTCTGATGGTATATCATATATGACTTTTTACAAGAATTTTGCTCTTATTTCTATTTTCGGTTCCAATTTTGATACAGTGAGTAATTTACGTTTTTTCCTGATACTGTTTTTTTCCTTCATATTTTTTTGTTTTTTGTTTTTATACGCCAGATTCTGATGGCATATGACTTTTTTAAAGAATTTTGCTCTTCTTTAAATTTTTTGTTCCAATTTTGATGCAGTGAGTAATTAACTTTTTTTTTACTGATATTCTTTTTTCCCCATATATTTTAGCTTTGTTACGCCAGATCCTGATGGTATATGTTATTTTTTCAAGAATTTTGCTCTTCCTTCTATTTTCGGATCCAATTTTGATGCAGTGAGTAATTAACTTATTTTCCTGATATTCTTTTATTCCTTCATATTTTTTTTTTTTTTTTTTTTTTATACACCAGATTCTGATGGTATATCATATATGACATTTTTCAAGAATTTTGCTCTTCTTTCTATTTTCGGTTCCATTTTTTATACAGTTAGTAATTTACTTTTTTCCTGTTCTTCTTTTTTATCTACATTTTTTTTTTTTTTTTTTTCCTCAAGCGCAGCAGACTGTTCACTAACCGTGAACCGATGAAGCCCTCCAGCTTCTATCCAGAGAAAGAGAGGGGCCGTAACCCTCCCTTCTACTCTCCTGCTCAAATACAAACGTATACTACCGATTACAGCCTAGGCAACTGACAGGCCCGACTGTATCACTAACCGGGCCACTATCACACCAGCCAGGCCCCCCGGCAGGTGTTACAATATATATATATATATATATATATATATATATATATATATAATATATATATATATATAGATTATATATATATATATATATATTATATATATATATATATATATATATATATATTAGGGTACGCCGTA
>JACEEZ010004814.1:0-12500 GCA_016584305.1 Chionoecetes opilio | reverse complement strand
TGTCATGTGGCGGTCCAACAACAAGGCCTGGGACCACCCGTCACCTCGTCAGTGAGTGAATTGACCTCGAGTTCGTCCCTGGCCCCCTGCAGTCGAGAAGTATCTACGGGAGAACAACCTGCCTCGCTGCGCCCTCCTCGTGCTAGACGACGCTCGCGCCCACCCTCCTTACCTTGACCACGACCATTCCGCCTCTGCTGACTTCATCACCGTGAAGTATCTCCCCCCTAACACTACGCCACTGCTTCAGTCGATGGACCAGCAAGTCATCGCAAATTTCAAGAAGCTGTACACCAAGTTTCTCTTTCGGAAGTGCTTCAACGTCACTGACAGCACAAACATAAAACTGCGTGACTTCTGGAAGGACCATTTCAACGTGCTCAGAGCCATCCGCCTCATTAAGCAGGCATGGGATGAAGTGACCGTCCACACACTCGTCGCTGCATGGCAGAAGCTGTGACCTGCAGCACTGCCGGCGAGTGACTTCGATGACATCGAGGCGGAACCTGGACGAGCCGGTGGGACCTGAGATTGTGTCGCTTGGCGCAGTTTGGGCCTGCAGGTGAGCGACGACAACGTCAACGAGCTGGTGGAGATTTCAGGAGCTCTAGACAGACGTGTAGTGTAGTAGTAGTAGTGTAGTAGTGTAGTACGTAGTATTGTAGTGGTTAGCACGCTCGGCTCACAACCGAGAAGTCCCGGGTTCGATCCCCGGGCGGAGCGAAGATAGATGGGTGGTCTTTCTTAAAACCCGAGCCCCTGTCCACCCAGTGAATGGGTACCGGGTGTTAGCCGGGGGTTTGTGACCCCCCTCCCGGGGTGGTGGCTTCGGCCAACACTAAGCTGCAGCGGTAGATCACTACGGCTCTGAGGAATTATCCTCTAAACAAACAAACAAACAAACAACAAAACAAGACGACCTGCAGCACCTTAAGCAACAGCAGCAGGAGGAGACCCCCGAGGAAGCGCAGTCATCAAGCAGGGAAGAGGCAAGCGAGGGGCGAATTAGCAAGGTGCCCTCGGCTAAGATCAAGCAGTGGCTTCGTAACTGGGAAGACGTCCATGAGTGCCTCGTGACCTACCACCCTGAAAAGAATATCTTGTTTGACGGCATAAACATTCATTGAGAAGGCCTCCGAGCTCTTCAGGGCCTCCGTAAAGAAGCGAGTGAGGCAGCAAACCCTGGACAAGTTCCTGCTTGGCCCGAGTGCTAAGCGTGCACGTGTGAGCGAGCCGCAGCTTGGCACAAGTTCTGCCCTTGACCCAAGTGCCCGCAGTGTTTTTCCTGACAGAGACAGTCAGCTGCAGCCTAGCCCAGTGGTTTTGGGACATGCCAGCCTCCCGCAGTGAAAGTGAAGTGACGTGAGGAGCCCCAGTGGTTCGGGGGTTNATCCTCAAAACAAAAAAACAAAAAAACAAAAAAAACAGACGACCTGCAGCCCTTAAGAACGCAAGGAGAACCCCCGAGGAAGCGCAGTCATCAAGCAGGGAAGAGGCAAGCGAGGGCGAATTAGCAAGGTGCCCTCGGCTAAGATCAAGCAGTGGCTTCGTAACTGGAAGACGTCCATGAGTGCCTCGTGACCTACCACCCTGACAAAAATAATCTTGTTTGAACGGCATAAACATTCATGAGAAGGCCTCCGAGCTCTTCAGGGCCCCGTAAAGAAGCGAGTGAGGGCAGCAAACCCGGGACAGTTCCTGCTTGGCCCGATGCTAAGCGTGCACGTGTGAGCGAGCCGCAGCTTGGCACAATTTTTCTGCCCTTGACCCAAAGTGCCCGCAGTGTTTTCCTGCAGGACAGTCGCTGCAGCCTAGCCCCAGTGGTTTTTGTCAGTGCATGCCAGCCTCCCCGCAGTGAAGTGAAAGTGACAGTGAGGAGCCTGGCCAGTGACAGTGCGCAGCAGCCTCCCCGCAAGGCACTCGGGGATGTCAGTGACAGCGACAGCGACCCTGATGACCCTGGCATAATAGGAGACTCCCCTTTCCCAACAGCACTAAGTGTACTTTTTCCATTTTCTCACTAAAACCACCATCGACTCTAGCCAACTGTAACCCGTCATTTGGGGTGAGTAAAATATTTAAAAAATTGTGTAACTTTACTGATACATTTGCTAATGGTAAACCACTATCTATGTACTGTAGGGTAAAATGCATTGTTTATACCGTGTTACTGCACTTTTAAGTGAAAATTTATTTTTATTAGTATTTTTTTTTTTTTTTTTTTTCTTCAAAACTGGGTAACACAAAGCCCGCTTAGTTGCCAGTCCCTATAAAGAAACAGTGAAGAATAAAATTAAAAAAAAGAGGGGTGAGTCAATTTAGTTCGGGAGGTGTCTGTTACTCTTCTTTTAAAAAGATTTAAGTCATAGGAAAGTGGAAAAATAGAACAGGAAGAGAGTGAAAGAGATAAAAGAGTAAGATACTGATTAACTCTTGCATTAGGAAGATGGACAGAATAGGGATGAGAATGATAGAAAGCCCTTGTGCAGCGAGCCGCGGAGGGGGGAGGCTCCAGTTAGCAAGTTCAAAGGGGCAGTGGCATGAAAATAACGGTAGAAAGAGCAAGAGAAGCAACATTGCGGCGGTGATTAAAAATTGAAGCAGCCCAGTAAAGGGGAAAGGGAATTGATGAGACGAAAAGCTTTTGACTCAACCCTGTTTAGGAGAGCTGTATGAGTGGATCCTCCCCAAACATGTTGAGACAAAACTCCATACATGGGCGGATAATGCCCCTGTAGAGACAAGCAATTGGGAGGGAGAAAAAAAAGGACGCAGACGCCACAGGACACCTAACTTCTTAGAAGCTGTTTTAGCAAGGGATGAGCTTATCGGGATAGTCTTATCATCCGACCGTTTTTTGCTTACGACGATGATTTTGGAAAAGGATTAGGTCGTAAACAAGTACACCAGTGTATATATATTTTATATATTATATTATATATTTTTATTATATATATATTATATCTATATATTTTATATATATTATATATATATATATAAAATAGATAATATAGATATATATATATATATATATATATATTATATATATAATATATGTATATATAATATATATATATAAATATATATATATATTTATATACATATAAAATTATTATATATATAATATATATTATATATATATAATATATATATAAATATATATATATTATATATATATATATATTATATAATATATTATATATATATATATATTATATATATTATAAAATTATATATATATTTATATATATATATATATATTATATATAATATATTATATATATATATTATATATATTATTATATATATATATATTTTTATATATAATATATATATATATATTTTAAAATATATAATATATATATATATTATATATAAATAATATATTATATTTTTTATATATATATATATAAAATAAATATAAAATTATATATATAATACATATTATATATATAAAAATATAATTCCTATATTAATTATATGTTATTATATTAATTTAATAATTTTAAAAAATAAATAATATATATAATATTAAAAAATAATAATAATAGCCTACAGGGGCTATAGGCTCCCCTGTTAAATATTATAATATAATAAAACCAAGCCCAAATCAATATAACATAATAGGTGACGGAGGATGCATTCAATCTAAAGGAAGAACTAAACCAAAACCAAGCTGTCAAAATGGCCTGATTGGAGGACGACATTCAATACTAAGACATGGCATGGAATAGGACAGCAAAATACTAAGCTGGTATATAGATCAGCAATAACTAATTATTCCAGGATCGTGTTCTGTGTAACTAATAACAACAGACTGTCACCAAAGTATCACATAAATAAAAGTAATACAACATATAGATTATTGGAATTGGCAAATAGAGAATGTGGCATTTACTTTATATATAGATGAAAGGCAATGGTGAAAAATGTTATTAATGTTTATCAGAGTATAACAGAATATGCAGTAGTATGGAGAACGGAATATATGAGAATGCCATTACTTATATAGATGAGTCCAGGGTGAAAACACTAGTTTACGATGTTTAATTAAGTATAATAGAATATGCAATAGTATTATGAGTATCTACTTAATCTAGAAATACATACCTAGATTAAAGTCCATGCCTATCGAGACCAATTATCGAATATATCAATAGTATATGTAGTACCCATTTGAGATATACATCATACCTAGATTTAAGTCCATAGCTGCTGTACTAGATGGTGTTTGATGGGTGGTCTAGTTGTGACGCAAGCCTACTAGGAAGACTCAGGAGTTGAACTTACAATCACTGCAGTAAAGAAGAGAGAGGACTGTGATAATGGTGTACAAAAAATGTGTGACAAGGTGAAAGAGGAAAATTGATAATAAACAGAACATGCATATAGAACACACGATAGCACTATGAAAACTAATAAACGAGGAATAATTGTTCCAGGAATATAGCTTCCCGAGTACATATTAGGGACAACGAATTATAACCAAGTGATGTAAATGCATGTAAGCAATATTCTCATTGGCTATGAAACAAAAAATTACAAAAATAAGCAAACAAATACCAAATAACCAAGAATAACAAACCACTAACAGACCCCAATAACCGGAATACCACCATAACAGACAAAATAACCAAAAATACCAACCAATAACAGACAAAATAACCAAGAATACCAACCAATAACAGCCAATACCAAAATACCACCCATAAAGCAAAATAACCAGAATACCACCCATACAGACAAATAACCAGAATAACAACCATTAACGACAAATAACCAGAATAACCAACTCCATAACAGACAACAGTAACCAAGAATACACAACCAATACAGACAACTACCAAATACCAACCAATAACAGACAAATAACCAAGATCCAACCAATAACAGACAAAAAAAAAATAACCAAGAATACCAACCCCTACACAGCAAAATACCCAGAATACCAACCAATAACAGACAAAATAACCAGATACCAACCAATAACGACAAAATACCCAAGAATGCCAACCAATAACAGACAAAATAACCAATAGACAACCAATAACAAACAAAATAACAGCATAACAACCAATAACGACCAAATAAACCCCGGATACCAACCATACAGACCAAATAACCAAGATACCACCAATAACCGACCAAATTACTAAGAATACCGAACGCAATAACAGACAAAATAACAAAGAATACCAACCAATCGTAATCTGCACCAAATAACCAAGAATACCATACATCACATAACAGACCAAATCTAACCAGGAGATCTATACCCAACTCAATACAGACAAAAGAACCAAGATCCCCATAACAGACAACATAACCAAGAATGCCAACCATCTAACTACACAAAAATAAACCGACAGTCATACAGACCAACCCATAACATACAAAATAACCAAGAATACCAACCAATAACAGACAATACCAAGAATGCAAGCCAATAACATACAAATAACCAGAATACAACCAATAACAGGACAGATCACCAAGAATGCCAACCATAACAACAAAATAACCAAGAATGGCCAACCAAGCACAGACCCAAATAACCAGAATACAACCAATAACAGACAAAATAACCAAGAATACCAACCCAATAACATACAAAATAACCAAGAATAGCCCAACCAATAACAGACCAAATAACCAATATACCAACCAATAACAGACAAATAATCAAGAATACCAACCAATAACAGAACAAATAAAACCAAGAATGGCCACCATAACAGAACCAAATACCCAAGAATGACCAACCAAATAACATACCAAATAACCAAGAATGCCAACCCAATAAGACAAATAACCAGAGATACCATCCATAACAACAAATAACCAGAATTCACCAATACAGACAAAATAACCGAAACATATACTCACCAATAACACACAAACCAAGAATACCACCAATAACAGAACAAATAACCAAGAATACCATCCAATACAGCAAAATTAACCAAGATACAACCAATAACAGACAAAATAACCATGAATACCATCCAATACATACAAAATAACAAGAATACCAACCAATAACAGACAAAATAACCAAAGATACCAACCAAATACAACAAAATAACCAGAATAAAACCAACCAGTAACAAAACAAGATAACCAACGAATACCAACCACACAGACAAAATAACCAAGAATACCCAGCCACTAACAGACAAAATAACAAGGATACCAACCATATAACAGACGAAAATAACAAGAATACCAACCCATACAGACTGAAAATAACCAAGACGACCATCCATAACAGACGCAAATACCAAGCATACCCCAATAACAGACACCTAACCAAGAATACCACCAATCACAGACAAATAACCAAGATACCAACCAATAACAACAAAATAACCAAGATTACCAACCAATAACAGACAAAATACCAAGATACCAACCAATCAGACAAATACACCAGAATACCAACCAATACAGACAAAAAATAACCACGAATACCAACCAAATACAACACAAATAACCAAGAAATACCACCCAGTACAGCTACAAAAACCAAGCATGCCACCAATAACAGACAAATAACCAAGAATACCAACCAATAAGAACAAATAACCAAGAATACCATCCATATAACAGACAAAATAACCAGGATACCAACCAATAACAACAAATCCAGAATACCACCAATAACAGACAAAAATAACCAAGATCCAACTAAATACAGACAAAAATAACCAGAATACCATCCAATACGCCAAAATTAACCCAAGATACCAACCAATACAGACAAAATAACTAAGAATACAACCACTAACAGACAAAAACCAAGAATACCACCAATAACAGCCAAAATAACCAAGAATACGCACCAATAACAGACAAAATAACCAAGATACCACCCAATAACAACAAAATAACCAAGACTAGCCAACCAATAACGACAAATAACCAAGAAATACCAACCAATAACAGACGAAATAACCAGAATACCAACCACTAACAGACAAAATAACCAATAATACCCAACCAATAACCAGATAAACTAACCAATACATACCAACCAATAACAGACAAAAATAACCAATAATACCACCCAATAACATTAACAAAATAACCAAGAATGCCAACCAATAAGACAAAATAACCAAGAATACCATCCAATAAACAGAACAAAATAAAACCAAAACTACAACCAATAACAGACAACTAACCAAGAATACCAACCAATTAAAACAGCAAATACCAGAATGCCAACCAATAACATACAAATACCAAGAAACACAGATCTCACGAGCTACTGTTTAAAAAATCACGAGTAAGAATTAGTTACATACTAAATACACACACACACATTATATAATATGTGTCATATATATGTAGTTTTAGAAAACCCATCAGAAAAGTGTGTGGAATGCTCAAGACCGCACAAAAAAAAAGAATGGGGATATTTGATACTATCTATGGTGGTGTTGTGTGATTTCCTTCTACCCATCGGTGAAAATCGGAAAAGGTATCACATCAGTCACCAAGTTTTAATTTTGACCACCACCACCTCCACCTCTGCTGCCAAAGAGTGCCATGAAGTTGTGGAGTCAAATACAATAACCATAAGTAATCCTAGAGTCTTCAAGTAAAATCAATCAGAAGTAACGTACAATTACTCTTGGATGATAACTGACCTAAGTTAATTTGACATACATTTACATTGCTTGATATAGTAATTTGAATGATGGAGTATGTCATTCGGGTTTAAATTATAAACAACATGTATATTCCTACCCTTAAAGTAGGTTGAATCCACGCACATAAATCCCCCTCAAGTAACTAAAGACAACACACATATGAGACTGATTCACATGAAATAAAACAAATTAACACTGGCTTTCTTACACTTTCAAAATACGGTTAAGTTTGAACAAAATGTGTACCCAAAAAGCTGCTAAGGTCCGCTGTCAAATCCCATTCACAGCTTTTGGATTCCTATGATAAGAAGAAAAAAGTTGTCGTAACTCAACACGGTTTAAAGCACGTATAAAAAGATTAACACATGAAGGGCAGTTCCACATTCTCTTGGATCTTTAAAAAAAAGTTGCATATATATTCAAGAATAGACTGCTTGTAATTCGGTTTATTTTTTCCATCAATCAGCCTCACCATCAAAGCATCACTCAGAATAGTCATGCTGTTCAGGCTTTTTTCTTACCTTAAGGGAAGCCCAGTCATTTGAGAACCAGTGATAACTACACTACTATTTCAAGATTCTGTAAATAATACTCAAACCTCATGATCAAAACCAAAAAATTCCATAGATATGTAAAATTATGAACTACCGAGAGGCTTCCCGTGCATGGAAAAAGAATTGCATCTCTCCAATTCACATCTCAAAAAGAAATATATATTATGTATATATATCTATATATTATGTCACATGACATCTATGCAACATCTCTAACAACCAAAGTCAATCCCATCATACGGTGGATAGCGGTTGGGCACATCCTCGCACCTCGTTGACAGGGTAACAAAACTGAAATATAGACTGGAGTAAGAGAACATAAAAAACATAGACAATAAGAGCTATAAGAAGCCGTGAGACTGCATGTGTTTAGTTCCCGTGGAGTTGAGGCATGCCTGTACTATCACGTGAACAAAGTACATGTACAACCATCCAGGCATACTCAGTGGCCACCATCACGGCCCTCCAGAATTGCAGGGCCAACCCCACAGCCCTCAGATCTGCAGGGCACAACCCATCACAGCCCTCCAAATGTGCAGGGCCAACACACCACCGCGCTCCAAATGTGCAGGGCCACCATCACATCCTCCACCACGAATGTGGCAGGAGCCAACCACCCCTCCCTCCAGAATGTCAGGCCAACCAGTCTAACCGCCCTCCAGGAATGTGCAGGGCCACATTGCAAAGCCCTCCAGAATGTGCAGTCCATACCACTACAGCCCTCCAAATGTGCAGGGCCAACCATCACAGCCCTCCAGAATGTGGAAGGTCCACCATTACAGCCCTCCAAAATGTGCTGGCTCCAACCATTACAGCCCTCCCATAATGTGCGGGACCAACCATCACAGCCCTCCAGACTGTGCAGGGGCCACCTTACAGCCCTCCAGAGGTGCAGTGCCACCATTACAGCCCTGCCAAAATGCAGGGCCACGCAACAGCCCTCCAAAATATGCAGGGCCACATTACAGCCCTCTAAACTGTGCAGGCCAACCACTCAGTCCTTCAAGGTAAAAATAATAAATAACCTACAGGCGCTTATAGGCTCCAACATAAAAAACCATATAATAAAAATACTCACGAGTAGGATCACCAGCTTGTTTTCCGACACACAACACTGCCTTGTGCGTATCGGCAATGTAGAGGCACAATCAATTAAACCTAGTGAAATAATGATACAATACAAACAATACAATAATGATAATAATAACGAAGCATATTTAGCGTGCCTGGCTAACACGGCACTACTCTCTATTCATCTTGCCCATAATACTTTACGGTATAGGTTGTAACGCGGGAAATTACATTAATGGGGAAGAGTGAAATAACTTATACTTATCAATTAGATTAACGAGTAATTTTCCTCCCCATCCTCAGTTCCTGAATCACGTTAGTGATAGAGGGTTGATATTTCCGACCAGTGGTATTGACCGCGTATCGAAGCGAGTGAAGCAGCGGGAGTTCAACGTCATGATAGCATTAGAAGCATCCAGAACGCTCGCTGAGTTAAGTCCGCCTGTGGGGAGTGGATATTCTCGCCCTTGGAAAGGTGATGTAAGACACGGTTTAATAGGGTAAGATGTAGGTTGTGATTTACTGGTGATTCCTTTTGTTGACAATAAGGACTAATGAAATATGTTACCTATGGTCCCCAAGGTAGGAGCCGTTGGCGGACCTGGTGGCCAAGCAGTCCGAATTAGCATTGTGTGAAACTGCAGCGTATTACAGCCAACCGTGGTGAGACAAAAGCGAAGAAAAGGGAACAAAAAAAAGTGAGAGGGAAACTTTGGAGTGTGATGACTACCAGAGATAGCAAACCACCTTAGGATAACGACTTGAGCCTGGGTGTGCGTATCGTGTGATGTGGTAACATTGCGACTGAAGTTACCAGAGATAGCAAACTACATAGGTACGACTTGATCACTAGGTTTGCCGTATCGTAGTTAGATAACCGTACGACTGAGTTAACAAGATAACAACTACATTGGATAGCATCCGACTTGAAGAACTACGCGTGCGTATCGTTATGGGATAAGAAGACTTAGAATTAAGACAAACTTGTGAATGTATACACGATTAAAAGTGGATACAGCAAAGTGACAAATATATTAAGCCTGATTCTTTAACGCATTATTATTAGATCCAACCATACTTACTTATTCTCACATCTTTTATTTTTATTCATTTATATATTTTTTCCCACTTAATGTGGGTGGTGGCAGCAGAGTAACCAGGACTGTGGAGCACACATTCAATGTGGGCACCACAGAGGTAAGGTGGATTAATGGTAGAGTAGAAAGCATAGATAGATAGATATAATAATAGGTAGTAAGATAGTAATAACAACAGATAGATAGTAAGGTAGACAGCCTAGTCATATGATAATGTAGATAGCAAGGTAGACAGGCTAGACATATTATAATGTGAACAAGGCAGATAAGACAGTATGAAGAGATGCTTTGTTTCATGAGATAAACTACAGGAGTTAGATAAAATAAGATAATATAATTACTCAATGCATGAAGGCTCCTCAAAGATTCCTAAACACAGAAGGCCTTGTACTGTTATAGCATTACCATTATAACACTGCATTGTGGGTGTGAGCAGTGGTCCTTCACGGCACAGGCGAGGTGTGTGTGCCCTGGGTGACCCTCTGTCTGGGGTCACCGGCACACAGGTGGTGGAAGGTCATAGGTCACACACACAGTCACATACAGTCACCTACACAACAATACTAAGACTACAGTGGTACCTCGTCGTTCCTCTAAGTTTTGATATTGTCCAGTGCAGCATCATTACCATAAAAATACAATAAATAAGTCAGGCCCAAGGAGCACACGTCACGTCGCTATAAAAATGCCACTAATGCACGGGAACACTGAAGAGGGCTTATTTGGTAGGGAATGAGGGGTTGGGGGGGGGGGGGAGGGTAGGAGAGGGACCGTCACACCCTAGAATGTATGGCAAGCTTGGCGGGGTTAGAGAGGGCACACCCTAGGACATATAGGAAGCCCAGGTAGGCATTGAGTTTGGCAGTCCTCTGGGGTATGGTTGCCTTACTGGCCGTTCGAAATTGACGCTCCAGCCGGAAAGCCTCGGGGATGGTGATGAGGGGCAGGAAGAGCATCACGCTGTACTTGAGGCCCCACACCGCAAAGATGGTGTACGGGGTGAACAGGAACACGCGTACAGCCAAGCCTTCTCTATGTAAAACCGGTCTGGCGAGAGCGGATGGCTGACGTCAGTAGCAGAGTCTGCTCCCCAGTCATAGTAGCCGGCTTCAGCGATGTGAGGATTCGGGCGGTACGGCTCTCATTCCACCCACGTTTTAAACCGACTGTTAACCTCTTCGCCATTTATATTTGCTAAAAACATTTTACATGGAGAATATCATAGAAGCGGACATTTAATTTTCGCTTTTCCTTGATATATTTCGTTTACTGATAACGCTAAATTACAATAACATCATAAATCCGGGTAATTTCCTTATCTATTATGTTTATCAGTATAAAAGATATACTGTTTCTTTGAAATGTTTGTTCTATAATATTATCAATAAAAACCGTAAAACCACTAAAGAAATGCCATTATGAGACTCTTCAAGAATATGCGTGAATTATAACTCTTCGGCCATTTAATATCTTTGCTCTGAAACATTTTACATGGAGCATATCAATGAAGCGGAATTAAAATTAGCTTTCCATTGTTTATTTTGTTTTCTGATAAATGAATCAGACCAGCATAAGATTAGACGTTAACTAAATAAATTAACATCATCAATCGGAAATTACCGATTTTCATGACTGTTTAGTTAGTTAACGCTACTTTATGTAGATTCTCTTCATTTCTCAGAAACGAAATATAGTAATTGAAAGCTAATTAAATTCCGCTTTTCTTGATATTCTCCATGTAAACTGGTTTTTTTGAGCAAAATTTAAATGGCGAAGAGTTAAATGTGTCTGCATATTTCTTGAGAGTCTCATAATGGCATTTCTTTAGTCTGTTTTACGGTTTTTTATTTGATAATATTATAGAACAAACATTTTCCAAAGATAACATATATCTTTTATACTGATAAACATAAATATTAGGTACGAAATTACCCCGATTTCATGATGTTATGTTTTATTTTACGCTATTTTATGCATGCTGCGTAATTCATTTATCAGAAAACTACATATAGCAATGGAAAGCTACTAAATTCCGCTTCATTGATGTTCTCCATGTAAAATGTTTTTAGAAAAATATTAAATGGCGAAGATTTTTAAGTTCATGCATATTTCTTGACTCCTCT
>JACEEZ010004813.1:0-18492 GCA_016584305.1 Chionoecetes opilio | reverse complement strand
TTTTCGACTTGTACGCAAAAAACAGGCACATGTATGATGACGTCAGAACAGACGCCGAGACACTCTGCCTGACACCTGTCGGCAAATGTTATGATGAGCGATTGTACTTCGGTGTCAGACAGTGAATCTGTCGCTGTGACATCTAGAGAACGATGCTCAATCTGACAACGAAAGAAATGACGCTGGTCGCGTATACTATGAGGAAAACGAACTCAGATTATCATGGAATCCTATGTTTGAGCCGAGTACGAGGTGGATGAACAGGTGTTAGCAGAGGCTGAGGTTCAGCAGGAGGGACCTGGCACTTTTCCAAAACATGGATGGTAAATAAGATTAAACCATGTGTGTGTGGGAATCACAATGAAGGTACTTTAGAGAAAATCCTATGGTTAGTTTTGGAGCTACAGTCAAAACGTCATTACTCGGAAAACACCATACTAGCATTAACTACAGCATAGAGTTGGAAAAATATGCGGGCGGGAAGGCAGAAAGTGTGACAGCCCACACCAACACAGGGTCTCTCACCACAGGGCACGCCCACTCCACAACTGGTTTACTTGGTCTTGTTAAGAGGCAAAGCCCACAGTCGTGGCGGTCCACCGCTGCTGCCAGTCCTGGCGTCCCTGTCTAACAGGGCACCTGGTCTGGTATAGTGTTGGACTGAGTCAGTCTTACGGGGGGGCGCCGTTTCTCAACACAACTGCTCGCCCCAACACACTATAGGCGTGTATCACCCTACACACGCCACTCCTTTCCGTGTGCAAACTTTTCTCGAAAGGCACAGCTGTTCTGCTGCACCCATAAAGGATGCATGCATGTGGCATATAGCAAAAAAAAATCTATCAGAAACACCCAAATATCTTCAAGTACTATATTTATCTCTGTGTTTACGTGCCTCTCTGATCAGCGCGGGAAGATGAGCCTCCCTGATGGTACGTCACCGAGCCTGAGCCTGAGCGTCTGCAAACCTTGAGAGCGTTTTGAAAACTCGGGGAATTTGCAGATTTTGATTGCGGATTATTTAAAAACGGCTGATGGATACAAAAAGTGACGACGTGTTGTTGATATACTCGTTAATGGCTATGATTTGATTGCATTAAATCAGAAATGATGAAAATGGTTCTGGACGATTACTTTAAGGGTTGGGCTATGCTGAATCTGGTCAAATTCTCCTCTACACATCCACGCATACTCTCTGTCTTTCATTTAGTATAGGCCTCGTGAGGAGAAAGTAAAGGCAGGAGTGTCGCTCCTTGTCTGTACTACATACTATGCCGAATAGTTGTGTTTCATTTGGGTGCAATGAAAGAGCGAACAAAAAAGCTGACCCATCCATTACATTTCACCAGTAAGTTATTCATTTATTGATTTCTAAAATTATGTTTCAAGCAAACGTGCATGGATTTGATAAACAAAACAATGACCTTGTTCAGAAAAAGTGAGATAACTACTACACACCGGTTCCAAATAACAACATAATAATTTAAGAAGAACATAAGAAGAAATAAATGAAGCTAAGGAAGGAAGCTAATGTGTACTGATAGTAGTAAACAGTAGTAGTGGTAGTGGTGGTAATAGTGATGGGGGTGATGGTGGTAACTGAAGTAATAGTATTTATAAGTGTTAGTGATTGTGTAATGTGTTAGTAGGGTTGATATTAATCATATTTAATAGTAATTTAGGGCCTTTACTATTTCTTGGGGCCTTACTATTTTTTTATTTAAATCAACGAATTATATAGTTGGATTAGCAGTAATATCAGTAAGTTTGCTGATGATACGAAGATAGGTAGGATTATATGATCACAGTCTGATGTATAACCGGCTTGCAGGGAGCAGTGTAAACAGTGGTCACGCGCTGTTAAATAGTGAGGATATTGTGATTGGTAGTGATGATACGAGGAATGCACCAATCAGCTGCCACGTAGAAAAGGGGGGAAAGGAAGGGGGCGTGGCTTCTGGGTATGTTGAACGTAAATCTACTATAACTTCACTGGTCTCCATCACCACCACCTCTAGGCCGACATGACAACCTTGATTCTTTGTGTTCACAGGTAAGTGGGGTCACATCGTGGTTACATCAACATTGTACATCACATCGTAACGTAGCGGTTAGCACGTTCGGCTCACAACTCGAGACGTCCCGGGTCAAATCCACGGGCGAAGCGAAGACAGGACGGGTCGGTCTCTAAAAACCGAGCCTCTGTCCCACCCAGCAGTGAATGGGTACCGGCGGTGTAGCGGGGTTTGTGTACCTGCGTCTCCGGGGGTGGGGCTTCGGCCAAACCACTAAGCACTCAAGATGAATGACTAAAGTAGCAATGGAGCCCGGGGCCATACGCGCAGTCAGCTCAGGGCCCTGTAAATACAACTAGGTGAATACAAACTGGGTGAATACATGCTCGGACCGCCCAGCACGTTGAGGGTAGGCCTGACTGAGTAGGGCGCACTCTGGCTACCCTCTCTCTAGAAACCCACATATTTATGCATCTTGGTGGCCTAGAGTTAAGCCTTCACCGAAGTGTGTGTGTAGTCAATAGGACACTATATCTCTGGATCTGCGTACGCCCAGTGGTTTGAAATCGCCGTTGCTGACATACGGCCCCAACGTGGGAGCGTCAGATTCTTAGAAACGCGGGTAAGGGACACTACACATACACAAGCGTCTCTTAAGTGTGTTTTTGTATTTGTTATACTTCGTGCACGTTTTTTATTTAGGTGACATAAAAGGTTGCTTACCCATTCAATCCTATGTGTCAAAATCAATGGTCTACTGTTTCCGGTTACTGGCACGTTCGGTCTCTGAAAACATTCAACATGTGTGTGGTCCTACCATGACCTCCTCTTGAACATGCCGATGGTGAACGTATAAGTGGTGACGACGGGGATGTGGAGACAGTCGGGCAGGATGTGGTCGTCACCGTGAAATTATTACAGGTTTCTTGAGTCGCGGGAGGGCTGGTGAGTCCTCCCAGTCGGTGTCTCCTCACCAAGAACGTGGCTACATATACAGGTAGGTGGCTCAAAAAAATGCTTTTCGTGAAATGTCACCCTCCTTGGTTTTATTTTGTGCGTATTGGTGTAATATCACCCTGATTTTCTTCAGAATTTTTTTGACTATTTTTTTGAGGAGGAGCCATTTCCGATTTATAAAAAAATCAGAAAAAAACAAGTTTTTGGACCTGATGCACATATTAGGTGAGTAGATGTGATGAATTCAGGATTATGTACGTTACAATGCAAGCTTTCTGCCCATAGTGGTTTGTAGTGTATTTCATGTCCATCAATCATTGTTTTTTTTTTTAGTTGGCAAAAACATTTTTAAAAAAAAAAAAAATTGTTTACTCCAAAATACACTGAAACATTTATCATACAAGCAATCTGTTCAAACAATCACATAGTATTACAGCCGGGTTATAATACAAAACCGCTGTCATTCACAATTACATTCATCTACATTTAGATAAGTCATTCAAGTATGCCTTGCGGAGGTGAGAGAGGCGACAGCTGGTTGTGTCCGGATTCCGACAGTATTCCATCATCAATATGGCTGCGTCGAGTGTCATGTTGGCATATTCCTGGACATCCTGACCGCCCTCTCACGCCGACTGTCATTGACGACCTTCAGTCTCGGGGTCAGGGTCCCTCAGCTCCTGGTAGGCGGGGACAGAGGGCCAGTCCGCAGGGCTCAGGAGGAGCCACGCGTGTGCAAGGCGGAAGAGTTGAAGGAGAAGCCATGACCTCTCTGTCCACAAAGACGGCGAGGCTCGGGGGGGGTCGGTCAGTAGGCGATCACTGGCTGGAGGTTTGGCTTTCCCGGGGCAATAGTAGCGTGGCTTGCAGGCAGTTCCACCAGGGGCATCAGCAACCTTCTTCGCCTTGTCATGACACCATGTCATCAAAGAGACACAGGAGACCGCTCGTGCCCGAGATACCACCATTGTGCCGCCGGGGACACATCCTTGCTCCTTCTCAGGGCGCCTGCGGAGCCGAGAGCCGAGAGCTTAGGTGTCAATGCCCGCATGATGAGCTCCCTTTTAATTCATTCCGTCTGAGGCCCTGTAGAATAGAAGTTAGGTCCTCTAGTGAGTGGGTAATTGAGAGTGAGGCGCCTCCACATCGGTTGGAGCGAATCAAAAAGCGTGATCAAGTGAGTGGAGGAATAGCGGTACACTGCATGGCTCTCCGGAGACGTCGAATCGGTCCACTTTGTCAGTGTTTCAGGATGCGTCCTTTATTTGTCAAAGCGGATTGTGGGGAGGCCGTCGCTCCAATTCCGAGACTGCTCGCAAGTCCGAGGCAATGGAGGCATTGCCCGGTCACTGAAAGTGTGCGACGAGGTTCCACACGCCCCTGCACAGAGATTCCTCCACCTATGCATTCACGTCTATCTTGGATGGAAAGCCGGCATGTGACAATCGTTCACATTGAATGGTCCAACACTTTATCCTTCAGATTCAGTGTATGGTGAGCAGCGTAGGCCTTTAGGGTCCATCGACACCCCCTCACCTGCTGATAACTTCTTTCTACTCCCAACTTGCGCTGAAGCACCAGCCCATCAGGTTGCAATACGTACTATGAGGCTCCCCCATTTTCTTGGAGTATGGCTTGATCCGTTTTCTTTTCTTCTCAGATTGCGGGAGGGTTCCTTCTCCTTTCTTTGGGACGCAACAACTACGCCCACTGTGAGGGGCTCAGCGCTGGCAAGGCTTTGGCAGCAGGCCTACGACCCGCTCCGGCAGCTTCCCAAACAATTATGAAGAGGATATAATATACCGTAAAACACGCGCATAAGAGATTTCTCAAGGAACAATTTTTTCCACCGTAAATCCTACTTCGCTATACTCGAGATAATACGGTAATAAGAAAACCATACGGACAGATGAGTAGAAGATAGATTGTAGAATGAACATCGAATTTGTATTATTACCAGGACTGTAATACTATATGATTGTTTGAGCATGATGATGTATGTAAATTCAGTGTTTTGAGTAAAAAAATTAGTTTTTTTGTCTGTAAAAAATATGTTTTGCCTCTAAAATGATGAGGACATGAAAATAAACCAACAAACATCTATGGCAGAGGAAAAAACTGCATTTGTACCGTATTAAATCCTGAATTTCAATAAAATTGCTACCTATATGTGCATCAGTCCAAAAAACGTGATTTTTCAGATTTTTAAGAAAATAGGAAATGGCACCCCTCAAATAGGGCAAAAAATCTCTGAAGAAAATCAGGGTGATATATACACCAATACGCACAAAATAAAACCAGGGGAGGGTTGACATTTCACAGGAAGCGTTTTTTGGAGCCCCTTAATTCAGGTGCATGGCTTTGGAAAGAGAAGGCGACGAGGTATGACACTGTTCGGCACACAAAGCCCAAGGCGGCCTTCCAGATAGGTCATTGTCACCCTTGGGAAGGAAGACTAACAGCTGGCCACATTGCGCTGCTGTCCAACATACCATGTTTTCCGAGAAGCATGTAACTTCTCAATCGGCCTAGGTGGCCCTGTTCATGCTATCACATCTAATGACAGCTAGAAAAGAACAGTGAAGTAACAGCCAAGCGTAAAAACAGTGCAAGTGTTTGTCTCGCAACAGACACAGACAAGAAGAAAAAAGCTGACTGGGGTGCAAGGTATTAGAAGACTAAAAGTAAAGGCGAAGTTTTGTGTTATGTCATTAGTGTGCAGCTCACACTCAGGGAAGCGACTATATGTTGTTGAGGAAAGTTTGCGTTGGGGGAAGCTCGATGATCTCTGAGGGCCTTGTAATCGGAGAGTTGAAAGGCTTTGTGTTGACCCCATTCACTGGTGAATCTTACACTTCTACTGTTGTCTCTCTTTCCCTGAGCCTTACCCTGCCCACCCTTGTAAAAACGGAGGAGGTTGTTAAATGAGATGATGAGTGTAGCCTTCTGGGTTAGGTTATGTTTGTAGTGTTGTAGCCTAGTGCATTAAATTAGTTGTTTATTAGTAGGTGTGGTCTGGCATAGTAAATTATTGTTTGTTAGTGACTTGTTTGGTGTATGTATAGTGAAAAAATATATGATATAATTTAATATATCAATATATTAAATAATATATATACTATATATATATATATATATATAATATATACTAGTATATATAGATATAATATATATATATAATATATATATATACTTTATATATATATATAATATTATAAGCGATGGTTCAGGATGGCAAAAATCGTTCATTTCTTCGGGGTTCTTTATGTGTGGCGTGCACGTTTCGCCAAGGCACTTGCAGCTATCGGGCTAAAATGTCTTAATATCGTCTAAAATAATACTAAAAAACCTGCTAAAGCAAACATCTTAAAAAATGTAAAGCAAGAAAAATAATCCTAGATTAATCTAAAAAACTAAAAACATAAATTATAATTTAACAAACCTCGTAAAGGTATGCTGTCTAGGTTGGCACGAGGACTGACATGAAACAATGATATTACAGGAACATTTCGTTTCTAGAGGCGATTCGGAATCGAGAGCGGACGATCGAAACAGCTGTGAAATCATTGAGTAATGTAGTTAGGCATGAGGTGACTTGATAATTAAGATCAGGAGACAAGTGCTTGATGTAGTATGGATTCTAATAAATTTCGTATCACTAGGAGAAGTTGCCTTTGATAAAATTCTACAATCATCAATATATGAATGGGTGATACAAGATCATGGAGTGTGAGCGTTAGCAGATGAGAAGGGGAAGAGATAGGTCGGCCAGAACGACAACGAAAACCACCTTTATGTCTGGCGAACTAAAGGGTTAGATTATTCGACGTACTCGCCAATGTATCGAGCCTTACACTCGAACACTCAATCAATAAATTATATTGGAATAAGAGTTTTAGGTATAGGATCTATATTTGAAAGTGTTTTTTATAGTAAAGGATTAGTAAAAACAAATTTAAAATTTTAAGTTGAAAGTGTAACGTAAGTAGATCATTGAGTTTACGTAATGATATAACTAAGATTGCCATTAATAAATTGGGACGTTAATATAATGAGGCAATATAGATTCGTATTGACCACTTAGGGTTGAACTTTCATCTAAGAAACTAGAGATGGTTCGATCATTTAAGGGGATAATCATTATTTTGGAAAAAATTAGTAAGGAATTTAATTTCATTATCGACAGGCAAACCAGTTGGAGGAGAAACTATAACATCTGTGTGTAAAGTATTAAGTTAGTATGGTTTTAAAAAAAGGTTATGGGATGAATGAAATACTGAGTTACCCAGGCCTTGAAGGTAGGTATACGATAGACTGAGGTAGTAAATAAGTATCCTTGCGTGGAAAGTAAGAGATCTAGAAAAATGGTAGTGTAATGATTTTCAATTCATATGTAAACTTAATATTTGGTCGGCTTAGAATTAAAGGTAAAAAATAAATAAAGGGAAATGTCAAATCTTAAAAAGTAAAAAGGTGTCATCAACTTGATAATAAAAGGATTAAACCCAGAGGTAGGGCCAGTCAGAAGCCAAAATTTGTTCATGATGGAAATAGAAAAGCATTGGCAGGTGAAGGACCATATGCCAAGACCCAAGGGAACTAGCTAATCACTTTTAAAGATATATATATATATAGCTAATATATAGATAGTAGAGTATATATTTATATATATAGATATATTATTATATAGATATATATATATATTTGAATTTATATCTATATATAATATTATATATTATATACTTATATATATATATATATATATATCTATAATATATATAATATATTAGATATATATATATAAATATATATATTTATATTATATATATTAGTATATAGATAATTTATATATATATATATATATTATATATAATATATTATATAATATATTATAATATATATTGATAATATATAATTTATATATATATATATATATAATATATATATATATCATTATAGAACTATATATATTATATATCTATATAATATATATTAGGGTGGTTCAAAAAGTGAAAGTTTAAAATCTAATAACGACACCCATGAATTATTGTGAGAATGGCAAGAAACAAAAAGCACCCCCCCCACAAGTTTCATGTGAATCTTTTAGATTTAGGGGTTTCGCACAGGCGTAGGTTGATTTCGCGAAAAGTACAAAATCATTTCTCAAGTTTTTATTCACATAACATAAATGCCTACAGAAACGAAAAAGATAGTGCTCGGAAGTGAGGTAACTAACTATTCTAGGAAACATTCCACGATACAGCAGGGTATACAAGTAGAATACTACTTTGATACTATACAAGGAAACAGTGATAGTAATGGCACATTCCTGGACTTTCTTAAAACTAAAACTTCAAAAAATGATGAAAGTAACGATTGAAACCATTTGATATTCTTGTAAGATATTAGGGTCAGGTTTTCAGCCGTCATGACGCTCGACAGCTTATGCAGGAGAGCTTGGGGGTTTTGGGGGGGGGGGGGGGTTCGATCGCTCTCTCCTTGGTGAGGATCCGGGAAATAAGTCAGTGATAGTTTGAATCGCCCGTTCCGCAGGATCAGGTCCACTGCCAGATGTGGGACCGGTCTCCTCCAAACCTGGTTGTACGCCTCGTTTCCTTCCAGCGAGCACAGGAGAGTGGATGAAAACGAGGCATCCAACTCAGTCCGTGAAGGATGAAAAGGACTCCTGGTGACAAGGTCACTCAAGTGACCGAAGACGGATCTTGGGGTGCTGTCGGCCATCACTTCTTGTCGAGGGTCCTTGTCAATGGCCAGCTCTCACCATGCTTGAGTCTTCTCTCGATCGGGACTGTGTCGCTGGAACAAAGGCAAGGCCAACAAGGTCCTTTCCCAAGTACAAAAGTGCCGCTTGAAGGTCCTCACCGATGGCCTCCAAGTCTTTGAGTTGAGGTCTCTGTACCTGGGAGATCATGGAAGAGAGTGAGATACGTTGAAAGGAGAGGTTCTGCGCCAGGGAGCCTCGAAACAAGGGCACGGGCGTAGATAGGATGATGAACACAACTTCATACTCCTGGCGGATACGCAGTTCCTTCGGCGTGAGTTCGAACTCGTTCTTGAAACAGGCGTCATTTGAGCGGAGATCACCTTCGCTCCATTCTAGCTAGTGGTGAGCTCCTGGTTGCGGACGGTGGTGGAACTCCCACTTAATGGCCTTGGCGGTAGTTCCGCAACTCTTTATAATCGTCTAGTCGTGCGGCCGCCTTGGCAAGAGCCCGTCAATGGGTCGTCCTATTCCATCGGCATGGGTCAGCCAATCGGGGTCGTTGATGATCGTAGGCATTGGCTGTATGAGAGAATGAGTGGGCCACTTCTTTGCGATCCGTTGAATAGTGAAACGTTGGGCCCGGACGAGCGTCTGCGAAGGGGCTTGAAGGCTGAGGCCAGGATGAGCTCCATAAACGTGGTGGCGCCGCCAAGTTCAACAAAAAGAGACGACCTAACGTCTGTTCGAGGAGGTGCAAACAGCCAGAATGGACGCCCGTCGTTTGAAGCACGGGTGAGGTCGAAGCAGAGAACCTCGCAACTCTGTCTTCGAACTTCCGTGTCTGATGGTCTCCTCGACTTTGGCTGGCCATGCTCTCGTATCCGGATGGCAAGGCAGGGATAGAAGGAGCTTCTCTCCTTCAAGGGACGACTGTAAACCGATGGCCCAAGCGATCCGGGAGCATGACATGACTTTCTGACCGGGCAAGAGTTCCCGTCCCAATGAGGATGAGGAACCGCGTCGTGCTCCTGTACTGGTTTCGATAATCCTTGACGGCTGCTTCGCTGTCTCCTTCCGCAACACTTGCGATATCGGCGAAGGACGAGGTGGTACGGGACCCTCAGCACTCCCTGGTCTGCAGCGTGCAGAGAAAACGTGGTGGGATCCGCGAGAGGTCAAGACCCTGTCAGCTGCTGCTGCCACTCCTTCGTGATCTTCCAGCCTTTTAGGACGAGAAAGCAGAGTGCAGCGGACGCTTTACGCCGAGAGAAAAGAGTGGTGTCAGGACGAAGAAGTGATGAATCAGCACATTCAGCAGTGGCGACACTCCCGGTCACCAACTCAATCATCTCGCCCTCTCTCCAAAGTCTCTGTAACTTCCTTCTGCTTCCTCTTTCTCTCAAGCAGCCAACTCTCAGTTCCTAGACGCTTTTGCATGCTTCTCCTTCAACAGTACTTCATTACCATTTTCATCTGGCCCCTATTGGTCATCGAGGAAGTCCTGTCCTCTGTTTGAGGTGGATCATGCGAGGAAGAAGTGGCAGGGCCCTCCTGCGATGTGCGAACAGTTGACGCCAAGTGCTCCCTGGAGGAGGGCGTTCGGAGCACCCCTTGTCCCCTCGGATTGAAGTTCTTTTCGCCTTCTTACGAACTCGTACTTCCCGGAACGAGGGTTTCCAGTGTTTTTCATGATATCCATGATTTCATGACAACAGGAAGTCATGGGCCCGTTCACCAAATCTGACGGACTTGTCGTGAACAGCTTTTCGACCATGGTCATTGCTATTCGATCCAGACAGAAGAGTCGACGCAGCACATCTTCCCCTGTTGAAGGACAATATGGCTGAGGGCTTCAAGGGGCTGTGCCAACAAAAACAGTATCAGTCTGTTTCCGAGTTGAACGCGCCATTTTGACCTGAGGACAAAAAAAATGATGTTTTTTAGCTTACCTTTGGGTTTGGACATTAAAATACAGAGCTATGTAACAGCAAAAAAATACGTCGGGGTATGCACCAAACGAGTTGCCATCGCCAAGAAGTATATCTAAAGGCATGGAGCCCACAACACTGTATGGTAGGTACACTTAGTAAGGGGGAAACAGAGCAAACTTTCGATCACTCGGTGCGACCCCTCATCATGCTTTATTTGGACGAGACTCTGGGGTTTGGGAGTTTCTCAAGAATCCTCCAATAATTCACGAGTGCAAAAACGTATAGTTCACTTGGGAAATTTTTTACTCTATAAAAGTGAAAACCCCCCTAATATTTTATATACATATGTTATATATCATGGAGCCAACATCAAGCCAACGCAGTGGTTGGGACACGATCAATAGAAATTGAGAAATTGTAGTTTGAAAAAAGAAAAAAAAAACATTTTTGGGGTATTTTGTTGTTCCAGAATCTAAAATATCTTCGATATGACGTAGCTTGTTTAAAGGTCAAGCCAACTCCGTGTGTTTGGACACGTATTTGTAGGATGATAATTTGTTTTGTTTTAAATCCGGAAAAGCAATATGGATGGAGAAAATTTTTGTGTTGTTATTGTTCCAGAAAATACAATATCTTCGGTATGACGTAGCCTTTTTTAAGGTCTCAGGCGTGCGCAGCACGCCTGAGACCTTAAACCTACGTATGTTTGTAGGTGACGTATGATGAGAAATTGGAAATAGTTTTAATGAGGAAAAGAAAAATAAAAATATTAAATGTTTTTTGTTTGGTTTTAAGAGAATATTTTTAGGTATTATTTAGCCGGTTAAGGCACAGGCGTGAAAAACCGTGCTTAAACCTGAAATTTTTAGGCCACGTTCAAACAGAAAATAATAGTTTGAGTTGGGCAAAAATAGCGTTTTTTTTTATCGCCACCCAGCAATTATAAGTTGGAACTATGACGTATTTACAGCAAATAGTAAAGCGTAAATTTTATTGAACAAATATTTGTAAAATACATTTGGAGTTTCCAATGGCCCCTCCCAAAACTACGTCCGGTTTTGTTTCAGGGCATGGGGGGGAAAAAGGCGGGGTCGCCGGGGTGGACTAAAAGGGAAAAAAATACGGCAGGGAAGAATTTCGAGCTATTTTGCGCGAAATTAAATTTTCAGGTGCATATTACTGTGCTCTTTCTCGCTGAAAAAACATAAGAAGACCTGGGTAAGGTGAGTGAAAAAGGTTCTAAACCAAGAAAACAGAGTCATAACAGAGCCTCGTCAAAAGGTAAGCAACTGGTAGGACTAAGTGTCCTACCATTCCTTATTTTTAATGAGACTCTGCTGTGACTGTTCCTGGTTTAGAAGCTTCGCAAATTACCATACCTAGGCTTTCTATGTTGTTAGCGAGCAGGGAAAATAGCACCTGGAATATCAATTCCCCCAAAAACAACTCAATTTTTTTTCATCGTCGTAGTTTCTCTTGTAGGCTTACATATTCATGGTTTGATAGTATTAAAAATAAAAATTTGAGTTCCTTTTTATTGTCTTTCCTAAAATAATAGTGGACATATGGTTTAAGTGTTACTGAGACCCAATGAATACTTTTGGTCTATAAAAACATTCCCAACCTTTCTTGATTTATCATATTACTCCACCATAAGAAAAGTGAATAACCCGGGGACATTACCCATTTTGTCATGATCCCGATGGTACTGTCGTCTCCCGAATTTTTGTCCCTACGAAAACAGGAAAAAACTCCCCGACAGTAAGGGGTTGGGTTTGATCCGGTCATTTCGCCCACTGCCTTTACGCCAACCATAGAGCATTTCCCCCACACTAGGGAGTCTATAGGAGCTGGAGGTATTTATATTTGTTTAGTGTGCGAAAACCCCCCAACCCCCGCTAGGAGGTTGGTTAGATTTTTTTTAGGGTAGGGGGTTTTGGGAGTTTGGGTTAGTTTTGGTTAGGTTGTTTAGTTTTGGGTTTTGGGTTTAGGATGGGTTTAGATTTGGTTAGGTTAGGTTAGATTTGGTTGGTTTAGCTATCGGTGGGAAGCCCCGCTAGGGTAGGTTAATTTTGGTTGGGTTTAGGTTTTTTTGGTTAGGCATTTTGTTATTTCCCCCACAAGACATTTTTTCCAATGTAAGTAAATTTTCCCCCCAATACAAGAGTCAATTGCCCACACGACCATGTCAGGGAGTCATTAATTTAACTTTTTTCTGGCAGAATGGAAGAACCCCCAGTAACCTTGGGCAAATGACGGAAAAATTTCTAGTGTTTGCCATACTCTCCCATTCCCCCCAAACAAGTTTTGGGCCCTGTGGGAATCGGGGTTTTCGGGGGGGAAAAATTTTATACCCCGGGAAAAACCGTAATAAAAGGTTTTTAAGGGGGGGTAAAATTTCTAGATAGATCGGGAAATTTTCCCTTATATCAGAAAAAATTGCCTAACCAAAATAAACCAAACCTAACCAAAATTAAACCTACCCTAGCGGGGCTTGACCCATGATAACCCTAACCTAACCAAATCAAAACTTAAGAAAGTAAGCAACCTAACCAAACCCAAACCCAAATCAAACCTATCAAACCTATAAATTTTGGTTAGGTTAGGTTAGTTTTAGATTTGGTTGGGTTTAGGATGGGTTTAGTTTTGGTTTATTTTGGTTTATTTTTGGTTGGGTTTAGGTTATCGGTGGGTCAAGCCCCCGCTAGGTAGGTTAATTTTTTGGTTTGGGTTTAGGTTTATTTTTTTTTAGGAATTTCTCTAGAATAAGGAAATCCCCTAGATTTAGGGAATTTTACCCCCCCTACAAAACCCTTTTTTAATTAGGTTTTTCCGAGTTATTTTGTTCCCCCCCCGAAAACCCCCGCATTCCCACAGGCCCCAAAAACTTGTTTGGGGGAAGTGTGGAGTATGGGCAAAATAAAAAAAATTTACCGTCATTTTGCCCAAGGTTCTGGTGGTCATTCCATTTCTTTCCCGGGAAGATAATCTTAGTTACATGACTCCGTGACATGGATGTGTGGGCGAATTTACTTTAGAGTGGGCGAATGACTTATAATGTGGGCGAATTGACTTTCATGTGGACGAAATGTCTTGTGGGCGAAATGGAAAATTTCCTAACCAAAAAAACCTAACCTTAAAAAACCTACCCTAGCAGGATGGGTTGACCCACCCCCATAACCTAACTTTAAACCCAAAATTTAAACCCAACCTAACCAAAATCTAACCTATCCCAACCTAATCTAATTATCTAACCCCAACCAAATCTAACCTAAACTACCCAATCTAACCTACCCTAACCCAAAATTTAAAAAAATCAAACTAAACCCCCTAGCGGGGGGTTGGGGGGTTTCGCACACAAAAAAAATAAACCAACCTCCTAGTCCCATAGATCCCAATTGGGGGAAATCTTATGGTGTGGCGAAAAGGCATGTGGGGAAATGACCGGATACCCAAACCAAAAATTACTGTCGGCGAGTTTTCCCGATTTGTGAGGGAAAAAAACGGGGACGACGTACCAGCAGGGGACCCTGAGGAAGGATGGGGGAAGCACGGGGGTTTTTGCAATTTGTTTATGGAGGAGTAAAGATAAATCAAAGCAAAAAAGGTGGTGATGTTTTTATAGATCAAAAGTATTCATTGGCTCGTCAAGTAAACATTAAACCCGATGGAGACTACTTATTTTGAGGAAAGCAAAAAAGGAACTCAATTAATAAAGGGATTTTTAAAAATATCAAACCCTGAATATGACAGCCAAAGAGAAGATTTCGACGATGAAAAAAAAACGAGTTTTTTGGGGAAATTATATTCAAAGGGATATTTTCCCTGCTCCGGGGGGCAACATAGAGAAGACCTGAGGTGTGGGGTTGTGCAAAGGCTTCAAACCGGAAACCAAATCACAGCAGAGTCTCATTAAATAAGAAGTGGTAGGGACACATTACGTACCTACCCGTTTCTTACCTTTTTACGAGGCTCTGTTATACTCTGTTTTTTTTGGTTTTGAAGCCTCTGACATCAGCCATTACCCCAGGTCTCTCTATAGTGTTTTCACGAGAACGAGCACAGAATATAGCACCTGGAATATAATTTCGCGCAAAAAAAGCTCGAAAATTTTCCATCGCCGAGTTTTTCCCTTTGTAGGGCCACCGGGGACCCGCCCTTTCCCCACAAGCCCGATGTAAACAAACCGTGGGGCGTAGTTATGTCTGGGGGCCATTGACCACGGTTTCCCCTCCGGGGGGGGGGGCATCATTTAAATTTTTTTAGGAGAACTTTCGCCATTAGCTCTATCGAACTGGGATGCAGTTAACACCTAATTACGCCCCCCTTTTTTAAGTTGAAAGTGATGAAGGATTTTTATTGTAACAAAGTGCGGCCCCTTTTCCAGGAAACCATTGGGCCCAAAATCAGCTACGTAAGGGCTGGCATGAAAAGTACAAACGTAGCCGTAATCCACTTTTTTTAAGCCGTTGACGGCATCTTTGACCCCATGTAAATTCATTGGTCAACCCAGTGTCGCGGGGATTGGGCGGTTTAATTTGGTTCGATCAAACACGCCAAAAAGTTGCTCCCCAAAACTTTCCTCAATGTCAGTAACGATTGCCCTAAATTGGATAATATCTCGGGGGCCCATCGTATTATACTTCCCCCCCCAAAAAAGGCCCTAAAGTCATGAGTCCACGCGAAACCCCGTTTAGGCGGAAAACGTTATTAAAGCCATCAGCCTGCCCCCCGGTGCCTGAAACAGCGCAGCTCCGCCCATCCCCATCCCCTGGAAGGGGCACGACTATGTCCACAACGGCAATTTGAAGAGCATTCCCTCGGGCCCTTTTAAACTTTAGAAAAATAAAAGAAAAAAAAAAAAGAGGAGATAAAGTTTTAATTTCCCTATTCAATGAAAAGATCTCAGTAAGAAATGTGTATTGTGGCGAGTAGTAATTGTTTTTAAAGGGTATGTAGAACGAGTGTTAAAGAAGAGAATTTTGGTTGGCCCTATGTATTTCACACTTGGCAAGGTAGACCGTAGAATTTTCCCAATTAAAAATTTTTCTGTGTAACACAGGGATGTTTTAAAGTGTTTTGCAATTATGCAATAAGGTACAATGGTTTACAGGAGTTTGCGACCCAACGAAGTCCCTTTAACGATATGTGACCGAACCCCCTATAATTATCATGCAAAAAAATCGTATGAATATATGATAATTACCAGAGAAAAATTTTCCAGAGAGAAAGAGTCAGTGTAATACGCTTGCCCGAGCGATGAAGCAGGGAAATGACAAAAAGCTTTGTGTTTAAACCAGAAAACCGTGACTCCTAAGCTGGAAATTTGCCTGCGGAAACGGTAATACATTAAAATTCGAGGAACCCGGGGTTTATTTCAAAAATATTTTTGATGAATAAAAAAGATATTAAACTGGCTTCCCTTGGGGTAATTAGGAAAAAAATCCATTGAGAAATGTGATTTTAGCGTGTTTTTAACTGGAAAAAGCTGCCTTTTAACCCCCCCAAATAACCTTATGGAGGAAATGAAATGGGCTGGGGAACAGGAAAACATATTATCTAGAAAACCGTGTTTTATTCACAAAACTTTTATAGATTAATAAAAAAAGGCCCCCAACAGGCCCCCTGTGTATAATGGAAAAAAAAATCCATCGAGAATTATTGCATGAAGCGAAATTTTCCCCTTTGGGAAGTCCCTTTTTACCCCCTTTTAAAAAACCGGGTTTAAACATTATTACCGAGAAAAAGTTGTTTTTCCCCCAACTTATGATAAAAAAAACCAGCGTTCAAAGGTCCCTGGGTGAAAACAAAAAAAAATCCATTGAAAATGAAAAATTATGCGGTTTTGATTTCAAAATTTCCATGGTGTTTTAGGAAAATAAATACATTGCAAACGTTAAAACGTCCACAACACGGTGTATAGATAAATTTTAAAAGAAGCTTAAAACACGTTTGTTTGAAAAAAAATTTTTCAGGCTGCCTTGGGGAAATAAAAAAAACTATTCCGTTGAAAAATGACCTGGTAATTTAAATGTGTTTTTGAGCTTTATTTGCCAGGAGAAATACTCAACACAATGGGAGGGGAACCAGTGAAAATGATGTGAGTAGAAGGTTATATCTTTACGTAAAACATTCACAACACGTTATAGATGAATTGAAAAGAAGCTTTTAACAGTTTTTTTTATGAAGAATTTTCCAGGCTGCCTGTGGTGTAATGAAGAAAAAAAAATCCGTGAGAAATGAACGTGTGTAATTTAAATGTGTGTGTTGAGCATGAACTTTATGGGTTAATTATAGGATAACATTTAATGTCAAAATGACAGAGCGTTAATTTTTTTTTTTTTTTCCAAAAAAATAACAGGCTGAAATGTAGAACGTGACATGGTTAGAAACGTACATTTCAGTGGCATTGGGTGGAATTTGCAGAAATGAGCATATTTTAATTCAGTCATATTTAATATGATTATAATATGTAATATTGTAAAATTGTAAAAAATTAATTGATATTTGTTTGTGTTCTTATAGGGGAGTATATTTCTTTGGGTTTATGATTTAGTTTGTTTAAGGTCACAGGCGTGCTGCGCACGCCTGAGACCTTAAACCTACGTATAATTGTAGGCCCGGGTATCAGCAAAAAATAATAGTTTCAGTATAGGCAAAAATAGCGAATTTTTTTATCTGCCAGCCAGCAATTATAAGTTGCGAACTATGACGTAGTTACAGCAATATAGTAAAGCGTGAATTTTTGAGCAAATAGTTGTAATAATTAATTTGGAGAGTCTTCCAAGTGACCTACCGTAGATAACAGTGAAGTCGCCAGTTCAACGTTTCTTTTGTTATGTACAGGACGTGTTTGGTGGCGTTAATACTTACATTTCTACATTCATGATTTCAGGAAAGTTAGAAGGGGCTATCTGGAAAGTCTGTGTCATTTTGGTCTTATTCTGTGTCATATTAGGGCTATAAATGAACAAAAATTACAAAAATAAAACCAAGTGGCGACCCCACTATTTCCTACTACAGTTTAAAATCCCAGCTAGTTTTTTAACCCAAACGTGAGTCGCCACTCTGGGGAATTCAGGGAAATTAGGGTAAAGTAAAACAGTCTCTATATATATAGCTGCGGAAGATGCTTGGATATATAAAAATTCCTTCTGCCAACGTTTAAAGCAAATTCTATTCAAGTTTGAAAGATCTGGCAAAATCTTGTGTCCTGCCCCCCGAAAGGTGATCAGCTACTGTCTGTCGTCGTGCGAAGAAAAACGTGAGAAGCAAAATGGCACAACAGTTATACTTGAGATACAAAGCATAAAACAAACCCCTGAAACAGGGTAGGGTTATACAGTCATGATATAAATAGTGTAACATCTTCAGTGGCACATAAAAATCAGTAGTGATGCTATAATTTGTAATATTGGCGCCTGGCGACTGTTATCGGCGCCACTGTGGTGGGCACTGGGCGTGAATACTAGCAAATGCCAATTGACGAGTTGTAGCGATAGATTGAGGCTCGGGAAGTGTTTCCCTCCTCACTATCTTCAGTCATAAGACGGACCAACAGTGTGGTGCATCGTCCCTCCGTGGTTCGTTTATCAAGCCACGTTTGCAGCATTTCAAAGCGGACCACCTTGTGGGCCGACCATCTCACAGGAGAAATATTTTGGGCCCCCCAGCAGGGAAACACACAGTGTCCATTTCTCCCAGGTAGATTGTGGGCGCTGGCTGATCTCCTCCGCCTTTGAAACAAAGGACGTACGTTGGGGTGGACAGTAGTAGAAGTACTTGGTGTGGTCGGGGTGGGTATGGACCCGCTCAGAAGTTCATTTAACTTTAGTTGCAGTTGGAAAATCTGCCCCGGGCGCCG